>CAEMYA010000046.1:3851064-3881845 GCA_903131615.1 Diplodus sargus | reverse complement strand
GGGACTGCTGATCACTGCAGTAAAGGAATCCCTCGTCTAGAAAGGGGGGTTGCCCCTCGACTTCGCCCTCCCTCCCTCCATATCTCCCTCCCTCCATCTCCGCTTTACTCGCGCTGAATCCCGATGTGCTGGTTTTTGATCTCCTCTCAGCTCTCATCTGCACTGCGCTTTGACTTCCGCTGCATTTCATCAGACCACGTGTGCATTTTCCTTCAATTAAAAAAAAAACCCTCCCACCCCCAATTTGGAATCCCGCTTTCAGTGGGGTAAATGCGCAGTAAGCGGGGACCTGATGGATTACACAGTGTGTGGGAGATGAATATGAATTTGATACACTGAGGAGAACGTGAGGCTTTCCTAGTAGCAGCCGCCCGGGCTGCGTGCTACATGCAGACTCCTTCCCGTTGCTCTCGCACAACACGTCCACGAGGTATGATACTGATCTGTAATGAAGAATAATCATCCTCGAACAGCACGGCTGTAACAGTCTCACAAAGGCTCGCCCAGAAAAGAAAAAAAAAAGAAAAGAAAGATACCTCTCATACGGAGGGGAATCTTCACACGGCCTGCCTACAATCAATATCTCCACTATCTGCAGCCGTCTCGCTTTGCTGTGTCGAATTCCAGCAACGTAATAACATTCGTGTTCTCATTTCAGTCCACATTATGTATGTACAGATATGTGAGAAATTGTATTAGGGTCCTCCTCCTCCTCCTCCTCCTCCTCCTCCTCCTCGCCATACAAATTCATAAACTGTTAGCGGAGCTGCTTTGGGGTCAGATTCTACTGCCGGTGTTGCTCAAACAAAGGAATTAAGGAAAACAAAAGAAAGTGGGTTATTTTAAGAGTTCTTATCATGTTAATTGTCTATTTGACTACACAAACAACATCTGTGTAGGCAGCACATCAATGGTACCAATCCGGTTTGTCAGATGTAAACCTACACAGATCAACTCTGTCACCCCTCCACTGACACCACCCGTCTTATTCCAGATGTCCTCGATTGAACGGACTTAAACTGGGTGTTAATAAACACTAGATATGAAGCTGATACATCTTGTAAATCTACAATAATGTTTTCACATAAATGAACTGTCAATGTTTGGGCCGTTTGGTCAAGTTTGCATTTGTACTACCTACTACTTGGAGCGGCTGATCTTTCCAACTGGTAAGCTTTTTTATTACTTTAAGCTAAATATTTCAACCATTGTATCCTGTCCTGTCCGCTATTTCAACTTACTATTCATCACTTAGTGTATTTCAACTGTTTATTACCTTTAGCATCTATATATTCATATTTCAAATAGGCAATTTATCAATTACTTTTAGCCAACTGTTTCAACACATCCATTAGGCCACTGTTTACTCATTTGGCTTTTAGCTAATTCAGCTATTAGCCTAATCCATTAACCCATGTTTAGCACTGCTAAATATCTCAACAGATATTCTCATTTCCTATTTCAATTATCTATTTATTACTTTTAGCTAACTTAACTATTTTAACTATTCATGCATTACCTTTAGCATCTAGCTTCTCTTTCCATTAACCTAGGCCACTTTTAGCAAGGCTAATAAGTTGTTCGTTACTATTTATTCATTACATTTAGCATCTATTTATTTATCAATAGCTACTAGCTAACTACATCTGTTCATCCATTACTTTAAACTAACTGGTCCTACTGTTTACTTATATTTTCACAACTTAACTATTTTAACTATTTATTCATTACCTTGAGCATCTATTCAACCTATCTTAACCTGCTTTTAGCACGGCTATAGCGACAATTTTAGCTAATGAGTTCAAATGTTTATTCCTTACTTTTATCTAACTAGTCTAATGGTCATCCATTTGCTAGCTAATGTATCCATTAACCTACTTTTAACTTAACATTTAAACCATACCTTTACTGTTTAGACCTTATTGCTTGCTTCTAACTAGTTTTCACTCAACAGTAAAATGAAGAGTTCAGCTGACTGATGGATTCTTATTTCCAGTCAAAAAGTTTCTATTTTTTTCTTGTCAAATCAGTTGAACAACTCTTTAATCCTCCGTGTCTCAGAATCACAGCAGCCACATAATATGAACTGCAGCCTCTGTGAGCTTTGTTGTCATGGCTGGATCCGAACACGAAATGACACAGCACTTTTAAAATCTCTTCTCCCTCAGAAAATCCTTTTATCTCAAGACACACCACAGAGTGGGAGCCGGTTATGTGTGCTGCAGACACCAGCACCGAGGAATAATGTCGCTGACATAATTTCCATTTCACTGCGCCCTTCTGGAGGAGCGGAAACCCGTGTCATTTATCTACACAATGACTGCATCCATCTATGTGGTAATGTGGCGTCCCGGGACGCTGCTGCCGGCCAGATAACGCGGGTAGTCGCACAAAGTCGTTCATGAAATCAATCACTGCTACACATGAACATATACACCTCACCCATGCCAATAGTGTTTAATACAGTCATACTAGGCATCGCTGCACACGTGCATCTTTTTAGCATCACGCTTCATCTTCTTTTTTTTTTTTATCTCCAATTCTTTTTAAAGGTAAAGTCGTAATGCAAGGGTAGGTTTACAGTCAAAGGAGCTGGGATCAATTTCCCAGCGGCCCCGCCGCTTGATGAGGGCGAGTTCCAAGGAGAGGTGTGGTGCTCCATCACGCTATGACAGACAGCGCTGGAGAAGGAGCGCATGGTCAAGGTGGGGTCAGCGGGAGGTCGCTGTAAGCATAATGCTGCCGTAGTTCTATAGGAACCCAGTCTGGAGTGAAGGACAGACGCGGGCCAGGCAGTGAAAGCACCGTGCTGTCGTTCCAGAGGTGCACCTGAAGAACTCCACGGCTGACGCCGAAGTAAAAGAGGCTACATGCACCTACTATTCCGCTGAGAGCTGAAGCATGGCCGAGTGTCGAATGTGTTAGAATAAAGAAATGAAAGGGTTTATATAACTGGAAGTGGAAGGGAGAAGACTAGAGTTTACAGTACATCACCAATAATCAGCCGTGGCACCCTGCTGACTCAACTTTAAGGACCATTTCCATGTGGATAGTTGGAGTAGGCGAACGAGGTTTATGAGCTATTAAATTGGAAATACGCCGCGTCTACTATATTATCAGCTCCTGGAAGGAGAGGGAGCGCGTGTGAACATGGCTCTCATTCGTTAACCCAGTGAGATGTCTTGAGTTTTTCTTTGTATCCTCGTGTTTCTAATTTTATTACCCTTTATAGCACATTAAGAGTCTGCTGACTGTGGCGCTTTAAAAAAAAAAAAAACTCTCCGTTGCTCTCGTTTCCAGTGATGTATGAAACGCTTTATTTTACCCAAGAAATAATTAAATAATCAGCGAAATTAAATGAAAGCACTTTTTTTTTTGTTTCAGACGTTTTTTTCCTCAAGCGTCTGTTTGGATGCCTGTCTAGGAAATTAAACGTGGGTTTTGAGTTTGATTAATCTGAAATTAACACAGAAGATCTTAGCTGGGACACACTAATGCCTCCCTGCAAGACGTTAATGATTTTATTTTTCATGACCAATTAAACGCACGGTGTGTGATTTCTGCTGCCGGGGATCTCTCAATCAAAACAAACAGAAAAGGATGTAAGTGGCCGGGAATCACGGGGGGAGTTGCTGTCTTCATTGTGAACAACCATTGCTGACGAAAAATATACGACTATATGACTCAGGCAGAAATGTCCAGAGGTGAGGTAATATTTTGAAGTTTAATTGATGTAATGCAGTGTTTCCCACACATATATTTTACATGGGCAGTCCACTCAGGTGTATTAACGGGTGCCGTCGGGAGACCGACGCCATTCTCGATGGATTAACTAGATGACACTCGGCCCTCGCTCTTCCCCTCCCGTCTGCTGTCAATCACACACACTCTGCAGAGACAGAGAGAGACACTAACGCTTTCGTTTTGTACAAACATGCCAGTGCAGCTGGCTGTTTTCGGAGCACGACGGGTTCAGTCGGCTGTGGTGTGGTTTTCGGGGCGACTTTATAAAACGTACTGCTGACAAAGAATTCGGATAACTGGTTTAGTCTTCTTAGCCAACTTCCTTCCTCTCTCTCTCTGACTCTTTCTCAAATGTTATAGCGAGAGACGACCAAATGAAACGCACTAGACGTGTATATTTCTATATATTTCGGTTCTGGATTTCTCTGACCTTCCTCTTTTTTGTAAGATTCGTCTGTAAAACTGATTTCTTTCTCTTTCTGTTTCTCTGGATTTTCAGTATAACGGCACATCTGTTGTACAATGGTCGACTGTTCTCCAGCATCATGTATTATCTCAACTTTCTACATGTAGTCCATCTTGTTTTATATATCTGCTTTATACAAAATGAAGAAGAGGATAATCAATTTGTTATCCATTTATTTTCTACTGACTAGGTCCACCGATTAATACACGACATGCAGAATGTCTCCAAAATCCCTTCACGCTGAGCGAAAAAGTATTAAAACTGACAAAAACACAGCTGCCTCCGTCTTCCAAGTCATACGGCTGATATTTAAAGGTCATATTGCTGTGGTGCAGTCAGCCTGATGTGTCTATCGCTGTGCTTTACCTCACTTCCTCTCTCTGTTTCTGCTCTCGAGGGCGAGGTCCTGCCCACTCAGCTCCTTGCAGCCCACACCTCCCCACTGTGGGGTTAACTAGAGGAGAGGCACAGCTGCTCCCGCTCACAATCACGCAACATCCCCTGCATGCCCACACACACACACACACACACACACCCCGTCCCCCTCAGAAATACAGACAAAAACACGCACACACACACACCTAGATAAGAGGGGCACTCAGCAATTGCCACAGAAGAAAGTAGATTTGAGTACAGTGTGACTGTAATCACTGTCGTTTTTTTTCCGCCTCAGCGCCGACGAGCTTGTGTAACGAAAAAGGAAAAAACGCTGCCTCTTCTCTGGGTTTCGTTCCTCGTCTGGTAAAAGCCATTAACAGATATGAAATCTGCAGGCGTATTCTTGAACGCCACAGTATTAAGTAATCTCCGCACTCACACTTTGGGAGGGAAGCCGCGACAAAGCACGAGCGCGCCCCCCACGGAATCCTGTGCCAATCTGACCTCTCCACTGCAATGCAGCTGGTGGTGAAAACAACCTTCCCCCCCCGATTAGCTTATTTCAGACATCAAAACCCCAACGCCAGTTACAGCGAGATATAAATAATTCCAGCGTTATCTTTCAATCCATTTCAATAACTTGGCTTTCAGGCTCCAGGCCGTCTTTGGTTAATTAATGCCAACTCATGACTTGTTTAATCCGCCGGATAAGATCTCAGATGGGGAATGGATCTGCCTCCGCGACACGTGGGCTCGCTTCAGAAGGGCCAGTTGGACGCTCAGACCCTCGCCAAGCCTGACACCAAGCCTCCACCCCCTCCCTGGGACCAACAGCTCTGGAAACTGATGCATTATTAAAGAGCGGTGCAGGCTTTCGCGCCCGAGCTTAGAGGAACCGCTCGGCCATTGTTCTTCAGCACAGCTCCGCTCCTCCGAAGATTCGATCCAGGCTGCGGGGCGGCGTCGGCGCTTTCCCAACTTCCTCGGGTCACTTTTGAGATCAGAGCGGTGCAGGAACTGAAATGGTGTTTGCATGCATAATGCGCATACATACAGTGTGTCTGCATAGGTGTGTGTGTGTGTATGTGCTCAGACCCTCTTTGATTGCTCCCACACCAGATGGCACGAGCTGCTTGCGTCAGTGTTAATTTCAGAGCAGGTCACGCAACACTCGGCCCCTTCACCTGCAGTAGACGAAGGGACTTCTCTTTGCTCTCCTTTTATTACTTCATCCTCCCTCTCTTTTCCACTTCCCCGTGGCTTCGAAGTAATTTAGACCCTGCTGACACTCACAGACATGCGTCTGAGGGAGGCGCACAAAATCCAGCCCGTGCACATGTACACCATGCAGGCCCTGATCTGACAGGTAATCCTATATCCCTGATTAAACCTCAAGAGTGTGAAGAGGTGGAGGCCTGCAGCTCACATGTATCACACGCCAATCGATGCTGCTGAATAGGCACTGTTCACTCGTTATCATCCTCTTTTTTATCTTTCACTTCCCACCAGCACCAGCGCACCGCAAAACCCTCTGTTCATCTGCACTTCCCCCGTTCCCACCGTTGTAGTCATTCTCTTTGCAGGCACCGCCGTGAGAGCAGAGCTGCATTTTGCACCAACATTCACCACTGTTTTTGGAGTCGTTAAATATAGTGGACGATAAAACACTAGAATTAAGAATTAAAGTGCCTCCCCGTTCGTTTCCCTCCAAGACAGCGCAGTGGTCCTCTGCGACCACCGACTGCACCGCTCGTTCCCGCCGAAGCCGCTTCAGGCGAACAGAGAAAAACGGCGATATTCTGTCGAGGTTTATTCAAAGGTTTGTCCTCGGGACAGTCTGTCACATGGCATGGATTTTCTAGGTGCGAGGCACAACGGGCGCATTGAACAGGCACAACAACAAGTCTACAAACGATTCGCGAGGCAAAAACGTCGCCTCCAGGACTCAAAGTTCACGATCGCTTTTATCAAAACCCACATTGAATAAAATATCGTGTTCCGAGCGCACGCGTTAGTACTAGGTCATCACCAATTTATCTCTCGTCTGTGTTGCTGAAGGGTGCCAGATGCTCCACTTTTCCCTCTACTGCTTCATCTACTGCCTTGCTTTTCATAAGCTGACCCCCGGAGTTACGTTACGGCAAAGAGCCAGATACACAAAGTCTGTACCTTGTTACTCATCTAATTGTGGTTAATTATCATATTTATTCTGTTTGCAGAACAACTTTCGACATCTTGCTGCTGAGGTTTCAATCTAGGTACATAAAGCAGCAGTATATTCCAGGTTATAACACATTACGTGCACAAACATTTTATAGAAGTCAATTAATTGAGGAATCAATCAATAGAACATTTTTTGGCAAGGATGTTGATTATTGCTTTTTTTTTTTTTTCCTGCTGCTGGTCAAACAAAACAAGCGTTTTGAAGATGTCAAACAGATGGCCTCTGGGAAATTTGGATCAGGGATTGAAGTGTTGGAACTATAGCTCCCATAATGCCTTTGGGTATGTATTATTAATTTATTAATTTAAAAAGGATCCCCATTAGCCGAATGTCCTTGGCAGCAGTCTTTCTGCGTTAGCCAGTACATCATGTATGTAAGCCTATCATGTAGCATGGATCCAGTGAGGTACTCTTCAGGCTTCAATTTGTGACCATTTTTTTCACATTTTGATAAATTGGCAACATTAAAAGCCTATCGAATTATGTATTAACAGCTCCTGTTTGCAAATTACCCACAGATGTACCGACAGACATCACTGGTTTACTTTAATACCAAAGAAAATGTTTAAATGTGATCATTCCCAGACAAGTTCTGAAGTAATGAAGAGTGTCTTTTTTCATTAATTTCTGAGTGGATGTTTATTCATGACCCCTCCCGTCCCCTTCAGCAAGCTATAGATGAGTACATCCTTTCTGTGGTAGAGCTGGTCCTCAGCTTACAGGAGGGTACATTTACTTTGGGAGTCATACAAATGGCGGTCACCTTCTAGTCTAGGCTAAAATCTTGAGGAACAAAGCTTTCCACCGGTCTTGTTAGTTGAGGGACCGACTAATTAAATGTCAGCTGAGAAAAAAACATGCTGTAAAATGTCAAATTTTAAATTTCAAGGCAGGCCGGTCGCAAGGGGGTCCCAAGTTTTCAGAAGTAGACAGTAGACAGAACAGTGACGGCGCCAAGACTGCTGAACAGATTCGTTCAAATTTTTCTCACATCACAGTTCATGTTCATTACTGGACTTACCGGTCATTACCGTCAAGAATTAGAAGGGATGAGGTAGTCAAAGGGAAAAAGCTGCCAAACCAGTGACCAAGTTCAAGTCTGTGTGACACCACTGGGTCTGAATATATCAAATAAAACCTCTGGTGAAATTCCAGCCGTATGCGTGGTAACAGAACCGGGTGTTTGTGATGAGACCTGGGGACATCTCCAGCTGTGTTTGGGAAGACCTAAAGGTATCCAAAGTCGAAACACGATGTTATTCTATCCATAACCCAGTAGTTGTGCCTAAACCTAACCACACCGAATCCATTCCGTCCCTGCACACTGAGAACCAGAAGAGAACTGGGGTGGCCGTGATAACCTGCATGTCCTTGGTTAAAATGGCAGCTGCCACCATAAATGGTCAAAAAGCAATAATATTCTCCTGATGCAGAACCTGACCCTGGATGCTTTCCCTGCGCCTTTGCTCTCTGAGAGCATGTGAGGTGACCTTCAGGGCAGCAGCTGTTATTTATGGAGATGCAGGCCTGGGAATGCTGCTTTTGAGGAACATGGACAGCACTAGTTTCTTTCCTAAGGGCCTCGATGCCTTGAACACAACTTGGACTGTAAAAAGTCTGTGAAAGCAGACTGAATATACTTGATCCCAGCTAGTTCCATGTTCAACTATTAATCTGCAACATTAGCTGTCCGGCCTCACCAGTGGCTGGTCCACGGAGAGGACTGGTGAGAAAAAAAAGAAAAAAAAAAAGAACTGGAAAACTGAATCCACAGAATTGGAACTCTCTGCCCTCCGCGCTGCGTTGGCGGGTCTGTCAGAGTTTCACTCTGCTGCGGTCCACATGGACATATGGCATGAAGAAATGCCAGAGCTGAAACTGGGCTAATGAATGCCACTCAGACACAGAGCAGAGCAGACCAGACACTGCTGAGGGAGCCGAGGGGAGCTGCAGCACAGCGACTGACTCACACAGAGCGCAGGAACACACAGCTCTCCTCGTGTGGACATTTATAGTAGCAGGAGCTTTGATTTATGGCCTCGGTTTTTTTTTCTCGGTTTTTTTTTTCTAAGTATGATGCCAATTTTCCACTTTAAGTCAGTGTCACAGACAAACATGATTTGGACTGAATGGATTATTTTTTTCCAGGATGTACGCAAGACGAGTCCCAGCGTTCGCCGTTGCCAGTTTGCACTTTCACTGCTCAACCCGCTGCGAGGCACGTAGGATTTTCAGTAGGGAACCATAGTGTGGAAGGAGGATAACACTATCTGCCTGAACACTGGTGTCTGTGGTAGCCAGACACTGTTTTTACATCAGTGCCTCTTTTAAGTGAATGAATCACAAAAGTTTCCCCCTCACTGCGCCTGCTAGTTTAAATAAAGGAGTGGTGAGTGTAGGAATGTGTCACATTTTGAGCCAAGCGGCATTAAATCAATATTGACAGATCTGTATCGCACAGTGCTAGCAAAGGTTATACATTTCCCTAGCTTTCAGGGTAGAGTGACTTGTCTTGACTTGAATTTATTTGGGAGGAATTTATCTCTGTGGTATAAACAGAGTTGAAGACAAATCAAAGCAGAACATAGAGCAGTACACCAGCTGTAGATTCATACAACTGGAAGCCTTAAGTTGTGCTACATCCGCAGAGGACAAGCAATAAACGGTTTGCAGGAAATCATCTACGGTGATGTAAAGCGGTTATGTGGTGATTCCGCTGAGCTCAATATCTACACAGAAAAAAGAAGCCAAAGAATCAATGAAATGAAGAAATATCTCTATGAGCAACGCACATTATTAGATTGAACGTAGTGTGGAATTGCTCACCTCAAGAAATGAAATGGTGCCATCAGTTCTCTTGGATTCAAGCAGGTAGGAATAAAAATCTGTGCAAATCTTTTGCGTCACATTAAACTTTGGCAAACAGACTTGAGTCAACACCTCAGACCACAAACAAACCTGACCTTTGAGAGAACTGAGAGCTGCAGGACAAGTTGGCGTTGCTTACTAGCTGCATGAAACAACATTACTGGTCGGGATATATGTTACTGTCACTGTGCTAGCGCTGTAATGCTATTCTAGGCTAACTCTAGCTTACTCGACAGTTAGTAGCCAACAGCGGTTCACCGACGAGCCCAATGGCACCAGGCTTCTAGCGTCACCCATCACGCAGGGACGATCACTGCTCTGCCACGTTCTGGTGCAACTAAGGCTTTACTCCTGACTCAGCACAAGTTGCATTTGACAGCCAGACGACATGTTAAATCAGGTCAATATTGAAAAAATGCTGTGAAAGAGGGTTCAGAGAGGGATTTTCAACGCGAACTGTCTTTCTTCAAAAGACAGCGAGTCTTTTTTCCTGTTGGGTCCTATTTGTCTGATTGTTAATAACGACAGCAGCTTCCCCTCCAGGTCATTCACAACAAGCATCAAATATTCACAGGTGCTGTGCACTGGGGCCTGGTGGGGGAGCAGCGCACTCTCACACAGATGTTGGGCAGTTTGCTGAATGTGGGCCACAGTCCGTCACCGCGCCCACCTGCAGGGCCGAGGGAATGGAAGTCGCAGCAGTAGAAATAAGCAGACGGCCCCGGCTCTCGCCGTCTCATCTCCTCCCGCCTGAGAGTGATGTGACGGTCCCTTTTCCACGAGTCATAACAAAACCCACCAGCCTGACTCGCCGACCACACACAGAGAAGGAGAAGGGACAGGCGATAATAAACGGTGTCGACTGCAGTCGGCTGATATCAAGGCTGGATCAGGCCGCATCGCTAAAGACCCAAGATTGTACCAATCCTCCCATCTCGCCTCCAGCTCTTCCTCCCATCTCTGCCCTTTCATCTCCCCCTAAATGACATCGTGACCCAAAAAGTAAAATGAGCCAGGCGGCCTCTCTAATATTCAGACAAAAGCTCTGTCTCCGTATCTCTCTGTCCTCGTGCTCTTAATCACCATATCTTAATCCTCATCATCAGAATGCTGCTCATTGTGCCGCCCTTCGTCCTCGATTTACTCCCAGTTGGAATGTGATTCAGTTCTCCGTCTTTCTCTAGGGCTTCCTCTAACTTCCCCCCCCCCGGTCGCTATTGTTATTGTTCCCGCTCGTTTATTTCCCTCCCTCACCGCAGGATCCTAGCTGGGATGTTGGCGAACGAGCTCGGGCGAGGGGCACCCCGTCACGTTGCCTCCCAGAAGGGACTACCTGCTGCAGCGCCGCTCGCTTCCCCATGGATGGTTCCGCGACAATTTAAGTGATTTAGGCGCCTTCGAGCTAATCGTGGTCCTCGTTTGCAACAGATGTTGGTAATATGTGCGTCGAGTTAATCTCCGAGGGCAACTGTTACTACAAATGAGTTAGCAGCTCGACTGCGATCGCTGTGCCCGAGTGCCTCAGCGCCGTCACCTCTGTCAAGCAGTCATGCAGCGGTGACGTTAAGTGGAATGAAAAAAGGTTCTTTGGTGGCACCAAAATAAACCTCAAAAACACAGAATACACACAAACAACTCATGCCATTTCTCATTAATATCGGGATAATTTCCTATATAATTTAAGGTCATTATTATGATAATTTAGTTGTAAGGAACTTCAAATGTGTTACCACCTACTCATCTTAACGTTTCTGGACTGATAAAATGCGGTGTTGCCATTTCCCTCGGTGATTTCATTTTGTGGGTTTTATTTTTTTCTGGTTTATCTTCAGTCACAGATGACATGTCGTGACACTGTGCAGACAATATTTTTTTTTTCCCTGTCCAAAAACATCATCCGTAAATGTCATCTTTTTCAAATTTTCAAAAGGCCGAGGCCCCTCTGTCGACTCATCGCTTTGCAGACGTCAGCGGCGCCCAGATTTACACACATAAGTCACAGCCATAACGCGGTTAAAGCAGTAACGCAGGTGGAGGTGGAGCCCGCCGTAAATACGCGATAAGCTCATTAGAACATTTACAACACTTGCGTCCAAAGACACTAAAGGAAAGTTATTCAGACGTATTCAGGTTTCTGCCGGTGGCACGTTTACCACACGGGGATTATTGGAGAAGGAAGCTCGTCCTCTCACAATATAACAAGGCCTTTAATCTGACAGACTGCGGGCAAGAGAAAAAAAACTGATCAATGAAAGCGGCCGTTTATAATGACATAGAGGGTGAGGGTGAATACGAGGAAAAAAAGGGAAGTTAAAACATAAATAAACATGCAATAGTAGACTGCAATTAGTTGAGACAGTTTGAGAATTATATTGAAATGATAATCACGTTTAATTGCCAAAAACCTGAGACAGTAGATGGAGTGAGTGAGTGAGTGAGTAAGCGGGAGAGTGACTAAGCCCAGCTGGAAATGCTGATACTGTTACGTAACACACCTCGGATTAGAGAGGTACGACTATAAAATTGCTACAGAGCTGTTTGTGACTTAATTGCTCATTTTGTCCACCAGCCAAGAAATGTTATTACTGCATATTGATTACAGAACATTTATTTTAGCCGTCTTAACAACTACAATCAAGCTCCTGATTTCCCTCAGAAAAACTGCGTCCTTTAACACGGCCGACACAAGAGTGCCGACAGTGTCCACGTTGCACATTGGGTTTTACAAGATGTTTCCTGAGAGGTGAGGTTTTTATCTCAACAATGGGAGTTGGTGAACATCTGCACAGAATTTGTTGCATTCTTCCAGCATCGGTTTCTGATTACAGGTCGTCCTGCTGCAACAAGGGGCTCCAAACTATTTTTTATAGACAACGTGAGTCATCAAACTTCATCAATCTTTTGTTTTAAATGATATAACATATAGTTTCATGGATACAGAGCTTAAACGGTACAAAAAGACAACTTCCAAGATATAATTAATTAATTAAGTCTGTATAGTTTTTGTTTTCAGTATGTATGCATCTTAGCTCACTTTACAGTCTTTTATTGATTAATGATAATTAAACTGATCCAAAGTGTGTGTGGCTGGAATGTACATCTTCATTTCATCATCCAGCCGAAAAGTTTTTAACTCGAGGAATTTTTCCCCGTCACTACTCAACATTAAAGGTTGACGCTATCTACTGTCAGTGTTAAAGTAAGGAGGACTGAGTTGATCCACCAGCTGGAAAGGAGTAGAATATAAACTTTTGCGTGCCTTTTACACTGGCTTTGATGAGTTCAGGGTAGGTTACAATCAATGAGAGTTTAAAGTGTGAACATCAGTGAGTTTGTTCAAACAGATTCCTGATTCCTCCGGCAGAAAATGTCCAGAAATCAGCAGGATCTGCTTCCTTTTTAGAATTCTCCTCACTAGTTGGCTGATGAATCACAGGAACGGCCTGAGAGATGAGGATGATGTACAACAAAGATTCCCCCCAAAAAGTTGGGACGCGGTGCAGAATGTAGATAAACCACACTGCAATCATTTGCAAATCATTTCCAACCTATAATGCAGTGCAAACACAACATAGTCAGAGTTCCAATTAATAAACTTTATTGTTCTTTGTAAATGTTCTCTCATTTTGGAATCGGAATTTGTTTCGGCAGATGATCATGACTACACGTTTCTTAAAAACGACTCTTAATTAAGCTTCAGGAGATAATGTCGGTCACATTTTGTATTAAGGTCCTCATGATTAGTGCCAGTTTATATGTAATAAGGCCCTTAAAGGTCATTTAAAGATGCGTTTTAACATTAATAAGACCAGTGTGATACTTGACCGCGTCGAAACACATTTCTTGTTAGAATATCAGACATTTGAGAAGGTGAATCACTACTGTAGGGGCTGGGCTGGATCCTGGAGCAACAAAAAAGAAGTAACCTTGATAAGCCCATAACAAAGAATGTATTAACCTCAATAAGGCTTTGTTCTACAAACTACGACAACTATGACATAACATGTAAGTTGGTTTAAGTCAATCAACGTGCTTGTAATGCTATTATAACCATTTATAACAAACCCACAAGCTTTTTATGAATGTTCTTAAGCAGCCTTAAAAGTTTTGTTAGACCTATCAATAGTATAATGTTAGCAAGCATCTGATGAGGCCTTATAAAAGCCTCGATACAAGCACTTCAACAACCTTCATATAAAGTGCGACCGAGATCGTCAAAGTGGTGATATCACATAACCTTCTTCACGACCCTACCCTTTGTATCCCAACGCCACTGCTTTATTATTTTGAACAATATCTAGCGATTTTCAGACTTGCCCTCGCCCTGCCGGCCCACCGTCTGAAGATGTAAGCTTATAATAAGAAGCTCAACGTGAAACCGAGCGCCCCATCCGCTGCAATCGTACTCATGCAACATCTCGCGAAAGGTACCGACACAGAGACACATACAAACAGATCGATAATGTAATTAGACACAGTGATGGTATCTCGGCCTTACAGGTACGTTTAAGCCTTACTAAGCTGCCCAGGATCTGTGTGTCATGATGGAATAGTCGATGTGATGTGAAGGCAGCGAACCCGACGACGCGAGAATTCATCATCGCTCAGACACAGAGAAGCTCAATCGGAGCTTTGTGTTTGGTTTTGTTTCATGTCAGCGGACAAATGACAACTGTGAAGGCTCCTCTCCCTGTGTGCGGCCGCTCAGCGCACACAATATGAGGACGGACTTAGCAACATGCTAATTAACTGCAGAGTTAATTGCCGGCGGACTAGTCTGCGAGTGCTCTCGAGATATGTGGAGGTGGAGTGGAGGATCATTCATCCGTCTGTAGTGGGTGAAATCCATCTGTTAACAGCAAGGGGGCAATTCTGTCAAACTGAGAGATGCAAATAAACACATATACAATCCAGTAACGGCAACTACTGCGTTCTCCCTCATTTACTCCCCCTTGCCTTTTCTCCTTCTCTGCCAACCACCGACAATAAAGAACATAAAGACTTTCCCGTCTACAGAATTAGCTTGCTCCTGCCCTGCTGGGAGAGGCAGGGCTGTATAGAACAATCAGGAGAGGCCTTCGGCGCAAGTTGGCAAGTGCCATCAATCGTCTTTTGTTAGTTTATCAGTTCCCATTATTAGATCCTGCCTTCAGGTGAGCTGGCTGCACCTTTACATATTGGCTCCCTACTGTATCAACGCTCAAAAAGAGAGCGCTGGAGGTGAAGCGCTCTGGTTTCAGGAGGGCAGAGGGAGTGTTTTGAGACTCAGATGTATGAGGGTGTGTTTGGGTGCGATAGGGCACGGTTATAACAGTAGCCATTCAGTTCTACAGTCTCATTATAAAAGGTGCAACCAAGAGCGGAGGAAGGGTCGGTCTAAGGCAGGGGCTTTGAACACTGTAAGGCCCCCCTCAAGGAAAATCGAGGCAAACATGCCTCTGGTATATGCACGGACAGAGAAGCAAATATAAGAACAACACTGACGCGACATTCACATTCACTAATGTAAAACAAATAATGAGTTATTAGCTGTTGGTTTTGTCACACCTGTGTTTATTCTTCTTCTTACCTCTGCTTGAGGAATAATCGGACCCATGTGGGCGTTTTTTGGACGCGAGGGCCACTTGGACACTTGACCAGCACCCTCCTACAGCTCCAACGCTCCTGGCTGCACGCAAAACGTGTTTCTGAAGACATTCTCGGGCGAGAGATCCATGCAACTGCTGAATCTGTCCTCGTTTCAACTCGGGGGTAGTTTGTTTTTGTAGTTTTTTCCAGGATGGACTCTTTGCTGTATGCAAACTCGCAGCAGGACACGCAAACAGCCCTTCTAACGAAAACATTCCACACTTCCAGAATGCAAATCCACGACTGCTTACATAGACAATGCGTGAGAATGGTGAAAGTGATGAAGCCTGCGGACACGTAGCATAAGTTTGTGAATTACAGCCAGTGTCAACTGGGGGAATTTGGAGATGGAAGCAGGAAGTATTGTATTGTAAATATGCAGAATTAACCATCAGTTGTTCCTCTTTGCAATCCACTCATGCACTTATACTCAGGAAGTATAAGTCATACTGAATCTAAAAATGTGCGTGTCATATCTGTGTGTTAAGATATCGATAGAGCAACATGGGAACATTTGTCTCATCGAAAATCATTCTTTCACTCCTACTCGAGGAATAATCTAACTCTACATTTTGGAAAGACATTCAGTGTAATTTGGGGGCTTCTGAAGATGTAAACAGGAAGTATAATATTGTCATGCAGTCAGCTGTTGAATACAACTCAAATCCTGAATTTTGAAAAATGTCACCACTAAACGCATGCCGAATTAACTATTAGCTGCTCCTCTTCACAACCCACTCAGGCACATAATGACAGCATTCACTGGGTTATTTTCACAGCGAAGGAAACTTTAAAAGGTGACGTTTCTCAGGCAAGTTCTGGAGCACTCTCTTTTCCTGCAATTTCTACACAAATTTATTGATGTTTAGCTGCGGTGGAGAAAAATGATATCCTCGGGGAAGTGTAAGTCACACTGCATCTAAAAATATTTGTGTGATATCTGCTCGTGGAGAAGAGTTATGACTCAGAGAACGGAGTACAGGCTGTGGCTCGAATTGCAGCAATTGACCTCAATTCACCCAAAGTGCCTTCCACTCACGTTCCTCGCTACCTTTTCTCCATTTCCTGCCTTGTACAGATGAATAAAAAGTAGGAAAAGGCAGGGTAGTATACGGGCTCATAAAAGAAGAAAATGATAAGTCATTGCTCAGAGTGGATTTATGAACCACTGGGACAAGTTGAGCAAAGTCTTTATGACTTTTTTTCCAACACTGTTTTTCTCAAAAGCTCCTTGGTGACATCATATACCTAAAAATAAGGCGTGTTTTAAAGTGACTGCCGACCGCAAATACAAACTAGATCCCTCTCTGGCTGGCAGGGTGGCAAGCTACAAGTTTAGATTAAGCATCTCCGTACAATTCATGGCCAATCAGAGTAAATGGACAGCATGGCACGAGCTCCTGCTGTCTCCGTAACGCGCCTGCCGCCCGGAGAGAAAAAAGAGCGGCCGATGTTTTCAGTTCGACCGGCCATCTCCCAGCTCCTCACTGCGCTGACGCAAGCCTGTACATTGAGCCTTCGCCGCTGTTCTTGAATCACACCCACCTGCCAGAGATTGGACAACGTGCGATTGCCAAAGTAAGTGTAGATTACTGACAAAACGAACAGAGAGGAGAGAGCGCCACTGGCTGGATAGTTATTTTTTTCCTCTCATCAATGTCTTCAGCGCCTCCAGGAGGAACGTTACAAGACAGCGCAGATGTTTTCTCGGGCAGGAGAAGAGGATCCTTCTGACACAGACTCAGCTTAGCGAGGGTTCAAAGTGCCTGTCAAGAGACACTTGAAAAACTCTGCCGACTGCAGTCGCAAACGCCACCTCCCCTGCTCTGCCCCTTAAATTACATCCTTATCAGCTGCCACCCTCATTTCTATTTTACATCCATCTTATCTCCTTCCATTGATGCTCCCCTGCATTTTTTTTCTTGCTTACTATTTGCACACTGACTCACGCGAATTGGCTGGTTTCCAGTGAGGAACCAGCGACGTGTTTTCCTCCTCTTTTTAGCTTTTCTCTCCTTGTGTGTCGGCGGGACATTTGACAACTTCTCCGAATCGTCACGGCTCCCATCTGCAGGAGGCCGAGAGTCGCAGATGGGTCGAGAGGTCTATGCATGAATAGTGCTGCTCAGAATGGCTCTGCGTGTGTGTGTGTGTGTGTGTGTGTGTGTGTGTGTGTGTGTGTGTGTGTGTGTAGCCGTGACCCATCAGGCCTCGTGGGAAGCTGCAGCTAAACTGATGGATGCCAAGGAGCGACATGAGGGAGCAGCGAGGGAGGGAGGGAGGGAGAGCGCTGGCTTAGCCAAGTAGGAGACAAGTGTCTGTACTGCAGCAATGCAGGACTGGTGCGAGGGGAGAGGGGACGTCAGTGCGAAGACAGAAATGGCAGAACGTAAAGCGTCGACAGGAAAAAAATGCAGTACACAAATGGCAGACGTCGAGCAGGCGTAGTTTCGGGGGAAACGATGTTTGCAAGGCCGACAAGTCTGTGCGACCTGATTTTCATGCCGCCGGAGACTCCTGTACGGTGTCACCGTTTTTTGCTGATGTACACCTCTCCTGCTGCAGTTATGACAATATCACTCAGAGCTCTACCTAGTAGAGACAACAAGCCCCGGCAAGGCAAACACTCCCCGCTGAGCCTCCCCGTGTCTCCACCCTCCCCTGCCCTCTGAACAAACAGCTCTCCCTCTGGAGGCTACGTGGCAGCGAGAGGGACGCCCGGGACTATCGACGAGCTCCCTCTCAGCGCTGTTGTTTCTTCCCGTTGTGAACAAGGGCCTCGCCTGGACTACCCACCGTCGGTGTTTTTACTTCCCAGCGGCGTAAGTAATGTGTGTGCATTTACTCTGCTCTCATTCCCCGACCTTCCCCCAATAACTCGCCGAGCGGCCCGCTGCAGTATAGTGTAAACACAGTCCGAGGGGAAGCCTCTGCTCGTTTTTTTTTTTTTCACCATACAACCAACCCCCACCCTGCGCAGACCGGTCTTCTCCATTTCATACAGCACAGTGGCACATAAATATGCACGCACCTACACAGGCAAAGGCACACTGACCACACATTCTTCCCATGCACGTAACCACACATGCACGCACACACACGCGCGCAGAGAAAGAAGAGGAGGTGAGCTAATGCACTGCCATCCACAGCAGCAGGATTGCGAAGCACTCAAGGAACAAATATCCTGTTCTCGTCATAAAATTTTCATCCCGTGCGAGCTCGCTTGGTGGAGCCGAGCGCATTTCCTGGTGAAAAAATACACACACTTAACCTTGAGCTGATCTTTTTACCATAATGCGTCTGCTTTATCGGATTCTAGCTGGACCTTACTCGCAGGAATACCAAGTGCAAGGGAGCCGCGGTCCGGGGCCAAGGCGAGCTGGAGAGGAGATGGAGGACAACGCAGCGGTGCCGAGGAGTCCTGAGCGCCGGATCTTGTGACCGCTCGTCATGTTCTACTGGAAGGACACCGATATGACACCTCGTGCCAAGATAAACAATCACAGCCTTCACAGAGGTTCATCTCGTGACTGTGAGGAGACACTCAGTCCTAACATACTGCTTATACCTAAATGTGTTGCAGTGGTTTAATGTCCTCGGCTCCTTGGGTTAGCTCTCGCCCACAGGTTTGGAGTCGAGCCTTTACCTCCGTACATACGTGCATCACTATGTAACACCAACCTTGCTCGGCATGCCCCGCCCTCCTCTGCCCACGATTGGCTACATCCTCCTCGTTAAGTAATGCGCATGTGCAGCTCTCACCAAAGATTGAACCGAGGCGAGACGTCTAACGTGTGTTAATTGAAAATTAAAGAATGTAAACCTGTTGAAATAAAAGTATGTGGCTGGAAATTAGCATGATATGACCTCTTTAAATGTATTCCCTTTCTTCTTTCCTGTTTCCTCTGACTCTATGCATACGTCGTTTCTCTCGTTTGTGTGTGTCTCACACCTTGTTTGACTGTTTAAATGTTTGCACTTTCTATTTGCACGATCGGAGGAAGACCAGAGATACGGATCCTTAAATAAACACAACATGACCGTCCTCACCAGATGGAGTCATGTAGTCATGGAACCCCAGATGCGAAAAATGAAAAGAAGTTGGTCTGCAAAACAATCTGATGTCGGTATACATTTAAAAGAATCTTTGAAACTCGGATGAGTGGTCCCTCGAGAGCTCAGAGAAAATGGTTTGAGCAGTTTGAGCATTTAGAAATATATTAAACTAAATATTTAGTGACCACGAGTGAATGAAAATGAAAATATGACTATCAACATTTGAATACTTATATAAGATATAGTTGTGATCTGAAAGGCTTTCCTTCATAGTTCTTTATTCTAATCTTTATTTCTTGCCAAATATTCCAATAAGTGCTTGCTTTGCATTAGCATTTTAGCACATCTTATGGAGAATTCCACCCCTGCATTTCACTGTACATACATGAATAAAAAATGGTGTCAGCCATTGAATCTTGAAAGAAAATTAAGTAAACCCCATCTGCTGATGAGGATGATGTGATAAGATCGAAAGCTTCAAACGTGGCTACCAATCAGACCCCGTCAACTGCCATGTGCATCACAAATGACATCTCTCCACAAGTGTTGCAGATCCCAGTTATGCACGGCACCGTTAAACTACACCGACACTAACAGACAAAAAAATGTACTCTCAGCATTGTTGTTGCGACTCTGTTGCTGCAGAAACACAGCCCCTGCGGAAAAACAGACACATCAACACAGCCGCGATTGTGATCCGAACACAGATGGCAATAATCAATCAAATCTATAACTGAGGAAAGATTTAATTTGGCACCGATGTCACGCCACTGTGCCCAGCGAGGGGCACGAACACAGTCAGGCAGACCCATCCATTACGGCGTTCTGTCAGATAACAAACTTCCATCTGAAAGCCGTGTGAAGCAGCAGCCGGCGGAAAGACTATCAAACATCTGCAAGTCAATTAAGTTCATTGTGATAACTTACGGACCTCTAATTTAACTGTACTGATGTAAAAAGGAGAGGAAATACAAGCTCCCATTGCACAGCGTGACTCATTGTTTGCTATAATTTCTAGCCTTCTATTAACGGCAGCGCCGGTGGGACACTGTTGATAAGTTTGCTTCCACATCAAAACAGAAAACAGCTTGTTCTCCGCTGTTGCGCCGCGACTGCAAAAACTCGCTGCCGTTTATAATCCCTCGTACGTAATTGTCAGCGCGTGGATTTCGCAGGCCGTCCCGAGGTTTGATGGGCTTCACGTGGCGGGGAAACGCTGCTCCGTGTCAGTCAACAACAACTGAATCGAGGCGACCCCTCCCCGGTGGAGCGGTTGCTTTGAACGCTGGGATTTTTGAATACATCTGAATACATTTTTTTTCTTTTTAACGGCTTTATCGAAGAAAAAAAACGCAGCCGCCCAGTGACCTCAACAACCTTCAAAGGATTCTACACTGAACACGGCTGGCGTGCTAATCGCAGGTAAACAGAACATAATGGGAGAAACAACAGATGACTTAATCAGAACTGAGACGTGTGGTGAAGGATTATCGGGATTTGTGTGACAGGAATTTCAAATGGACATGGAAAAAAATAACGTTTGCATTGGATGTGGGGTTTCTTTCAGCATTCGAACAAGAATAACACCGCTGAAAATTTCTTGGGGCACTTGGCAGCTTCCTTAATGCGGAGCGACGCAGGTGGGACTGACCGCCACTACCCCAGCTGCCGATATTGATCAGATATGTAAAGCAAGCTGAAAATCTTGGCCTCGTAATGACCGGACAATATCCAAACTGACCTTTCAGAATGACTTTAAGAACTGCAACAGGGTGATTAAGGCGTCAGAAAGTGCTGACACCGCTGCTGCTGCTGCTCCACATCAATGAGCCCCACACACAACTGACCTAATAACTATGGATTGGCTCCGGAGGCCAAGCGCCACGGAAATTATTCACGTCCAGAAATGAGACAGTCTGTTTTGTTTTTGGTTTTTTTTCCTCACACAAATACACACTCACACTAACCTGTGGAGGCAGGGCGGTGGGAGGCTGGGTGAAGAGCGTGGAGTGGGCTGCTGACCGTAGGCCATGTGCTCTCCTGACAGTCTGACGGGCGAAAGGAGAAGGCAGTACCTCCTGCTGCAGAGAGAGAGAGACACACAGACAGACAACAGTGTCAAGCCGGGGCGCTTCATCACCAGCTCAAAGTGAGAAACAGTGCGACTTTGGGGAAGAAATCACAGCACAAACGGAAAAAGAAATATCAAACCCGGCGCTAGTTTCCCCAAACAGCTGCCATCAGGAGCTAAAAAGAGTGTGTGTGTGTGTGTGTCTGCCCCTGCCGCCTGCGACTGTCAATCAGAGGTGAAAGCGCTGACCGGCCTGCAGCTGCTCCACACCCCACGCCCAAGATTAGCAGCCATCTTTTTTACTCACTATCTGAATTAGGCCGTTTGCAGGCCCGAGCGCCGTCATACCCAGAGGATACGCACGCGAATCAAATATGGCTGCTTTGATGTTTGTGGATGCGAGCCTGTTTGGGTGAGGAGAGATATTTTTGACTGCGTGCGTGTGTGTGAGAGTGTAGGCGCGCGCGCCTGCGTGTAGGCAGGTGTACGGTGCCCGGTCACGGCAGCGTGCGGTGACTAAAATACTTTCACCTTCAAGTTATTGTGTTAGCTGCCTCCCAGCGCCGAGGAGAGGTGAGACCGAGATAAAACACTCTTCAATTATAAACACTGAGAGCACCTTGACCGTACACGCTGAGCGGCATCGAGGGCGCCCCGGTTAACTCCTCGTATTAGACTCATGTATGTGGATTTGGTTGGAGGACTGAGCAGCTTGTTTTACAACACAAGCTGCTCGGTCTGTGCTTTGACACTCCACAGACCTGCTCTCGGCGTTTCTTTGGCAAGCGCTGAAAACCAGAAAAGGTCAGGCGTTGAGATGACAGCTTCAAAAACCATCAACCATCACCAGAGCATTAAATAAGGCTGTAAAAAAGAAAAGAAAAAAGAAACCTGTTTGGACAGAATTTACTCCGATCCCAAGGAGGAGCCTTTCCCAGCATGCATTGGCCGAGAGAGGCATTGTTACACCCAGGAAAGAGCACTCACATTCACAGCTACGGCCAGTTCAGAGCGGGTCAGAGTGGTCTCTGGACTGTGGCAGGAGGCCCAAACAGACCCTGAGGTTAACGTGCAGACCCCCCCTCCCGGCGTTGTGACAGGACAGAGCTAACCATTAGACCACCACGCTGCCAGTAACTGAAAGCTGTACATTAATGAATCAATAGTAATCAGTTAAACGGCCTGTAATAAGAAGGCTGGCACGAGAAGCTCGGGCACAGCAGTAATTCCCCTAATGACGTATCTGCTGTGTCCTTTCCGCCACCAGAGTCTGCAGTCTATGAATGGATGTCTGTGCGACACCTTCTCCCTCTACGTGTTATTACACACGCAATTACCTTCCCTTTTAACGACTTTCAGTCCCGGTAAATTACATTTGACAAGCAAGGACGGCGCTGGTATTAAGCCCATCTGAGGTCTCGTCAGTGTTTACATCACGAATGTACGTTTTTTGGGGGGGAAACACTTTGGTAAATTAGGCCTTCTCTCAGATAAAAACATTCCATAGACGACTAAAGCATGATTTATTTTTTTTTAACTTCTGTGATAATTTTTTTTCCACTTCTCAGCACGCGGACCTGCAAAGTTTCAGGGTTTCACGCTCAGACACCACCGGAGAGGTGCTGCGACGACGGGATTTCTCTCTCTTCGGCTCTCTTCGGCTTTTTACGGATTTCAAACGCACCGTCCTCAACATTGCGATAGCCAATGGACCTTGGTAGTAAGATAGCATTTTGCTGCAGGATTATTGCCTCTTTTCTTATCTATGACAAGTCAGGCATATAACTCCAGGGAGGGGCCTGTATTCAAGGCTGTCTCTGTAATGCTGAGCCAAGACAGTCCTCCTCAGGTCTGGTACCGTCGGGGAGAAACGGCATTCGTTTGATGCAGTGGTGAGGGATAGCTTCTTTTTTTACGGAAGCTAGGCCTCTGCCAGAGCAACAGAACTGACTCATTTTCATTCTGGCAGTGAATTCAAGCAGCAGTAACTACAATTACAGAATAATACGTCTGTTTGGGTCAATAAGCTCCCGTTCAAACAGCACTACAGGTTTTTACTTATTGTGCAATAACTGGGAGCCCGAGGCGAAACAAAATTAAACAACACAACATAAATAAAGGGGAGGACTGTTGAACCAACTTTTAAAAAAGCCACTTAAAAAGCTCCAGTGTGAAGGATTTAGGGGGCTCTAGTGGCAGAAATGGAATATGATACACATAATTGTGTTTTCATTTAGTGTATAATCACCTGAAACGCTACTTTAGAAGGAGCCTTGTGATCCACAGAGAGAGCAGGTCCCCTTCCACAGAGTCGCCGCCATGTTCTACGGTAGCCCCGAACGGACAAAAGAAACACTGGCTCTTCTCTGTTTGCGTTTTTCTGCCATGACAACAGAGGAGGATGAAACAAGGGGGTATTCAGGTCTTCAATCTAAATTATTAACTTGATTTGAAAAACACTCTCCCACAAAGCCTTCCTTTCAAGCTGCTACAAGGAGTTTTTTTCCTGGTTATTTAACTGGTATAGTCTCAGTTTAATGCCGATGCCTCTATATGGCCTACATAAGCAAGGCAAGACCATCAGAGAGAAAATCGACGGCTTCTTATCAATGTTTCCCGCCGAGTCCCCGCGTGCAGACCGGAGGAGCCTGTGTTTGCCTCTTCTCCGGCAAAGTCACAGTGAGCAGCACGTAAGCCAGTTCAAAAGAAGCACGGAATTGATATTCTGTGGTTTCCACGGTGTAAACACTGCCACTTCTGTCCACAGGGGCCTCCACAATCACCAAAATATCAAAGTGCCTTGTGGTAGCTTTAAAGTTGTTCAACAATTATTACACAGTGTGCTTTTCAACGGGCAAGCCAAAATCTCAAGGCCCACCTGTAATCAAATCCATGCAAAATAACCTCTGTAACATGTTATCTAATCACTCTGTGCTTGTTTGAAAGGATTTTTTTAGGGTATGGAATTTTTCCTCTGTATTAGGACATACATTCTCATAAAGGACGGATATTCGTGAGTTAAAACGCATTCATTACCTGTTGCATAGCTGTATAATGCAACAATAGCCTATGACTGCAACAAAATCCCACGGCACAACTGGCTCTGCCTCAAAGCCACTGACATCGAGCAACCAGTCAACATCTACTTTACTGGCAATTTCACCTCATTGGGGCTATTTGATTGGTCACACTTTAACCGATCCATCTTTCGCCGACCCTCCATACACACACAAACATTCACGTAAAACAGGACATTAAACCTTTAACTTTAACATTAAGCTAAAGGTCACAAAATACAATAATAATTCAAAGCCAAAGCAGAACGTTGTTCTTCATGTGCTAATGATAAATTCCCCAACAGGCGCAAATGTCATCTGAAATGGGACAAATTGTTCATCTGAAAATAGAAAAGACGAACGAAGTAGCTGCGGTCCTGGCTGCACCACCAGGGGAGGGGAGGTCCCGTCTATTTCTGTTGATTAGATTGCCACGGAGGACAGCAGCTGCTCTCTCCAGATACCAACTTTCAACACACACCGCGCAGGATCACACGGAACGCGCACACACTCGAAACACACCGCTTTATTCTCCTGATACCTGCAACGCACCAGCTGGTTAGGCCTCTACTGACTGTGCCCTTTTCTTAGAGGATAAAACACAATAAGCAACAAACAGTGAGGAGACCTGTTTTGTTTTTTCTTTGCTTAGCAGGCAGCTACTCGAACGCGACGAAAAAGGAAAGCGTCCCACATAATCACCCAGCTGGCGGAAGGGAACGCATTTTCAGTCAGACACCGTAATAAGTGTCTGATATTTTGTCCACTTGGGTCGATTTGAACGGAAACACTGCAGAGAAGAGTCAGGGTGATTGAGAGAGTGGCTCCTGCCATTGTCAAAGTGTCAAGCTCACTTCATTTCAATCGATGTGAAAATCTGAGATGAGGGTGAAGACTCCCAGACCTGAAACTAAGATGGCATGTCAACCAAGATGGGTACCACTAGTTTTAGAAATGTAGCTTTGTAGTCTTTTGAAAGTCTAAAGACAGTATTGTGCTTTGATGATACCACAAGTAGGATATCCAGATATAATTATACCAAACAGAAGCGCTTAAAAAAAGATCAGAGGCATCTTAGTTTGAAGCTCCTGGTCGTTCTGGTGGAACTATTCTAGAGCTGCAGCAAGCGCTCGATTGATAGATTCAATCGAAAGGAAATCGTCAATCGTAAGAAACTCAGTGGATCAGAGCTATGGTGATGAATGATTGATCATTTTCTCAAGCATAAATGTTCAACATTTGCTGGTTTCAGCCTCTTAAATACAGGCTTTTCTGCTTTTCTTCAGTCTTTCTTCACAGTGAAAGGAAGCAATTTGAAGACATCACTCAGGGCTTTTGCAAATTGTGATCAGCATTTTCCCATATTCTATTTCTTACATTTTATGGACTAAACATTTCAGCAATCAATTGTGGAATTAATCAGCGGATTAATGATAATAGAAATAATCATTAGCTGCAGCCCTGCTCTGCCGATGCACGGCACAAAAACTGCCTAAACGCTGATATTATCATCGTCAGCCACACTGGCCTGCACGAGCTCAGCGAGGCGTGCTGAGCACACAGTGAGGTGACAATTCACGCTTTCAGGTGCAGGTGACACACTTAGTCTGGTGGCATCCCTCTCATTTCAGGTGATGTATCGAAAGCTCATCCACATCACGTGTGACACCTTCAGGAGCCAGACAGACAGAGACGTGCTTCATACTCCCTCGTCACAGTGAGAAAATAAGCAACCCCGGGCTGAAACGTATTGATTTACTGATTGACTTGTGGCACGGTGCGTTATGAGCTTGCTCCTGCTCGGGGACCAATCTCCACCGATCACAAGACCCGTCAGACCTGAACTCCGCAGGGGTTCGTCAGCCTCTCGGGCAGCACCAGTCGCACCGACTCTTTATCCGTCATGCTTTCACATGCTGTCAGTCCGCTGAGCTTGACACCTGAGCGCCGTCTGATCCGCGGCAACAAAATACTGCGAGTGTTTACACGAGCTCGGAGCAAGGGCCAGACTCCAGCGTTTCGTCACCTCGGCACATTCCCGCCGTGCTTGAACTGACGTGATCGTCAGCAGCTTTAATTACTGGAAACGACTCATCAGCAAGCAGCCAGAGGACTCAGATGTCCCCTAATGCAACATATCTCACAGCTCAGAATGGCTGATGGTTAATCTTAGATGTCACAGATGCAACGCCGCCGCGTAAAACGGCGCAGTGGAACAGGCCTGTGGGTGTGCTGTGGAGAGGCGCCATCACACTGTGTGTTTTCAGCATCCTCTACCCAAGAGCCCATTAGCCTCAACTATTTAATTTTGAAAATAATGCCCGACACAGTAGGTAATGCGCTGTGTACCCTCGATGACTCCACTGATTGAGTCACCGCAGGGCAACATTCCTCCAAATAAAAAGGCACAAATCAAGTCTGAGAGGTCCCTCATTGTAGAAAGTGAGATTTACATGTCTTTTTGTTATAAAGCAGCGCTGGGTGCTACAGAATTACTGTGAATGTATCAAAACTAAATCCCTGTTTTCAGAAACCGTACCCTTGAAACGAGCCGTCAGGACCTCTGTAATGTTGTGATGTCACAACTGCGTGGAAGCACAGTGACCAGTGCTCGCACGGGCCTGTGAGAGCTGACCAATCAGCCCTTAAAGAGAAAGGCACTGAAACGGAGCGCTCGAGGGGGTGAAATGAGATGCTGCAGCAATGAGGACAGTCAAAATAATGTGTTTTTTTTAAATATTGCAGCATGTCAAAAAGATTCTATTACAGACCCCAAAATAAAAGTAGGAACTTGACAAAGAGCATTATCTCGGACCTTTAAAATACGAGCGAGGGGAGGGAGCGGGAATATCAAGCACCTGCTTTCCAAATAACCAAACGATCCAAGTCTAAATATATAACACTTTAAATTAAGTCAACACATCGCAGCACTTCAGCGAATCCAGACGGAGAACTTTTTATAAAAGCGAAATAACCACTATCTATTACCTGAGACCTAAACATGATACTTAAAGCTCGTCTTGTACCTGGTGAAATCACAAACACTCAGCAGCACTTTTAACAAGCTTCTCGGTTACAGAAATAACACGACGGGGGGGTCAGACAGGTGTCAGAACATCACGAGTGTGTGTATGTGTGTGTGCGGGTCACACCGCTGATCACATCAGCTCAGCGGATGGGCACGCTGCTGAGAGCTAATCAATCAGAGACAAGTGAATGGGCAGCCCATTTGCTGCCAGTTAAGTGAGTTAGTAAACCAGTACAGCAGATGGCAGATCTCTACCCTGTAGAGAACACGAGATGCCCGGCGACCATTCTACCTACATCATGTCCTCATACGTGTTCAAAAGCACACAGCTAGTTAACGTTGCACGCTGGGAGAATGGTGCAGATGCTGTTGTCTCTCTGAAGCCCTGTCGTCAAGCAGGCACGACTACAACTTCTCAATGGCTCTGCACCAGTGTGGGTCAGCATTTATTGCACATTTGCAGTGATCCACGCTCTGATTCGGCCATCTCTCCCCGTTCCCTTATCTTGCCCCTCTCAGTTCTTCCCGCCTCGCTCATTCACCCTCTCCGCATCTCCCTCGCTCGTCGGAGAAAGGCAGCCTGCCCCGGGGAGATCGGGGGGTGGTGGTGGCGGCGGTGGTGGTGCTGGAGAAGGGGGGGAAAGTGGGGAGGCTGCAGGCAATCACTGGGCACCGAGGGGAGAGATGAAGAGAGGGAGATAGGAGCGAGGGAAGGAGAGTTAAATGAAATTGCCAACACATTAAGCACACCCTGATACCCAGTGCCTGCACGTGCGGGGTAAAGAGCAGCGGAGGGGTTGCTGAGTGACCGCTGTCCAATGAAAGCCTCTCACGGCTAAGGAGAATTGATCCAGTTTGCGAGGGCTTCCCTGGATGTTTCTAATAGGCAGATGTAATAAAGACAGGAGATCAAGGATGGATGAAACAACCTGTCCAGGTAAGCCGGGGGGGGGGGGATGTGAAGGACTCAAAGTAACCATGTTATAGACTCGACCAGAATCCCAGTGAAACACGCATGTCGACCTCTCCTCTGAAGGACGTTTGTGTGTGGATGCTCGTGTGTGTGTGTGGTTGCTTCTCTGCAGGGCTGGGTCGAAGGAAACAACCTGAGCCGTGCTGCAGGGCTCCATGCAGACAGGAGGGGAGAGGGCCGCGTGGTCGGTGTCCGCCTTCACCGTTTATCACCTGCGAAAACACGGACACTCAAGCGTACTAACCCCTTCCGCCTTGCTCATGTGGGATAGGTACACATATACATAAAACGGGGTCATGAAGGCGGAGTGTGCGGAGAGTGGGTTTGACAGCCTGGCGTCTCCTGCCGCAGCAGAGATGAATGGGCGGGCTGAAAACTGCCTTCATTCATAATGAAATAAGGCAACAAAGCAGCTTCATCCCCAGGTGTCTCGGGGACTATAGAACAGACAAAGGAAGGAAAGCAGAGGTGGAGACTACAGCACAGGATAGGAGGGCTGTGAAGGCGGTAAGAAGGCTGATACACGCTCGAACAAAGTCCTACATCTACTATAAAAAAATGTTTTCTTGATTTATTGCCCCAGGTGTTGCACAAATAAAGCTCAGAAGGGCAGCGAGAGCAACACCATAACAGTGCTGGTGCTGTTGGAATGGCCTCAAAATGTCAGAACAAACATCGCTTACTTTATCACACTTTTTAAGACCTCGCTGGTCCAACTAGCTCTTAAAGAGGGAGGACTTAAGATCCCGCGGACGAGAAAGTTAACCGAGTAAAGAGGGCGAAAGGGATTTAGAGGCAGACTCGGTGACAAGGGTACAGCCAAAGGCCGGAGGGGGGGGGGGACTAAAAAAATACTGCACGCTTTCTCTCGCACAAAAGACACATCTCTTCCCAACCTCGGCGATAACGCTGGCGATCAGCGGCACAGACAGTGGAAGCGTGGGCGTGAGGGGGAGGAAGCACATACACATGACAGAGAGGGAGCCGGAGTGAACAGCGTCAGAGAGGAGAGGAGGGACTGAGCAAGAGAAAATTCTGTGTGTGTGTGTGTGTGTGTGTGTGTGTGTGTGTGTGTGTGTGTGTGTGTGTGTGTGTGTGTGTGTGTGTGTGCGTGCAATCATAACAGAGCACTCATTCTTAGCAACTGTGAAAGCCACAAATAGCAAGAACCACCTACCGGGCGCAACACAGGGGCTATACGAACAGCCGCATTAAATCGCGATATCGACGCTGAAAAAGGGGCACATTTTCAATCTTTAATAGTCAGCAGTCAATGCCGACACTCACCGTTTACACAATTAGCACTAATAGGGACTAACACAAATGCCAAATGTCGTATATGTTAAAGAAAATATGACACTGGCGGGTTTCCAAAGTAAGTGGTGGAAATTCCACACAGCCAGCAGAGAAAAAAAAAGCTGTGAGGGGCTCTTTACGTAGCCGCTTACATGAGTCAGCTGCCGTACGAAAACAAACTGGGTAAGTGAACACCGGCTGTGCATACACGGACAATATTTCCTCTTTCTATAGCTTCTGCTAGCTTGTTAGCTCCGTCAGCTATGCAGTTAGCAGTTTGGAGAACCAGGGGAGGGTTTGTATTAACATCACCAGCACGGACACTTTAGACTGGACATGGACATACACTAGACATGCTAACTTTAGTATCAATCTTTTTAACATAATACCAGAGACGTTCTATTATTGTAGAGACAGGCCACTCTGATCATTTTGAATGGGGAAATCTGCGAGGCCAAAGATGGCGCATATCCCGCCCCTTTCACCAACAGCCAATCACCTGCGTTGTCACAGCCGAACCGGGAAACTTATAGCCCAATCATGTTGTTTCACCAGCGCATGCGCACAAGTAGTTTTTACGACAGAGACCATCAGAGACGTTCGACTATTGTAAAACATTTACTGCGTTCAGATCTTTATCTAATTTATAGAGCGAATGATGAGAAATGATGTATTAAACATTATCTGGTCCATACATCAGTGGTCAGGCAGAGTAGAGCCAGAGCACAGCAGCCGCACAGATTCAGCCGTACGATGGACGTCGGTGTCGTAAATCCCCGCGCATGCGCAGTGGAGTTCTCCCGCTAGGAAAAGAGCGTTTTAAACATCATTTCTACGGTAAAGTCGTTATTTTTTTGGTTTTTATTTGTATCTTATTTCACTGGCGAGCATGTCTGTATGTTTTTTCCGCCCTGCTATCACGTTAAAGGGTGGATTTGACCATGCCTCCATTCATTTAGATAGGGGTCTGGTCTCTTTGGGCTTTTCGAGGCG
>CAEMYA010000046.1:3812990-3830090 GCA_903131615.1 Diplodus sargus | reverse complement strand
AAAAAAAAAAAAAAAAAAAAGCTGCATTGCCTCTCAAAGCTCCTCGTCCCACTGTGGATTTAAAATAACCACACGGCACCGGGATGCGGGTTACACACACCATGACTCATCTTGTGCCTCACCTTCCCCGTGAGGCGCAATGTGAAGAGAGCGAGAGAGAGGGAGAGAAAAAAAAAAAGATATGAGCGGAAAAAAAAAAATCTTGAGGCTAGTTAGCTTTACTTCCTTAGCCAGCCCAGGCAGCAAGCTGCCGCCGCCGCCGCCGCTGCCGCTGTTTCTCCCCGGTCCAGCCTGCCCGCCCGGTCCTACACCTCTTCCCCCTTTTATCTCCTTGCGTCTCGCTGACGTCCTGGGACTTACCGGTCTTATGTGCTGATGGTGTCGCTGTGAAGAGACAACAAGTGCGGGGAGGCTGCCGGCCGCCGCTCCGCTGCTCCGGGACAACAGGAGGACCGATCTGCACACTTTCGCAGCCATCTCTGTAGTGAAAACCTCGCCGGGGAAGGAGACTGCTGCGGGCGGACCGAGACGCACCGAAGGGGTAGAGGGAGGGTGGTGGGCGGGTTTGCGGGGCTGGACTACGGCTTCGTACACATGCCCAGTGTTGCACCAGTACGAGGGAGATTAAAAACACTTTCTTTTTTTTCCTTTCTTTTTTTTTAAAAATGCTGGCTAATTGAAGACACAACGACTCCGTGTCATTTTGTCGCACACAAGGAAAGCACTCTGCTGCTCCACTGAAGGTCACAAAAGTCTCATGATCACACAATAAATGCGTTGTTACACATGTGGGCTGATGTGACAGGACAGTGGTGTGTTTGGAAATGAGGATCAGCCAAATGTTCAAGTTCAGTTCAGTGGACATTATCTCAAAAGAGAAATGAAACCCACAGCTTCCTCCTTGGGCCATCTTCATTACAATCTCTGTTAAAGGATAAGTACACCCCAAAGATGAGCATTTTAATCACTGACCTTATCTACTCGTGGAAAGGTCAAGTTACGTAGTCCACAGAACATTTCTGTAGCTGGGGACTTGTTTTAAAATTGAAAAAAATAGCAGAAAAAAACCAACAGAAATTGCTCCATACTGCTGGTACGGAAGCCCTGAGATCCATAATTGATTTGAAAAGGCATTTACACCCTGGACACGCGGTCAAACTCGTGGACCCTGTTCAAGCGCGGCCAAAGTTTCAGCTTTAAAATGGGACGCAGACTTGGATCATCCCAGACAAGTTGTATAGAGCCACTTTCTGGTTTCCCCCATTTTAAAACAAGTCCCCATCTGCTTCAGCTGCTTAGGAAAAACGCTGCGATGCAGTTTTGCCGGGAGGCTCCTAAATGTTTCGTGGACTGCAAACCCCAACCCTCGACTTACCATCAGTTTGTGGGGTTAGAGGTCTGATGAATGAATTTTTCATTTCTGGTTGAACATAACCTTTAACATTACCTCAGCGGAGGAAAACTGCTGGATGTGCGGTAGTGTTATGGCGACAAGGCAGGAGATAAAAACAGGCCTTCCCTCAGCTGTCATTCGCAATCAAAAATGAATATGGGGGATCAGGAGTCACCAGCATCGAGTTACTTTAAAGTCTCTGTTGGATTATTATAGTGATTTCTAACAAATAACCATGCAGACTCTCTTTTTATTGTCTGTCTCTTTTGTTATGGCATAATGAAAAATAAGTTATAATGGTCATCGGTGTGCAGTTTAGGAGATAGCGCCCAGAGAAAAACACGGCACTTCTAGGGCTGACTTGCACTTCAAATGGTTCCATCTCTCCTGTAAGAGGCAGAAACTAAATAAACTTGTCTGAGTGTGTCTGCGTTGGGCTACATCTTGGCAGACTCGCTGTCACTGGCCACACCATCCATTCCCTCATAACTGTGTCTAATATTAGCTCGTCCTTCACTCACTCTTGCGGCCACGTCCCAACAGGGGCGGCCCTACAGGATCGAATCTAATTGAACTGATCTTCGGTAACTTCTTAAACAGCGCGGGCTACTTCCTGATGTATGAACGTTTTAACGCATTTCATTGGTTCCCGTCCCCGAACGGCAGAGCACGAGGGGGCCGAGCAGTCAAGTGTGAGGCGGTTTGTCTTCTCCAGAATCACTCAACCACTGTAAACGTAGGTAATAGGAGCGCTAATGGGCCCGTTTGGTCAATGAATGTCGAGGAGACTCCCTTCAGTGGAATGTAACATGGCCTCCTCGATCTTTGACCGAGTCTGTCATATAATAGTCTCTGCCACACCTGTGCGGCTGAAGGAGAGAAACCAGATAACCTGCAGTAACTTGTGAATTGTTAATAAGCAGGGGCAACACATTTAGTAGCTTTCACCGTAGTACATCATGTGATAACACGGCTTCATATCAAAGCTCAAACTAAGAAGAAACAGGACTAAATGCAAGTAGAGACGTGGTTGTTTTGTGGTTGATTGCGCTTGCTCTCTGTTTGTTTGTGAAGAACAGTAGTAGTATGCCATTGCTCCTGAACTCATTCCAGCTCTGTCTGTACTTCTTCAGGTGCAGTGCATCAGGCTGTGTGGGCGATGCAATTTAAATGCAAATTCTCAGCCACGGACAAGGACCTGCTCAAGGCCCCGAGGCTGCATCGATTCACAAAGCGAATACTCGCGTGGTGCCAAATACTAGCAGGCAGTGGTTTTGAAAAGGTTTACATAAATCTTTGCAGTGCTGGTGTAACTGTACCAAGACTGTATGCACTCACACACGACTGGTCCGAAGTGTAAACACAAGAGGATGCAGGTACTAGATTTGAACTAGTCATTTAAGTTATGGGAGCTTTTGCATGGTTTTGTTTGCACCGCACTCGACAGTGTTAAATCGGTGCAATCGTCTCTTAAAAAGAAGTTAAACAAAGGAATAATTATCAACACTTGAACTTGTATCACGGCTTAAAGGGGCTCTGCGGAACTCCTGTGTTGTGCTGGCGGCCGGTCGTTTGTCTATGTCTAAGCTAACGTTAGCTACCCTTGCTCTCTGTTAGTAGAGTGGAGCAGGGCACTGAGAAGAGGCAATTGAGAACGTGCATAAAGTTGCATCCTTTGGACTGTCGCGAAAAATCCGATCCGAGTCCCTCACAGAACCCAATGAACTTTTCCAGTCCAGCCGCATTAAACAACTTAAACGAATCATCCACACACTTGTATAGGCAACATCACACTATATGTCATACTATCCTCTCACACAGAGCCAATAAAAAGTTATAAATAAATTGTAATGTAAATTGCAGCAAATTTTTACATAGAGCCCCTTTAATGTTTGAATTTGTTGGACTACTTAACTACAGTACTTAGGTTTACTGAATTGCCTCAATATCTAATCATCAGTACTTTTTAATTGGTATATTTAACCTAACTTAACACAAGCCTCAACTGCATGACTGTTGTATAAAATATGAAATCAGCAATTCCCCGCCATGATGATTGATCGTGGCAGTGTAGATACAAGACAAGAAGATTAAGTACTGGTGGTGCCACTCCTCTGAAATGTTTCTGAGTCAGTAAAAATATAACTCAGTCGCTCTGAACTGGAAAAAAAAAACCTAAAAGAATTCAATGAGAGTCCAGAGTTTATTTCAGGCAGATTTTGCGATTCAAACTGTGCCTCAGTCTCTCACGCCTTAATATTCTGAATTCATTCAAGATGAGCATGACATATTCTAATGAATCTAGATGTTGGTACTTCAAATATAATCTCTTCTTTCATAGTTGCCCGCTGTCTTGAAAAGATTTTCATAGAATAGAGACAGAACTCATGTAAACTCTGCACCCATATCTCAAGGTCAGAGATGGTAAAACTGAACAGAGTACAAAAAGAGGTGTGTGTGCATGCCTGAGTGCATGAGTGTGTTTGTGTGCATGTCTATGCATGACTGAAATGTTTCCTAGCAGCACCAAAGAGCCCCTCCCATGGCCGTACAATTAAGGGTAATGCTCAGCGCGAGCGTGGGTGTGACTTCTGTTTCATCACACCACCAGTCGAGCACTACGTATAAACACAGACCTAATTAGGAAGAGAGTGCTGCCTGTTGTTTCTTGCCGACTCTTACACACATGACGGCTCACAGAAAACTGCACGCAGCTGAAACCGGAGCCTGCTTTTGTCTGCAGGTCTTCACCTGAGCCATCTTTCATCATTGTACAGAGATACAGCTTGTGGATCAAGTTTCACCACAGTTTAACATTCTGCACAGCAGCTCAGCTGGGACCTTTAGGTGCACGCAAACTGCTGCGGTCGCTGTAAAGCCAGCAACCCACTTAAACTAAACACAAGTCACAGTGGTAGCAACACTGTTGTGATGGACTAAACACAGTTGAGCTGTGGGGGCTGTCCTGCAGGCCTGTCTTATCTCCAGCTCCACCTTGGCACTGCAACAACACCAGGATGGAGTAAATGGGCTATTGTATAGATTTCTGTTGCATTGCAGCACAAAGGCTGCAAGGTAAACGGTTACCATATACGCTTAACCTTCAACCTGAATTAATATTCTGACTAATGGGAGGTGTTAGAGTCAAAGTGGAAACCTGAGTAAGAGGAAGACTTGTCGTTTCTTTCAAAGTTTACACGACTGATAGCTGATCCTTAAGACCAGCACGCCAGGACACTGAACCCTACACCAGGAACAGAAACCCCAGACATGGTGACGGATGTGAAAACACTCTAGTCAGGAGCTATTTAGCCGCTATTCATATCCAACATGCATGACATCTGAATGTGGTGTCACACGCATATGGTGGTGTATTTTAGTCGTATGACCAGCTACAGAGGGCTGGCTGTTACAATCTGAGTGGCTCTGGACAATTTAAGGAACTAATTTGCATATTTATGAGAATAATACATGACTGACAGTGTTTGTGAACAAGATGAAGGGCTTTGAATTAGAGAAATAAGCGCTGCCATTGTGGACACCTGTGCTGAGATTACTACAGCTGTGAAGCTATTTAAATTCAATGTGAAATTTCAATAGTTGACAATTACATATTGTGGGCTTGTGATAAATTGCTTGCATTAATGAACCCTGCACCGGAGGGCTGCAGGCACAGTTAAGTAGCCACCCTTATTAAAAAGAGAGAGAAGGGGAGAGGGAGAAAGGTGGGGGGTATTGAAAATCACTTTAACAAAAGATGGTGGGGAAAGACAAAGAGATAAGTATAGATAATTATTTGCAGGAGAGGGTAACCAGAGATATTAGTTCTGTTTATTCTCTACAGGAGGCAGCTACAAAACAGCAGCTCACAGAAAACAGTCACAGAGAATGGTAGATGCCCTCTGACCTTTTCAACCAGAGTTCCATTTGTTATTCTAATGCTTGTATTGATCGGGCAATATATTGACGGAATGCTCAAATTCTGGCCCAACTTGTCAGGACCGTATTTCATTTGTAAATGCATCATATTCCCCATACTGATTGGGAAATCCTCAGAGGAGAAACGTTTGGCTCCATTTTCACTAATTCATACCTTATGAATCAATGTGAAGCCATTAAACCTCCCGGCGTTCCGCATCGCACCCGACAAAGTGTCACGAGAATTTGATGATCTGATACGGCAGAGCAATGCCGGATGGGTGCATTTATATTCTGTCACTGAAGAGAAGTTAATCTATCCAAATGGGATGATATTTAAGGGAGAGTGTTGTTATAAATAGCATGCTAAACAGTGTTAAGTTTGATGCAGAGAGGAGAGGAGTGTGTGAGCAGGGCTGCTTCTGCCTCTGAAACAGTAATGTGCATTTACTGGTCTGCTTGCATGCATGTGTTTGTGCGTATTAGCAGAGATTTCTTTGTGTGCCAAGGTGTGTCCAGGCATATATCACTAGGAGCTTAAAGGTAAATGTTATCAGGCTGGGCCATTAAGAAAACGGACTCACAGTGGCAACTGAGCATTCTCAAAATGTATCTTCTTAATGGCAGTTATTAAAGTCCTCCTCCATTGGAAAATTCACTGTGTAGAATGATGATGTATGTGAAGGTGGTTTTCACATTCATTGTTAGAAAAAAGCGTTTTCGCTGTGCTCACTGTAAATCTGATTTTCAAAAGACAGGCCCACATGCAGTATTTGTGACATCACAAATTGTTTTCAAAGCCGATCCTGGTCCAATAGTCAGCAAAGTGTGATGTGAACACTTGAAGCCTGTGAATGGACATTACAGTGAAGTAGTAGACGTCTTGTGTCCAGCAGTTAAACATGTGACATGAAATGTATTTGCACATTTGTATATTCTTGGAATATTAACCAGGGAGAAGAAATAAGAATTTGGTAGCTATACCTTTTTTCTGTGTCAGAAATGTCAGGCATATTGGAGAATTTGATGTATAGTACATTTGTGAAAAACCGTAACCATAATTTGTTGAATTGAACTGAATTTCATCTTGAGAACATGAATAAGAGATAATATAAGTGATACAAGAAACATTAATCCTTAAATTGATTACATCGTGTTTATGTCTAAAGGTGGATATTCTGCCTCTCCTGGCATTTTGACTGGTATTTGGACTCAACTAACAATCACTGCTGTTCGGCATTGTATTCATTTTACCTTTACTGTAATCACAGTTTGTATGGTTATATCAAGATGTAATCTGACTGCACTTTCACTGGATGTGGCAACTTCCTGCAACCTCAAGGCTTCTGTGATACATATCCAGTTGACTCAGCAGCAGCTTAACAGCTTCTCCTTTCACATTATACATTCAGGCCAGAAAATCAAGTATTCAAGGCAACAATTATGACTGGCACACTGCAAAGAGCCAAGTCATTTAGTTCTAATACATTTTCATGCTGAGGCTCTGTCATAGCACGCATGACTGACAGCAGAGACCTACTATCTGCCAGTTTAATTCAGTTATTTTATTGAATTTAGTGTTTAAAAAAATTAAAGAATATAAATGCCAAAGCTGTATTCAAAGGGTATATTTGAATATCTACATACAGCAGTAGCTTCATTAAAACCATGTTGAGATGCTAGATTTTCTACATGTGAACCTGAGTTTCTAATCTTTCTTATTAATATGTGTGATCTAGTCTGAAAAAATACCATATAATACTATGACTTTTTGTAAAAGTACAAGGTGCTTTAAGCTGTCTGTTTCATACAGTGTGTGTGTTAACTTAGGGTTAGGCTGTTTTTTTTTTACAAAATTATAAAGTTATTGTCTTCATATTGGTCGCTGTTTTGGCTTTTTATTCTAACCAAATTTAAACGGGCACTATGTAGTATTTGGGAAGAAATTTGAATTTGTGCCTTAACAACTATATACACAGTCATTTCATGACTGAATGAACTGAATAAACAAGCTGACCTTAAAGGACAATACAGTTTCATACTGTTTTACTTTGTTTATATTTGGCGGACCCTGCCACCTTTCTAGTGTTCCGAGGACTTTATTAGCATCTGAAAACAGCTTGATTATTCAATTATGGAACAAAAACATGTATTTCTGTTTGTATGATGACCTCATTAATATTGTAAATATTAAAAATCTGAGCTTGAATTTCTTCTCCAAAAACTACATATTGCCCCTTTAAGATCGTACTTTGTTGCCCCATGTAATATTTAACAGACATTAATGACAGAGCCTGTGTTATATAGGAGCATGCCATGTTACTGATTGGTAATATAACGTCAAATGCGTCATGTACATTTAAGTGTGTACCACTGTCCTTCGTTCTCCCCAGCAGCCGTGGGACGGAGCCCGTCCTGGCTGCGCGGGGCGGGGTGCTGAAGTGTCGCTCCACCCCGCCGTCCGCACGGCCGCTGCTGAACACGGAACTGCTGTATGCGCTGCTCCATCTCCGCAGTCACAGGAGAGAAAGACGTACTCCGAAAAACCGAGGACATTATAATTTTTCGGACTGAGTGTCGCTTGTGTTGTCGCTAACGTGAGTAAACCTGCCGCTTCCTTGCTAAAGCAGCTCTCTAACTCAGCGGTGTGTAACGTCAGCCGGTGAGAGGGCAGCTAACGGTGGACGTTTATCCTAACGTTAACTGTTAGCTTGCAAGCTAACTAGCTAGCGTTAGCTGCCCTGCGAAACAATTATCTGACAGCTAGACTCGAACATGTCACATTAACAGTAACCTGAATGACAAAATGCATTTTAAAAAAACCCACATGTAATACTGGTTATTCACATTTATCTGCGATATTTTAACTCACTGCGGGTTGCTGTCAACGAGCTTAACTTGGGGCTAAAAACAAAACATTATGCATCATGGGGATAACTTTGGGGGTTCGCTCTTTCCCGTCTGACATTTCAAAATATCTCTGACGTTACTATAAAATGTTTCTCCCTTCATTATTTGCCTGTTTATAATAGTTAGCATAATGTGTACCGTGTTAAATGTTGATACCAAAGACCAGTCTGACCAGTGGGGCTGTGATCACCCTGAGGCAGGCTAGTGATGTTTGAATTTCTGCTGAAAGCCAGCCCTCACTGGGGAATATTATGAACATTACAGGTTACCTTTATCTTTGGTGACCCACCTTGAGGAACTGCGAGGTCTTCTCGGGCCAATACACAATAATTTTGTTTGTTTACCAACTTGTGCCGCATATGGTGGCAGTTGTCCCAAAGTAACCCCATTTTTGACAGGCTCATGTCGTGTAAACAGCCTTAACATTGAGAATTTAACCGCAATAATTAAATTGGTCAGTGATATGGCTTACTGTTGTCTCTTGTGAGTCACCTTAAATAGTCAATATTCAACAAATAGACTAATTGATTAATTAGATAATAGTTGCAGCTCTCCTGTCAAAAAAAGTGTTGTTGCCTGTTTATTGTCTGTCCGTACTGGGTATTTTGTTTTATTCTGATAAACTTTTAACTCATAATGCAAAACAGGAGGGGAAATTGACTTCAATTAAAGTTAAATTTAAGTCAACTTCAAATTCTTATTCTTATTATAAGTCACAAGTAAGTCACAGACCTACCAAAATCTAACAGTACCTGAAAGTCTCCAAATTAAATTCTCAGTGCAGAGGATAGACATGCAAACTTTACTTCATGCGTGCCCCTGTTGCTGCTGAGAGTAATCCCCTCTTCGTGTTTTTATTTACCACTCAGAGGCAAAAAAACATCCCTCAGCAACAGAGCAGCTGCAAAGTTTAGTGTCTTAAAACTCCCGAAGTTTACTGTTTTTTTGAGAGGAACACGTCACTAGTTTAAACAGAAGGTGTAAAACATATTTTTTAGTGCCCCAGGCGTCTGAGGTGACACTGCCCACTTATGTTTTTATTTTTATTTGTATCCCCTTTTGTGTGCCATCATCCAAGCACCAAGCAGTGTTTACACAGAATAAATACTCATGCTCCTCTTGTGGGCAGCTCTGTGTTTCACTGTAAGGTGGCCGGAGATGTGGAGGACCAAGAGCAATATTGATTTACCAGGTACCAGTTCAGCGCCCTGTCCCAGTCTTTCTTGAAAAGGCTGAATGTAGAATAGAATAGAATAGAATAGAATGTACTTTATTGTTCCCTAGGGGAAATTTGTCATGGACTCAAAGTGCGTGTGCATAGAGTGGTAGCTGTCATTACAAACAATAAGTACACATAAAAATACATATTATAGCTAAAGGCGTACGGGCGTATGCTACATACACACTCATGACACATGCATTGTGATTCTGGTTAGTGCTGCGGGACCGGCTCACTGCTTTTTAAAATAAGAAAAAGCTCTAGGCTGTATGAGATACAACCTGAGGCAGTCCCATGCTATACAAGATCAATGCTTTATTCTCTCAGGTAGGCATCATTGGATTTAATATGTATACCTAATTGGCTGGGGTTTGATGTAGGAGTGAATATATGCATTACAAAGTGTTAGCATTCTTATTAGCTTTTGTGATGTTGCATCTTGCTTCATAGATTCAGAACAAAAGCAAGAAAAGGTGAATGCAAGTCGCTGCAAATTAACAAAATGTTGTCCATCAGTGACGCTCAAAATCTGTATTTGTATTTTTATTTTCTGTTCATCACTCAGCCAGGAAAAAATTGAATGTACCATGCCATTCAACTTACTAAATCCCTGCATTGCTTTGTTATTTCTTGTTCTTTGTTGTTGTCATAACATGACAACGAAATAAATGTTGTAGCGTGACAACAAAACAGCAGACAAAATCTTGTCCTTACAGACGTGTGTTACGGCATTTCAAAATATTTGAATGGCAGCCATTCAAAAAGATGTCTACACCCAGGCTGGTGTGTTAACCAATGTACACACACTGGAAATAACAAGGTCCTCTTCACAACATTGTGATGGTGGGTAATTATAAGTGGGGAGGTAGCTGTAACGTGGCTCGCAGCTTTTTATGCCAGATTCATACATTCACATTCCCAGTGCCTCCTTCCTGACCAAAGCGCTCTGACAGGTTGATGAGAAAAACTAAAGCGCTGCTGTGTCTCAGCTATAAAAACCTATTTTCTGTACAAGTGCCAAGCCTGTCAACTAGGGATTACATAGATGGGTAATGGGTAACTCTTACTTTAAAAATTATTAATTTCAATTTAAGTGACATGTTTCAAAGGCCAAGGAAGACATTAATTACACTAGCTTAAATGGGTGGGCCTCCGCTTGCAGCTTGGAGCAGGGGCGCCACCAGGGATTTTGGGCCCCATCCAAAAAAAATCTAGTTGGGCCCTTGTATTGGTTGCCCATGTCTCAAAGGGCCCCCTGTCAGTGCCGGGCCCTTGGAATCGTCCTAACCTTCCCCCCCCCGGCGGTATATTGAGACTTGTGTGGCATACATGTTTATCTATTTGTTGCATGGTTTTGTTGGGGCAGAGAAAACTATTTGAAGTTGAATATAAAACCTTTAATATTCTTTTGAAGAAGATATAGGACCTTATCTTACACAGAGTACAGTTTCGTAGATAGTTTCAGATGGATGCCAAGTGCCCACATTGTGAAGTAGCAATTGTACTTGTGCCAGTCTAGACGCCCATGGGCATGTTGGTCTGAGAATGAGGTGTGGTCAGGTGCATTATTGGAGCATTGCCATATTGAGGCAGCGGAAAGAGATTGCTCCTTATAGACCAACAAAAATCCTGGTTTTAAGTTATTGGTGTAGTAAGTGGCCATTCCTTTTAATGCCAGAAGACGAGGATAAACTCACTGCTATCTCCTCCTATCCAAGCTTGATCTCAGGTAGCTCAGGAGAGTCCTGCTGCTTCTCCAACTTATCGAATAAGACTTTTATAGAGTAATTCCACCAAAGCCTATTGCAGGTGTTGAGGAGTACTACTGCATATGTGAAAATGTAGTACAAAGCCTTCTGTGTCTCCAGAGGAAGCTAATAACATAATCTGTGAAATTGCCCCCAGTGATTGTTGCATTGTGGGTAATGTAGGTCCCAGGTTGTGAAAAGGAGTCCACTGATCTCGCTTTACACTACTAGAAAAAAGTTGATTACATGCAACTTTCTCTGTAGCCCCGAAAGGCTTTATACTACTGTTTTCACATATGCAGTGTGTGTAAGACCTGTAAGCACAATTGAATGTGTAAAGGTGGTGGAGTTACCCTTGAAATTGCACACACTGATTGGTTGAATTAAAAAAGAAAAGCACTTATGAGTAAGGGAATTATACAACCCCTTTGCATTCGCGCCTTAATTTGAGGCCAGATTACGCTTATCAGATGGAAACGTAGTAAATGCACTTGTGACCTTGAGAAAATATTCAGAAATTATAGCCTCAATTCTTTATTTTATTGTTTATAGATATTACAATTTGTCCCGTTATTTGTTATTTAATTAGATAATATTACATTACTTTGGCAGATGCTTTTGTCCAACATGATTTACACCACATCCAAACAAGAGCCAGATTAGATATCCAAAATTGGAAGTGAATCCAGTTTAAACTAATAACTAAAGTTATGATCAAACTTAAAGACATTTTTTATACCATGGACTATCATCAAAGTTTTCTGTTGCGCTTGCATAGGTTTTTAGTCTTGCTGGTGTCCGTCATTTCTTTGGCACCGGTCTTTTAACACACGGCTGTCACCAGCTCCACAGAAATAGTTGTGGTTGCATGCTTGCTGTTCACCTCAGTCCCCATTGTCATGGGCTACTAAGCACTCCAATTAGCATATGCCATGTCTTCTTTTATCTCTCTGCAGAATCACTTTGACAATTGGTGTCTGAATTGTTAATAGGATATCGACAGGTGGCAGATTCAGACCTCTGTGGGATGAACTCCTCCGTCCTGTCCTACGTGCACACACGGGAGCCACAGATACACGCCAGTAGTCTCTTTCTTAATTGTTAATCATCTTTCCGTGACACTGATGAATTAAGCAACAGTCTGGTTGAAATTGAAGTTTTGGAGCTTAGCTGCACTGTTGGCAATTAGTTTTATCCCTGCTTTCAGTTGTTTATTAATTGAGGTGTGTGAGGACTCCAGGACATTTATGCATTGACTGTTGAAGGTACAGTTTTGCCTGCAGTGCAGTATGAAAAGAGCTCCCACGAGTGCATTGCTATTGTTCTAAGCTTTTTCTCTGGAGATGAGTGTTAATTAGTTTTTTGGTCAAATTCTCCAAATCCTTGTCGAAGACTTCCATGGCTTATGACTGGATAAGGGATGTACTTAACAGGGTGCTAGCAGTGTGCTTGCTCTTCCATGTTGTTCAGATGATATATGATGTGAAGTTTAAAGCACTTTAATCCTTATTTGTCAGTATTTCCAACAAAGATCTATGCCATTTTTAACTTTTGTATGTTATCACATCCTCGACAAAGTGCCTTCATACACAATTTTAGAGCATCTCCTCATTGCCTTTTCCAATAGTGTCAACTGTATCACTAAGCCTTCATTCTTTCCTCTCTGCAGGATGTTCCGCTTGCGGGCATTGTCCGCAGTTTCAGTGGGGCTAGTGCAGTTGTCCCGCCGCTACCACAGTGGGGCAGTGCGGGGTTCTGGTCGGAGGAGGCTGATGCTGGCAGCCCTGGCTGGGGTAACTGGTGTGTCTGCTAGTGCCGGGCTGCTCTGGAACAGGTAAGACTGGACCCAGGAGTGCGCCTGACTGCTTCCATGTATTAAATAAGGAAAATGATAATGGCCTTATGATACTTCAACTGAATTCTCTCAATTTACTGATTAGTTGTTTACTTATTAAATGTCAGAAAAAGGTGAAAAATGTTGACTGCTGTTTCTGAAAGCTCAAGGTGACCTCCTCAAATGTCTTGTTTTGGCCACAACCCAAAGATATTCAGTTTACTGCCACAGAGGAGTAAAGAACCAACAAAACATATTTGAGAATTTTACCTTTTTTCATTAAAAAAGTGACTTAAACGGTTAATTGATTTTCTAAATAGTTAGGTCGATAGTTCAACTAATCGATTAATCGTTGCAGTGCTACTTAATATTTACATCCATCCAGTGGCAAACATTAAATACACACAAAGGATTCCTTCTTACTCCTAATCACATGAAACACGGCAACATTAAACTCTTCAGTGTATTAAACAGACCTGTTCACCATTAACAATATCATATCACTGGTCTTTTACTTTTCATTTGTCTTTTGTCTCTATCGAAGAGATATTTGACAGTCTCTCTAAACAACAATGGCTCAATAAGAGACCAGACCATATAAAGGATGCCAAGAGCCAATTTTTATAGAAAAATGCACAGCGTTTTCTATTTACTCCTTTTTTTTTCTCTTCTCTTCACACCATTAATTGTAACCTCCTATATCTGGAGAGCCTCATTAAAATGAACACAGACCATGATTTAGGACTAGGATTTGCTTACTGTGAGGCATCGCACAACAGTTTGACTTCTGTGCACATGCCAAATTCAGTTCCCCAATTACGTAACTGTTGGGGAAACCACTCTGTGAAGTTGCTTACCTGCATTTCTGTTGACATTCCAGGAAGTCACCACCCCAAGGGTGTCACAATGTTTTTACTGCTATCCATTACTAAAGAGTTTGGTGTTTAGTTAAGGCAAAGCAGTGCAGAAGGCGTTGACGTTAGAGCTCTATGGGGACAGAATGACTGTGCTGCAGGAGGCAGAGTGATGGATGGTGCCTCTGGGCATTTGAGACTGATGGGACGAGACTGTTCCAGGCCTTCACCCGAGGCTTCATTCTCCTAGTGTCTCATTAAACTGAATTATTCAGCCTGCCCTAGACAGACTCAGCTATTTATTATTATTATACCAATTTTCAATTTAGTCAGAAAAATGGTCAAGTGGGAGTTTGCCATAGTGAACCCCCCAGCTTTGCACAGTGAAGCAAAACAGAGTGCAGCACATAATCTCTCTCATTCCTTGCCATAACTACAGTGTATGCATAGCTGCATAACACAGTCAGTTACTTACACACAAATATTTACCAATATTACAATACTTAACCTTCTTAATAGATGACATGACTGAGGTGTTAATATGTTTCTACTCTGTATGATTGTTAAAAACTAGAGCATATGCAGATGCAGGGCCTTCAGTTCAACACACTGAGCATCCGGGCACAGAGCAAGCAGATTTCGTGAGGGATACAGAAGCTGAAATGGACTCAGAGAAATCGGTGGAGGCCAGCAGCGGCGATGAAGATTCAAAGGATGATGGTGGAGCGGGGAAAAAAAAGAAGCCACGCTCTGGATTTCGTGACCGCAAGGTAATCAATGAACGATAAACATTCAGCCCCTAAGTCAGTCCAGTATTTAATTCACCTCTAGAATGGTGTTTTGAAAGCCTTCCCAATCAATGTCCAATATGCAAACGCTGGTATATTTTTGACAGAGTATTTTGCTGAGACACACAAAGGAAATGAGCATGCAATGCTGCTGTCATAAACAACAGAAATGTACCACCCATAACATTTTATTGCTGTTAATTAGGCAGCAGATGACAACGTAGAAGCAGAATAAGAACAAAGGGTCTTTGAAACGATGCCCAATAAACAGTAAGTAGCTCTGCATAATATAGCTGGTGGACCAGGGAGGAAGAAAAGGGAGAGGAAAAGCTTTGAACAATAGACTGCATTTTTTTCAAACAAAATGTGATGCAATCGTTCATCTAACTTAGGGCTGTAGATTGAAAATTGTGCAATCACTCTTGTCTCAGCAGGAGCCATAGTCTGCTGAAAGCATATAGATGTCTGAGGAGTTTTAGTGAATCACAGCACCACAGGATATAACAGTGTGTTGGTAAAAATAGGTTGTTTGTGCCAGCTAACTCACTATGTCAAATAGAAAGTCTCGGTGTGATGGAGCATGCTGAGGAAAATTCTTTGTGTGTATGTGTGGAAATGTCTGCACACAGTCTGCATGTCCATCAGCACTTAATACTGCTTTTGGTCAGGTGGTCATGGAGTTCACCATATGTGTGGTGAAAAGTACTTGCATATGTCTAGAACATTTATTTTAATTTTTCGTCTTTCCATCAATATGTTTTTTAACTATCTCTATAGGGACGATAGGGACTTTCTGATTGATTGCACGTTAAATGCAAAATTATGCTGCAGGGGGTAATTTTCAAATGTGATTAAAATTTGCTGCTTTCACCTGCTTACTTTTAAACTGATATACCACTCTTGACTCAGATGTTGCACAACAGGCTTTGAAAATCTGAGGAGGAAAAAAAGAATTGGTATTTGAGGTGACTTGAATTTTACCCCCCTTTTTGTGAGTGTGCAGTTTTTTGTAATGGAAAGAGAGAGCTTGAATGGCTGAAAGCTCTAAAGAACAGGCTTGACTTTCCATCAGTGTGGGTTATGCTAAGATCAGTAGCTTGTAAATCTGAGGAGATTAAAGGCAGAGGGAGATGACAGAATGCCTATCAGTCAGTCTTGCCAGTTTTTCCCTGCGACTGTCCCGTAACCTCTCATCCATACACTGATGGTTGCCTCTTCTGGAGGACACACTCCTGGTAATTTCCCGAAAGACCAATAAGGTCTGCTAAAGAGGGGAAACCAACACAGAAGCACTTACTCATACCTACAGACTCAAGAAAAGAATCTTAGATCAAAGTCCCTGTATCTCTTTCACTCTTTCTGTAATCAACCTAAAGTGGATAATAGCCTCTAAAAGTTGAAGATTTCTTCCGCAGGGAGTGTGTGTAGTGTAAACAATCATTCAGCATCACATGAAGTAGCTGCTGCCTGTGTGGATTACAGCTGAGCCCAGCTCACAAACATCACTCTGTCAATTTCTATTTGTAACTGTGTGTTGAAAAGCAGATGGCAGTGTCAAGGCAAACATTGATGTGACTAATGTGTGTAACCAAGCTGAATAAATTATTTTTTTTGTTGTATTTTCCAAAATGTTGGACGTTGGTTTGTCAGCTGTGCCTTGCTATTAGCCTCATGGGTCATTGTTGCAACCTTGTGTTTAGCTGTCAGTCAGACTGATCCTCAAAAACACCATTTCCTGTTTTTATTATGTGGTTGTTGTCGTAGTCAGGAGGTTAATATACCTCCCCATCCTGACTGACAACTTGCTCTCCTGCTACCACCTGCTCCTTTATTCTAGTCGGTCCTTCACACTCTCCACAGTCTCGTAACTTTCCCTCAGATTATTTACCTTGCTGAACACAGGACTGGAATATTGCTAGTCTGGATCTTTGATTTTGTTGGCACTTGGGTATATCATACTAATTTACACTGATATTGGTGTGTATATGCAGGTTTTCTGGCAAACTCAGAAATATAGGTGATTGACTCCTTTCCCATTGCCAGTCGACTAGTTTGCCTTTCTGGGTTTTTTTTTTCTGGTGTGTCACATGAGATGACCAGAAAATGGGGAACAGTTGTCAGCAGCACGATGGCCAATTGAATTTGTTAATTGTTTACTTAAAAGATCCACACTAGCTGATGCCATGGCAATCAGCTAATCTTCCTGGTGTCCACACTTGACATACACACATGAAATTCATAGTAACATTAGTTGCTTTAATACAATTCATTAATATATAATGATATAAAAAACAACACTTTCCTACAACACATTCATGTACAGTTCAAAGTCAGTCAACATTGGTCATGCATTCAGGTTATGTACTAATTGAAAATCAACATGTAGATTTTGTCATTATCTCCATGCCAATAATCACATGAAATGTTTCAGTGGTT
>CAEMYA010000046.1:3764084-3812741 GCA_903131615.1 Diplodus sargus | reverse complement strand
TCGTTATCTCCATGCCCATAATCACATGAAATGTTTCAGTGGTTACTATTTGATATATTTCACTTCAGGCTCTCTTTCAAACTCAACCCAAGCTAAACAACTTTTCGTTCTCATTGCCAGGAGATGAATTTGCCAGTCTGTTTTTGCTTGTGTTTCATTTCACTGCCCCAACGGGGGATGTAGCACATTATATTCCACATCAGACACCGTCCAGATTACGTTTAACTTAATCAATAAAATTCTCAAATAGATATTGTTTTTTCCAGGGCTGATGATGGACGTAGCTAAGGAGGGACACATCTCGCTTCCTTCTCGTCTCTGTTGAGAGTATCACATGCACAGTACACAGTATCAAAGCTGTCAAAGCTTTGAGTGAAATGGAAGCTAATGACAAAGTAATGCTGGTTGCTTTGTATCTTTTAGTCTCTCTTTCAAAACTTGGCACTGACTGAAATATGTTTACACGCTGCTTGAACAGTATTAACCAACCAGCGTTCTAAAGCCAGCACCACTATCCTTGATAAACTATTTTCATCACAGCTGATTGGAGATGGAGCCGACAAACAGGTGTGTGAAAGGGGTATAATTGGCGTTTTTCATTTGGTTGACAGGTGATGGAGTACGAGAACAGGATAAGAGCGTACTCCACTCCGGACAAGATTTTCCGCTACTTCGCCACCCTGAAGGTCATTGGTGAACACGGAGATGCTGAGGTCTACATGACGCCCCAGGACTTCATACGCTCCATCACACCGAATGAGAAGCAGCCTGAGAGTGAGTCTTCTCCCTTTGCTTCTCCATCTAATGACTTCTTCACACCCACTGGCAGTCTCCATTTATTTTGTTAGATTTCACTCCCTTTATCTGGTTCTGCAGAATCAAGTAAATGTTTAGACTGATTCAGTTCCCCACCCCAGATTTTGACCTGAAGTATACCTTTGCAACCTAGCTTATGTATCACTATCCAGGGTGAAATTTAGCAATGCTAAGACCATATAACCCCACTGGTTGAGAATTACCCAACACCAACACTCCATCCAGTCACAGGGACACTTAGCACACGCTTAGCAGTTTAGGACTTACAGCAGTTCATGGTATAACTATCACACAGACCATGTTCACAAGTATGAGGGGAGGTGGGGAGGGGGAGGGTGGAAATGACAGCACTGTCCAGTCACGCTGTGCTGCGTGAGTCGCAGCACAGCAGTTGGTGTATCAATTAACGGGTTCAAACCAGAGCAGATCTCAGACGTCACACATGGAGCCACTGAGAGATATTTGATCTTCAGTCATGGAGGGCTGGGATGGCATGGAGCTTAACTTAGCATAGATGTGCTTCAACACCACTCTTGTCTTTATCTGTTATCCAGTTATTCAACACTAAAATTCAGTTAAATTTACGTGATTTTTTTTTGTATTGGAATATATTCGCCTTCATCACACACTTGGGGTTGAATTCCCATTGCGTGAGGACTATTGCATCCAGTGAATTCATCCACAGTCAAAAAGGCAGGCCTGCAGTTAGCACTTGATAAGGACTTAGCCTGTTCTGTCACGTCTGCATTGCCATTCCCGCTCACCTCAGCACTTCCATCTGTTAACCATGCCCAAGACTTGGCCTCACTTTGCCCCTCTTGGCCTTCCATTCTTAGACCTAGTGCCTCTTCTTCCCTCTTGAGGATTTCCCAGCTTTTCCTCCCTTTATCCTGTCTCATCCCTTCCAAACTGGAATTAAAATAACAATGTGCTGAGCTCTGTTGGGTAAGAGAAGGTTCAGCAAAGCAGATGAAAAAGTCCAAGAAATGCTGCAGTTTGTGTCATAGGCAGCAATTTCACTCTTGTCACAAAGCCCCAAACCAAGTGAGGTTAAATAGCGGACTCCTTGGTCAAGTCTGCTTTTGTTGTTCTAACACTCAGCAGATTTTCTGGACCATAGATGATGAATAACCCATAGACTTGATAAAAAATGTATAAGACAGTTTTAGCCCTCCTTTCATTTTAAAATTGTCGTTTTTGGAAATACATACATGCATCGATGGATGGAACAACTGTGTCCTAGTCAGAGGTTGGATTTTCATAATACAAGGTACATGGCCAGATGCTCCTTGTTAAGTGAAAATTTTGACTTTTATGATGACGAGCCCCTGAAATATTTGATTGTCTGGTTGTGTCGTTTCAAATTGGGTAAAAAAACGCTGCCATATTCAGGTGTGTTTGGAACAGCCTTTGAAGTGGAACAGATCTCGAAATGTGGGCTTTATGTCAGCCATCCAGCCAGAGTTGGGAATATCTGGTGATTTTAGTAACTGACCTGATGTCAGAGTATAATTGACTACGCAGAAGAAGGTGCAAGGCTATTTGCAGAGGTCTTCGGTGATTAGGTGATCTTTAATACAGACGAAGACAACTTCATACTAAATTATGAAGCTCACTTAATTAGTACAGTTTAATGAGATTAAACTCTAACCATCGCCCTCAAAGTTAATCTGATTTGAGACTGTTTCATCAGGTCTGTGGGGCCACAAGTCTTTATATCGAGACTCTTGATGCATTTTTTCTCTCTAATACTGCATGCTTCATGTTACAGATGAGAACTGCAGCCTCACACAAGAAAAATAATCTCCTCAACAAGGTTAATTTGTTTGAATTATATTAGTTTGGAGGAGAAAGATTTTTCTTTTTTATACAAAGATTCATAAGTCATGCTTGAAGTATATTTGATTAAGTTTAGTAAAAGGGGAGAAATCACATTTCACATCATCTTTGGTGGGAGCTGAATTGTATTCAGATACGATATGAATTGTTGCCTTTTGCATAAAAAGACATGACAGCAATAAACCCAAAATAGGACTGACAGGACAAAACCAGAGCACAGTGACTCATTTTCCACTGATCTATATGTGTGCTTCATCGAGATCATTATTCGTTGTATGAGCATGATATAGTGAGTTGACTTTTGAGTAATTCAAACACTATAAGATGCATGAAATACTATATAATATATAAACAGAAACACTGCATACTGTCAACCCCCATGTGTGCGTCTGAACTGGATCTATGAAATAAAGTGGTCGAGAACTGTGTTCTAACTGATGATCAGAAGAGTCAAAGCTGAATGCTGATGATTGTTTGTTTTAAAGAATTTGCAAAATGGAAATGGGTTGTTAATGGCTATTATTAATCTCCAGCACATGTCAGTGATTACCAAAAGTTTAGTAATGACACCAACTGAATACATTTGTTATGCTTCACGATGGGCATAAATCTCGATGCCCCCGCTGTGTAACTGGTCTGTATCTGATCTCATCTGTTACATTATTTGTCTCCTATGTCTCTTTTTTTCAGATCTAGGCCTGGATCAGTTCATCGTGAAGCGCTACGATGGGAAGGTAAGAAGTGTTGATCTCCAAAATGTACTTCGATCAGAAGTCTCTCCATTAACTCCTAAAAATCAGATTGTTCTGATCTTATTTTCATGCAGAAAAAATTAAGCAAACTATGACTGCTTTAGATAATTAGTCTTTATAAGAATAAATTACATAAAAAATATATATTATATAATGCGAATATGCATAACCAGAGAAGATTATAGGTGAGATTTTTGTAAAGGATGGTTTTAATTCAGTGCATTCAGTGCTGAGTCCCACTGCTTATGAATATGATATAATAATGTAATACAATCCTGCTATGAGAGGAAATATAAAGAGAAGAACTGCCACATTCATTTCATCTATCATGCTGAAATTGCATTGAAGAAAATGGATAAATGGAACTAGGACGATTTATGAATTGAGGTGATAAGTCAGTGTCATAGAAATGCACAAATACTCATCAGGGGCAGTGGGGTCACAGTCTCATAAAAGCTTTTGAAACATGAAGAAAATAGATAACACCATTATATTTTGTCAGCAAGAGTGCAGAAAGTAATAGAAAAAATCCAAAAGAGCTAGCTATGAGACTGTCAGCTGGCATTTTTGGGTTCACTTTGTTGTTTATAAGTATATTTTTATCCATATTTCTGTTTATGTAGAATTTGCACAAACCTGTGTCAAACTGAAGTACTTTTACCATTGCAGGTACAAGATTTTTATAGGAGAGAAAAGGGAATGTCACAGACCTTATATACTTGTACATTTTGCTGAAAAGATATTCATCAAAGAACCTGTACACTGTTTATCTTTTCACTGCTGTCTGCTTTTCAACCCTAACCCCTAACTCATTATTTTCCAGTCAGAGTATTTTCATGTCTAGGGCAGATAATCAGAATATCTCACTTTCCTTATATAGTTTGAGCACAGACAAATAAGTTCAGACAAATATTTACGAAATAAAGAAGAAATGTATTGTTTTAAACCTGCGCCTGGATCCTCTATCTGCATTTAATCTCAGAGCATTTAGTTAGTTAGCGAATTCAAAAGCTTTTCTCTTTAACGGAGCAGCCCCACACTTAATCATTAAGAGGGATGTGTACAAAGTGGGCCTGCCCAGTAAATAATGACCTATTTAAAGACAAAAACAACAGGTGAACTTTGGACAGGCTAGCCGTTCCCCTATGGCCGCAGATTGGCTCTAAAAGGAGCTTATCTCTGTGCCCTAAATGCTAACTTTTCTCTGTTCAAAGTCATGGAAATGGAAGCCATTAGTATAAATCATCAACATCATTATTTTCATTACTGCCTCCCTTGATATTGATTCGTGACCATTACTGCCCTCTCACTGATCCCAGGGAGCATCTCTCACACCCAGTAGCCAACCATTCTCATTCATTTAGTATTCGCTAATCATCAATGTGGTGATTTTAGTTTCTAACCTCATTAAAAGATCAAAATCCATCTGCCCCAAGGCTGGGATAATAAGTGCATCTGTACCTCATCTCCAGGTTGACGTCACATGAGCCACACCAAGTCAGTGAGTTAAAAGAGAGAACCTTTGTCACAACTTGCCTCTTTAACTCACTGCTGCATCTCATTAGTGATTTAACTGAGCCTTGTGTTTTTTTCGAAAGCATATTGAGCTTCGGCTATACATCTATCAAAAGTAAATGTGAAAATCTGTAGTGTTGAAATAGAGCACATCCACTGCTCATTTATGACCCATGTCTGCTTATGTAAATGCCATGCCTATCTCCAGGCCTCGCGTCGCCTTCATTTGCCAGGCAAATCTGTGGACACGTGGTTTTCTCTGATACTGTATTTAGCTTTGGTTGTCCCTTGAGATTTTCCTGCCATGGCCCGAGTGCCACGAGAGCTCCCCTCCCTTGCTAGCCCTGCCCAATCCTTTTTCGCCTCGAGACACATGCCTCCTCCTTATTGGCTTAATGGGCACCCCTATCTAGTTGGTATGAGGAATAAGCCATTATTGTTTCCTGCCAAGAAGCCATGAAATCTAGTTCACATGAAACTTAGAAGTGCACTGAATTAGACCTAGATGAAATGGCCACAGCCTGCACAATATCTGTTGTGTGTGTATAGTAAATCATAAAGTTGATGGAGGGTGTAGTTAAGAACAAAGGGAGCCTTTCAGCTGGGGGTTGGGTGATAAACTGCAATGAAGGTTGTAGGTAGAGAGGTGTTGTACAATATTGTGCAAGAGCACTGTTAAAAGTCCTCTGTGTCTCTCTTCCTCACGTTTAATTTAGAAATAACTTATCGAGAGACTTCAGCAAGTTACATGCATACTGTTTGGCCGCTGTTAAGTGTTTAAAAATGTGCATGTTATAAACCTCTCATTTACATCCCCCTCCCCCGCCCCCTCCTGCTGATACTGATATGTTCCAGGTTCAGTGTGTATTTACACATTATGTCCGCTATATGTTTGTTAAACAGCTGCTGTTCATATTGACTCACCCTGTTTGTTTTATTTTAATTTTCCTGTACAGAGGAACAGTTATTTTAGAAGTCTTTAAACAGGTTTGCTTGTGTTTACTGCTGTTGATTCACTCCATCTCATCATCTTTTCTTCTACTGCTCTGCCCATGTGAACATGCATTCTGCTATTATCTTATGTTGATGTCACTCGACGTTACCATTGTTGACTGTTGATGATTCTCTCCTGCTCTTATCAGCCGTCCTCTCTCATTCTCATGACGAGTAATCCCCTCATTTTCTCTCTCTTCCCCCTCCTCGTAAATAACCATCGTCCTCAACTCCCTGTCTCCCAAAATCTCCACTTTTTCTGTCTCCCTCCTCCAAATCATTCCATCTATTGATGCGCATTCTCCACCTCCCCCTCCTCCTCTCCTCTTCTGTCTCCCTCTCTCTCCCCCAACCCTCCCTCCTCATCTCCTTCTCGATCTGCCCCTCCCTCTCTGCAGGACTTCTGGCAGGTATGGGGTGCGTGCCGAGCAGCATGTGTGCACCTGAATGAAAAACTGCACTTTGTAGTCACTTCCTACTTCCTCTCTCTCATTTATACCTTTTCCCTCTTCTTCCACTTACTTCTCCGTATTTTTTTCAATCTTTCGAATACTCATGCTCGCACTCCTCTGTTGTATTATGGAGGGCATAGCTTTTCACTGCTGTTAGTCCAGGGGAACAGCTAAGTAGTTTTTCTGTATTTACCACAACTCAGCTTCAGGAAGTGTTAAACCAGAGTCGTGGGTCCAGTTGAGGAAACCAGTGTTGATAGGACAGCAGCTTAAAGTAAGGTGTATTACAAGAAATCAGTAGACTGTTAATAACATGTTGAATTAACATCTTACCTAAGTGTTGTAGGTGTTGCACACAGCCTGAGGGGAAATTCAAACAGTATGAGGAAGTAGAATAAAACACCACCACCACTGTATTTTCTCTTGCATTAAGGCACAATCTATCATGTCCACGGAAATGACATCTGTCTGGTTCAACCACAGTGCAAGTACATTAAAATGCAGAAACTAAACTGTGCTTATGTTGCTAGCCATGGTCTGTTTCGCTCTCAGCCATTTTTAAAGCAGCCACAAGGAACTTTCGACTGATTTTGACGCCCATTGTGAACAAAAGCGGAATGAGCACTCCCCGCGGCCTGTATCAAGATTTTAATCTGGCTGCTGTGCACTTGTTTTGGAACTGAGAAAGATGCTAAATATTTTAATCTTATTTTTTATTTTTTAAACACAGCTGCTGGCATGATTTGTATTTATGGTGTAATGTATCTATTTTGGGCTATATATGATGAATAATTGTAATATGGTGATGGTGAAACAAAGTAAACTTGCCATACCACCAGACTACAGAGCAGCTGTGAGACCTCAAAATTTATCCTCACCATTAAAAAAGGTTTAATCTAAGACTTGGAATATGACCCAGTGATGGGCAGTATGGATAACTATAATTACTATACAGAAATGGTCAGTTTTCCTGCAGATTGTTTGCCATGTAGGTCATATAGAGGCATTATTATTAAAATGAAACCTGTTTTATAACCAGTTCCAAGTTACTTCTAGTATGTTTAAACAAACTTTAAAGATGGTTGATGGTAGCCGGCCATTGTATAAGCACAATAATACACTCTGAGATGTCTGATATGGAAAATAACAAATGTGTTGGAGTGGTGTCTTTCGCCTCTGCCTAATTGTTAATTTCACATACCAGGACACTTAAGTTGCTTCTATCACTTACATAAATGTGTATGCGTTTGTTCATTTTAGCATTTTCTTGCTCCTGGTTAGGGATGCTCCAAAATGTTTCTACAGAATGCATCTAAGAAACCTTTTGTGATGCAAATATATACACATATGATATACACATTTATGTTTCTAAGTGTAGATAAATGAGCCCTGACCTATAAGCTTTATCTACTAAATGATTTGGCCTTTAAGCAAGTCTGAATGCCTCCGTCAGTCAGAATGAATAGCGTGAAGATAACCCGAGTGCAGCAAAGGGCAGGTTACAACCTGCATACTATATAATGACGGGGAGTGTCCAAAACCAAAGCAGGCACACACCCCATTGTGTGTTCCCTTGTATCAAATATGCAAGTCGAACTCTGTGTTGTAACTGGCCATAATGTTTTAGACCATGGTGCTCTTTGTATAGCTTGTTGGAAACAGCTGTGTGCCATGCCCTCCCTGCTGAATAATTGAAAGTGGAGACTTTAGATTCTGCTTCTACAGGGATTATTAAACGCTGCAGCACTACTACATAATTTACACGCTAGTCAGAACTTCAAAGTAAAGTTCACATACATTTAAAGTAAATTCTTAAGGACAATGTCATGTTGTACAAAACCGTGATGCAAAGAGCAGCTGAAATTCATGAGGAAGTTCTATTGGTCAATGCCAAATCATAACAATGCTGTTCCCCTGCGCTCCCTCTGTCTTGCTTTTATAAACCTTTTCTCCTCATCTTTTCATCTCTTCTGAGAAATTTAAGCTCTGTCTCTAAATACGCTTTGGCACTCTGGCCTTTTTCCCCCAGCATGCACTGCTCTTTTGCCTGTGTCTTATGGAGAAACCAAGCTGGTGGTGGCGCCCCCTCTCTGCGCATGGTGGCAACACAGGGTGGTTTTTGGACCTAGAAAAAATGGCTAACATTGAGGCTGTGTTGATGTGCTTGATAACCTTCACAAATCCATCCTCTGGATTGTTCAGATGTCAGTGCTGCATGATTTCTGTAGAGCATGGTTTAGACTCACTGATGGCAGGACTTGGTCTGTACATCTAAAATGTATCCAAACTTTTCCTCCATGCTGTGGCCCTCTCTGTATATAAAGCCACAGCATCTACCGTGTGACCTGCTGCAACTGGGAGCTGACACCTGTCACTCAGAGGGAGTGCAGAGGGGGGCTGCTGCAATGGAAACAACCCTTTTGTCACAACAACTGTTGTTACGTTCACTCTCTGGTTTCACAGGAAGCTTCCAAGGGCCGCTGTTTGGACTGTCACTGTTCTATTCCTCGTATCTGTCCCTGTCTTTGCCCTCTCTGTCAATTTTTGGTTATATTAAAGCTGACACACATTTCATCACTCTCTTTCTCTTATCCTAATCTACAGTAATAGAGGTTGGGTTGTCTGTACACCTGGTCAGCTAATTCTGTTCCCTCTCTCCACTTGTGAGACAGCTGCTATTCCTCAGCGACCACAATTTGTTTATTAAGCGTTCCACATCAGGGTCCATTATTCTGATTGTACTCCCAGAATAATTATGAGTTATTAACAGTGCACCTGCTCTGTAGTAACTCATGGGACTAGAAGAAGCAAGCTAATACATGAGTGTTCTCTCCACCCACCAGCTTGCTCACCTACAGACTGTGGTGTTTTGATCCCAAAGTATCATGAACACTGATGAAATTATTCACTGTTGGCCTCTCTGTTGGTCAAGGATTGATTTTGGTTTACGTATGTTTGTATGTTTTCTGTGGTGTACAAAGCAGAGTAGCACTTGTAGAGTCACGAAAAACATCACGATTTATTTATTGTTAATTGCAATCATTACGCACAGTCTAAGTTGCAATCTTTTATTTTCTCAACTTTGAGAATTCCCTGTAGAGCCATTTGAAACAGTCTATGAATTTTTCCACTTGTGCACAGCCATGTCGCGAGCTATAACTCATGTATCATTGTATACAGCATGTCACCCAGAAAAGAGAAGTAATTTGTCCAGTAAGTATTGAGTTAGATTCATTCGATCTAAAATCCTCAGCTTGCCCACCCCTACATTGAATCATTAACTGTGTGTGGTTTTTCTTTGGCACTTTTCTTTGGTTGGAGACGGCGCACTAGTTGTGTGTGTTGTGGCACACTCAAACACTGTGACAGCTTTGCAACACCATTCAGAAATGTCAGACTCAGACCCGGCTTGACTTTCCCCCTCAAGCAGGTCATCTTGAATTCCCTTTCCCCCCGAAACTCAAGTCTTTTATTGTACCTGCCAAAGTGGCAGTCGCCCCTAGACCTACCCCATCAAACAGAGCGCCATAAAGGCACTGATCCATTTTTAATGCATTTGTCTTGCCCCCCCCCCTTCTCTTTTTCTCACTCCACGCTGCCCGTCTGTCACACTGTACATCTGTACATCTTTTTTTTTAAGTCAGCATATCCACACTGGTTTAGCTCTCAGGTACACCAAATTCCATCTGGACTCACCTGAACAAAAGACGAGAGGTCGCTCGGGGACAGGCATCACTCAAACACACACACACTCACACAGACATGAATCTATTGAGAGCTTGAGCTTTTTATTTTCAGTGGCAGGTCTCAGCCGAGACCTATAAATTCATCTCTTCATTGTGATGATCAGAGGAACTATGTGGACAACAGAATCAAATTATTTTATCTGTTAAAAATAATGTTGTCCTAAGTGGGATAATTAATATTTTTAAGGTTTACCACACAAAAAACTATGCGGCTCATATCTTTCATCATCCGCTTCCCTCTTCTCTCTATTGTTATCAGGGCGCTTGCAGCTGCAGTGTTGGATAGGGTCACAGATTTAATCAGTAACAACGCACTGCAGTCAGTACAGTGGTGTTGGAGAGGGCCAAATCTAAGCTGCCATCAGCTCCTAAGCCAAGTGTGCGGCCACACAAAGTGCTGGTAGAGCAGTGTAAATAACAACGCTAGCAGAAAATGGATGGTTGGCATGTCATATCTCTACTACCCAAATGTCCACCGAACAGCTGCCTGTTTTCTTTTATTCTGACATGATGATGCAGGGTGTGTGCCTCCTCATCAGCACAGCTGTGATATAATTGAATTCATCAGAGCAACATCGCCATGTGGTTGATTTGTGGTTGGAGATCAGCTGATCATTTTGCTGAACTATTTCTACGGTCAGAGATAGATGTAGAAGCTCGGGTTTGTACTGTAAATGTGTTGCTACAAGCACATAATTCTCACGTTTTTGGTCTTAGAAATGAAATGTGAGAATCCAAAAGACCTTTTTAAGAAGTCCCAAGTTTTTAAGTATGTCACTTTCAGTGGTGTGCCTGGAAAGTATTTCTTCGCTGCTCATGTGAAATGAGCAGAAAGAGATTTTGCCCCATTTGCATGCAAGCCTCTGGCCGTGCTTGACTTACATGGGTCTCATTTGTTGGACTCTTCAAGCTTGGGCTAGTTGAAATTTGGTCAGAGCATCTATCAGGGCTGTGTTGTAGCCTGGTGCACTGGAGAGATTAGCCCTGACCAGACCCTTAACCCTGCCCGTGTGTGTATATGACAGCAATACATTTGACTGCCCAGCCGGCAGCTCTGTCAGTACTGCGTTTCTGCCTCAGCTAACAGGCTAGTCGGTTTGTTCAGTCCGTCATCTGGACGCAGCCCCTGGACTTTGGCGTAGTGTAGCTGACACACACAGACATGTATGAACACATGAGCGGGCTCAAGGCAAAGATTTAAAAAGACCACACTGACACGGCCACGAAGTTGACACTGAATAACAGACATGCACGCTCGCAGATCAAGCATTCGCTAATAATTAACTTGAGTGCTGCAGCAATTAGGATTATAGTCATTTGAAGATCAGTGCTTTGGGAAAAATCTGCGATGACCGTTAAATGCGGACTCCAGATTAGTTGGGGTCCTGTTTGTGATTGCAGCAGCACGTTTTATAGTTATAATTTTCTTTTAGGTTGATGAATCAAAACTGCTGAAAGATAAGACTGATGTCACTTGAATCATATCTGTAACTTCTGTGCTGTTTAGTGGTTTGTTGCTGCACCCAGTGTATCATAACTTCAGTGGGACGCTAAGGTTTTCACCAGTGAAAAAAAGATGGAGTTTGAAGGAGAGAATAGGACATGATCGCATAGCAGAGTCCTGAGCTGCACGGGAAGAAAAAGGCTTTAAAGCCGATATGAAACCCACAGTGCAGTTTGATATACACAGTTGCCATACCTCTGTGTGGACTTTAGAGACTGCACAGTGTTGCATCATGCATTTGTTATAGGGGTCTACTCTTCATCCCTTATATGTGGACTTACTTCCTTGAATGTCGTTTTGGCCATTCCGCAGGGCTGTATTTGTCCTTGACTCAGGACACTGTAAAAATGAGTTATTATGCATAATGTGCTCTGTGCCTCTGTTCTGATCATTATAATGAGGAGGTGTGTTTATGTCTCTCATCTGTGTAGCCGTGTCTGTTTGGGCGTGAGTGTGCGCGGGCCCACTGGAAAAAAACGCTTGTGCAGTTGTGTTTGTTTCCTGTTTTGTGGACTGGCGTTCAGACTCTGGCTCACCTTTAGGCCCAGGGGGACATACTGTGTGTGTGTCATCGCTGTAAACTCAGAGGCCAATACCAACCTCTTTTACTCTCACCCACTCTCACTTTCTCTTTTTACTCTTTCTAAAAATTCTTACTTTCCCTTTCTAGTAATCTCTCACACTTGTACTCATGCACACACCTGAATGCCTCAACTCGTGGCACCAAGAGTTCCATTTCTGCCTTTTGTTATCTGTCTGTTTTTTTCTCTACACTTAAAATAACAATTTTTTCTTTCTCACCTCCCTCACTCTCTCCCACTCCCTTCTCCCCTTATACTGTTAATGTCGTCAATAATGAATGCTACAGTAGAAACCACTATTTCCTATATTTGCATCACTGACATTTAGCAGTCCAGATAGACACGGATTGGGGCTAGTGATAAATTCTATAAGCTTGTACCAGTTGTCTTTAGTAGTCATTATACAGACTATATCTCATGAGGAGGGAGTCGGTGTATGGGGAAAGAATTTGCTTATGTTATGCTATTGAGGGGGATGCCACCAGGTTTTAGTCTTCAGATATGTTTTACTATGTCCTATTTAAGAAAATTTTGGACTAGCTGTTGTTTGCACTGTGCACTCATACAGCTCATTTATCAATATAAGGACTACTAAGAGGAAAGATGGAAAAAGGAATCAGACAATAAGGTATAAATGATTATAATAACAGCCTTTTTACTGGAGCTTCCTTAGTTTGTATTTTCAGTGTTTGCTCCATCCTTTCAAGTTTTGGCAGCAGTGTTCATGCTTGCGAACGTTAATTACAGACTACAGGGATGGAAAGACATATTTGAATTCTTGACTTGAGTGGTATCCCCCAATTATCTTGTTTTGAGCGAGATGTTTTCTCTGTGTTTGTGTGTGTGTGTGCCACAATATGAATGCACATGCTTGTGTTTGTTGTTCAGGGCCCTGCTAAAGACAGCAGAGGCCACGCTGTTCTCTAACAGTTGTTTCTCCTCCTTCCTCCTCCTCTGAATTGGACCTCTTACAGACGGAGGTAACTCCACGCGGGCTCAGCGTGGCCCAGTCTATCCCCCCCACCCACACACACACCCCCACCTCCCCAAAGGCATGCTCTGTCCGTCTGTCCACTCTGTTTGGTGGAGTGTCCTACCAGTTGGATACTGTCTTTCAAGTCTTTATCACTGATCTGTAGTGTGCATGTGGTTAAGTCTTTACTTTCATGCAATGCTGTGAATATACACATGCTGACAGAAGAAAGCGTCAGTTAACTGTGCGTTTGTGTGAACGAGTGAGCTAAAGTCAGTTTGTTTCTAATGATTAATACATTTGGGTTGTGTTACAGATATGGTTAATCAATAGTGTGTGTTTGTGCTACAGTCTCTCGTGATGTTTTCCCTCTCTGTGTGTTTCGCACTGTGAGTACAGCCTCTGGTGGATAACGTGTGTTCTGTACTCGAACTGACCACAGACTAATTGTTCGTCACTACCACCCTCACCTGCCCGTACGGCTTCATGTGTATGCAGCATTTGCATGACTGTTATTGTGATGAACCGCCTATTCATACTGTCATCATTAATGCACCAGGGCTGCTTTTAATGTGTGTGGAAGTACACTGTGTGTACGTTTCTGTTGGTGAGCATAGCCGGTCTCTGATTGAGCGTCAGACTCACACGATGGCTTTCACACACATACAAAACCACACCTGGGCCAGCTGTAGAAGCTATAAGGCCTGTGCTGAATCATGTGAAATGATTTTAATACAACTTCTTTTTGTCCTGACCTGGATGAGCAGAAGATCGCCCAGGAGCGGGAGAAGTTTGCAGATGAGGACAGCATATTTTTCACATTGGGAGAATGTGGCCTTATCTCCTTCTCTGACTACATCTTCCTTACCACTGTGCTGTCAAGTAAGTACTTTATTGAACTTTACAGACATCCCATTACAATCTTTTATCCTTCAAGAGCCCAGACACATCAAACTAATTTTAAAGAATAAGTGTTGATGAAGATAGACTGTTGAATTGCCTCACATCGCCTCTTTAATACACTTCAAAGACTACAGCCGACGCCCAACATGGTCATACCTTCTGCACCTATTGGTCATTCAAAAAGAGAAACTGGAAGACTTTGGACTGCAAGTTACAAAAGTTATGATAACGGAGCGTTTGACACATTTGTTGCTAATATAGTGACTTCTCAAGACTATGTCTGATTAAAAAGTTGCAAATGGCACTGGCAAAGAGAAAACTGCAGAAATTGAGTGAAATCATGGTGACCTGATTCATTTAGTTGAACAACTAATTGGCGTGATTTCTTTCAACCGGCCAGAAAGCCACTAACATGTGCTGACAAGTACCAACAGTGTAGGACATGCAGCAACAACTGGTGATATAGACTTTTGCCAACAGCCAACCATTGGCCTGGTGTTTCAGGGCCCCAAGGCTAGAAACATGGTCCATGCAAGTACGTGCTGCAGTCCAAGCATCGCCACTTGCGGGCACTCTGGCACGAAAGAACAAAAGAAAGCTGACCCTTTCTGCTTTGGTTCACTTCTATTCGGAACAACCACAGCAGTAACAACAGAAGTTTGTTTCAGTCAGCATTTGGGGATGCATGTGACGGCATCTTCATTCTTGTACTTTTTATGGACCATATTTCTGGTCAACTAATTGCCAACTTACTAACAACTGATGAATGATAAATTGTTTAGAGTATATTTTTTTAATAAGTAAATGCCATGAAATCTCTGAATTCCTTATTTTCTGGTTTCTTTACTCTGTGACAGTTGACTGATTAACCCTGGGTTCTAGATAAAACACGGTTAATTAATTAATGGAGAAAATAATCAACAGATTATGTGACAATGAAAAAAGATCTTTAGTAGCAGCCTTAAATCAGATCCCAAGAAGATCTCCTTTGTCTGCTCTCTGCGCCAGTTCAGACAGAAAGTGAAAAGAAGAGAAATTTTCCAATATGGTATTATTAGCCAGGTTACAAATCTGGCTGCCTCTTCAGAATGATCTCCAGTTCTGTCAAAGCTAATAACTTGTGTCTGTCTGCCGAGCTAGCTGCCTTGGAGTTGTTGTGTTTCACAGAATCAGTTTGTTTTAGCTGGAGAGAGCATCTGCTGTGGACACATGGAGTCAATTTCACATTAAAGCCTCCTTTCTGAATGTGTCAAAAGATCATGATAATGAAAAGCTCTGATTCCTTCCTCTGGTAAAATTTTATCCCCCAGCTTAGCTCCAACATTTATTATAATCCGTTCATATGGAGAAAGTCTCTGGGGAAGTTCTCAAGGACAAGTCATTTTTAAGCAGACAGGGCAGGGTGCCTTATGGTTCGTTTCAATCCATTTAACACGGCCACAAAAATAGTACAAAGGAGGACATATTTTGCCTAACAGGCCTCATGGTGGTTCATATTTACTGCTTTTATACAGTCTGAATCCTTTGACTTAAGACAAGACCAGATGAATCTGTAATATATCCCTTGAAGGAGTTGGCCTGTTAACGCTGTGAATGTTTATACTGTAGTACAGTAGTAAAAAGGATGAAGTTGTGTTTGTGTAAATAATTTTGGGGTCTGTGTTTGAGTGTAGGGATTATAGCCAATATACACTTAGTCTGACAAAACACCTTCACCTTCAAAAATGTTGTAATGTTGTAATATATTGGCAGAAATGGCTACATTGATTTATATGAATGTACTATAATATCAACATGAAATGTATGCAAACATGGAATAGTTGTAAAGATTAAATCAAAAACTTTTTGGATTTAACAAGCATACAGAATTTTGATGAAATGTAATCTGTGAACGAGTAGCCCATATGTCTGATATGCAAAGTGGTACATCGCATTCACATTAAAAATTCTTCAGAGGGCCATGTGCATGAATTCAGTGTATGCCGAAAATGTTAATATGTTCACATTCATTAAAGAAGCTCAAAGACAGATTGGATAGGTGCTGTATTTAGAACTGGAAGAAGGAACAGTTTGTCCAACCCATTTTCACTTGTTCTGTCACAATCAGACTGTAAGTGCTGCGGGAGCCTTGTTATCAAGCAGGTCATGTGGCCATTAAATGAAATGTGTATTGCTAGAAGATGTATGTGAAATGCTATTTGCAAAAAGTGTGCAGATGCAGTGTTGTCCAGTTCAGAATTGCTCAAAATGACAGATTTTATATGACAATCCTAAAATAAATGTAATACTGCCTCACCTGAAGAGAGATTCTTATCCTTATTCTCAGAGACTATTTGTTAGCTGTTTTTTTCATCGCATGCTTAGAAATTCTCTCTGCTTCAATGAGTTCCAGCAATGCTGGTAGTTTCTGCATCATTTAATTGCAGCCGTGCATAAAAGGGTTTTTCTTGCCCATTGAACTCTTGAATCCAAAAAGATTCAATTATTTTGAGCTGCCTCATCGTTGTGATTATCTCTGAAGTGATAAATGTAGTTGGGCAGTTATTTGAGCACCGTATTATGAAGGATTTTATGGGTTAGCCTCAACCTGATTTGTAAAACCTTTTTTTCTGTCTTACTGGGAGCCAATTAAGTTGTTGAAAATATGCTGTGCAGCGTCCGTTCTAGCAGCTCTACTGTCTGCACACAGGGAGGCAGACTGTTCAGTTCGATGGCTACTGGCTCTAAAAAGAGCATCTAAATCACCACATGTTGCACTAGTGGGGGGTTATGATGAAAGCTGAGGATGTTGCAGTTTATGTGTAATGGCCGAGTCAGTATTGAACTCTTCGGCTGTTTCTGGGTCGATTTAAGGCGACATGCTGTTTTCTTATTGTGTTGTATTGATTTCTGAATTTGTTTTTGTGTCCAGCTCCCCAGAGGAACTTTGAGATTGCCTTCAAAATGTTTGATCTGAACGGTGACGGAGAGGTGGATCTGGAAGAATTTGACCAGGTTAGATCAGCAGCACGTGACACACAAATACACACAAAATCGACTCATTTGAACGAGACACGAGGTAAAACATCCAGCACACATGTGTGGACTGTACCTTAATATCTACAATAGCTTTTCATTGCATCAGAGTAACCAGTTACACACACTGACAGGCGATAACGGGAGGCATTGATAGGGACCACTGTGACATTTTCTCAGAGGGAAACGGTAAGTGCTGTGCTATGCTCTCTGTGGTCTATCAGTATCTCTACTACTGGATCTTATAGGGTTTATGATGTAGTATTACTTGTACAGTGTTATTCAGATAGATTAAACTGCTTTGCAGTACAAAGCAACCAAGTATATAGCTTTGTATTTTAAGTGTAGTTAATCCCACACAAACCTCATACTGTAGGCATAACACAATTTGTATGAGACTACATATTCATCCTGGTTGACATTAGACTCTTCTGCACCCTCAGGTCCAGAGCATCATTCGTTCCCAGACCAGCATGGGCATGCGACACCGCGATCGCTCCACCACAGGAAACACCCTAAAGACAGCTGGCTGCAGCTCTGCCCTCACCACCTACTTCTTCGGAGAAGACCTTAAGGGAAAACTCACCATCGGCAGCTTTCTGGAATTTCAAAAGAAACTGCAGCATGATGTGCTCAAATTAGAGGTAATGAAAGAGGAAAGGGAATAAGCAGAGGAAGAGAGTGTTCTTCACCTACTGGTTTACTGCACTATGGAGTACAATCACACTGATTTAAATGAAAGTTATGGCTTTGCTGGAATCTTAAATTTTAGTCTTGTCTGCTCCCATTTAGGGACTGCTCATGAAAACTGACAGCTTCCTAATTAGTCCCACAATAAACAGACAAATAAACCAGAATATGTTGAAAAGCCAGGGGAGAAGCAAGGAGGCAGTGACAGGTAAGAGTTATGCGCAATACAAAGGAAAAAACAAGATGACGGATGTGCTGCGTGGATTGTCTGTCAGCGTCGGTCAGTGTCACTCTCTCAAAGCTGTGACAGTTAAGTATAAAAGCCATCTTGAGTGACATCAGACCCCCTCCACTGCCTCCACAGAAAGAGCAACTGATCAGTGTTGTTGAGCATATGGTTATTCTAATCTTTTTAATCGGCGTGGGTAGTGCCTAACTGATACACTGAAGCAGAATGAGCTCCAAGAACAGGAGTCTGAGCATTTGCCAGAAACAAAGCGCTATTCTTCAGGTCTTAATGATACCACGATGCTCAGAGAGGGGAATCATAACAGCGCAGATAAGGTTCATACAAATCCGCAGCTTTGGCTCAGGGGTAGAGCCAGCATATTGTTATTGGAAGGTCGCTGGTTCGATTCCCCTGATCTGCATGTCAAAGTGTCCTTGGGCAAGATACTGAACCCCAAACTGCTCCTGATGTGCAAACAAATGTAATCCCATTCCTCAAGTCATACTATCATGCATGCCCTGACTCCTCTCTGTCTATTCGCTGAGGCTGCAGCTAACCCTGGGCCATATTTTCACCAGCTCTAACTCATTCTCTTACTTGAAACGAGAGAAGTGGTTACAAAAACAAAAGTATTCTTATAAATGTAATAACTAATGAACGCCTTGGGGGAATTTTTCAAATTTGGCACAAAATTTCATCTGGACTCTGGGATAAACAGATTAGATTTTGGTCGTCAACGATCGCTGTGACCCCACAAAGAGATTACATTTTAGGCAATTTCTTAACAATTTATATGGTAATTACGTCAAGAATTTTGCATAAATGTCTAATAAGATAAATGATGACATTCTATATCCAAAAGGTCGAAGGTCAACTTCACTGAGACGTAATGTTTTTCAAAAAATGCTCTGTACATTACACACCATAGCTCAGGAACAGCAAGTTGATTGGTGTGTGGAGGCAAATAACTGCAAGATGGTTATTCTAATGCAGCTCTTACAGAGTTACATAGTTGTTTCAGAGCATAGTATATTTTCAAAATGTTGCTATATATAATTGGAAACAAAAACTAATTTGCTTTCTTTATCAAACTTGGATGTCAGTATAATAACAGAAATGTTTACTGTAGCAATCATACTTAAAGGGGCCATAATCTGGGGACATAATGAGAACTCGTGGTTTAGTCTTTCAATTGTTCCGGCAACATTATTGTTGTAGTTCTCTCCTTATTTTTCATTAGCAAGCTGCCGTTTTTCAGAAAAAATGTCAAAGGAAAACACTGTTCACTACCTGCTCAGCACAAACAGTTGACAGACACAGTCTGTGTCTTATTGGTGAACATAGTAGGGAATTGGCAACTTAAGGGAGAGTGAACTAGTTTTCCCTATCAACTTAAAAGCTCTAATTTTTCAATGTTGCGTTGAAAGCTTGTTCCCACTGTCCCCAATGGCTAAAAAAAACACTTATCGCAAGTTTAATGTGACCTCATCTCGCAATACCTCCACGGGTGTGTAACATGGTAAGGTCACCCCTGAAATGTTAACTCCATACTGTTTTGGCTTAGTCCTTAGCTACCCATTGCAAGTGCTACAAATTAACATTTTGAATGGTCTGCACGTTCCCAGAGGAAGGAGGGAGTAGAGCCGTGTGGCTGTTGAAACAGCCGCAGATAAATCGACTGGATTGACCTGACAGCAACAACCAAGGCCCACTGCTGTTAAGCCATGCTCCAGTGGGACATTGTAAAAAAAAAAATGCACATGCAGATTTTATGTCACCAACGCCAGCTCCAAGCATGATTTAACTTGAAGTCTGACACCAGTATTTACTGTTTCCCATCTCCTGAAGCCTTCCTCCTCTTATTAATTTGTTTGTCCCTCTGCGTAGCACTCAATCTTCATCTTGTGTCTCTTCGTCCCCCATGCAGTTCGAGAGGAACGACCCTGTGAATGGCAGAATCAGCGAGAGACAGTTCGGGGGCATGCTGCTGGCCTATAGTGGTGTCCAGTCTCGTAAACTCAAGCAGATGCAGAAGGGCTTGAAGAAGATGTTTAAGGATGCACAGGTAGATACATTGGTTCCTATTCGTGCTCTCACACAACTCTGACATAACTGATTGGTATTCTGTGGTTAGATATGTGTGAGGATGTGTGACAGATGTGTGCCTGAGGGAAAAGGAGATTGTCATGAGACATTGTGAGTGTGAGAGACTGGATGGGTGATGATACATCAACAGGAGAGGACAGCACATTGGAAGGCTGACGTTATCCTCGTGACACTTCCTCTCTCTACCATCCTCTACCTTTGTGTGTGGTAACCAAATACAGAGCAGCAAGTGCTCAACAGAAAGACATAATCAGTCCTCCATCTGTCTTTGATCTACTTAATACACCCTTTCTCTATTAGTGTCCCAGCCTCACACTCTTTCAACTTTCAGTTTTTCTCCTATCAGTCACGCAGTCATGCGAAAGACTTTTGACTCTCTGTCTTTTACCTAACCGGCCCATTGCACAGAGCAAATAAAACGGCTCCTCTGGGACGGACCAAACAGAGAAAAAATGTAAAAATATTCGAGCTGCAGAGTGCTTGAAGCCAACTTCAGTATACATGAACTTTGGTTTCACACTGGCTCTGCCTCAGAGTAATGAGCCCCATCAGTCAGTTGACTGAAGATACGCCCATGCATATCCTGTTCCCAGAGGAGTCGCAGCAAAATACCTCCCATTTCCTTTTTTTTTTTTCAAGTAAGCATCACATAATACCTTGTTGGTATACAATAAAGCACCACGGATATCAGACTGAGCCATGATGAGGCAAGTTTGATTGTTAAATGGAGTGATTAGCAGAAAAACCAAAAGCAGGGAAGCTGCCGTTTCTCCCGGGCATGAAGAAAAACGATGAGGCTGGATGCCGCCAGAGTTGTGTCTCTCTGGGGAATTGAACTGCAGGATCCCTTTCTCTCTTCCCCTCTCTCGGCATTTATACTCTCTTTTTCTATCCCGCTCTCTGTCTGTCAGCGTTGGCATAACCTGTAATATAAATGAGAAAAAGTGTTATTTACTGCCTCAGACCAGCTGCTCACTTTTCTTTGCAAATGAGCTCATCAGCAGCGTGGCAGCTGTGTGTGTGTGTGTGTGTGTGTGTGTGTTTATGTGTACATGTATATGTGTGTCTAAGGCCGTCTGTTTCCCTTTCCATCTAAGACGCACCGTTCATCCATGTGTGTCGACTGTTTCTGCCCACTTCCTCTCCTAGTTTGTGTCACACTGCTGAGCTGCTCCCAAAATGTCATTGTGTAGTAGTCACAGCTCTTGTTGCGACGATATTTGGCTGGTTTTTGACAGGATTGCAGCGCCCCAGCGGCTCAGGTAATACTGCAGGAATGATTTGTCCCTGATTTGTCACAGGCTCTCACAGCCAGACTTTTGTATTGTCCTGTCTTGTGCAGGGCATCACATTCGAGGAGGTGGAGAATTTCTTCACTTTCCTAAAGAACGTGAATGACGTGGACACGGCGCTGAGTTTCTACCACATGGCTGGAGCCTCCATAGACAAAGGTACATGCACATTTGCCCTTTTCCTCTGACATTCTCCCTATCCTCCTAATTGCTCCCCCCTTTAGACTTCAACTGTTGTCACTTTCATCCTCTGACTGTCAGAGCTGTTAACACTCAGCCAGCTATATCTGCTACTAACATCTCCTTTTGCCTGGCTTTGCTCCCAGTCCTTGCTCAGCCATTTGTCATCTGTTTTGTCCATCCATCCATCCATCCATTTATCTGCTGCCTCCTTCTCCAGGCCTGCAGGAGAGCGCTTGATTCACAAGCACGCACACATGACAGGTCGCTTCCTATTTTGATAGTGCCTGCTACTGATGCCCACTGACAAATGCTAACATCATCAGTGGGGGAGGGAGAGGAGGGTTTGGACTGGGCTGACACGCGAAGGGTGTTTAATATGTGAACAGACAGCTCGAGGGTTTAACCACCACAACAAAAGTACCCTGAAGCAATATGTTTGAATAGTAATCCATAAGAGTTCCTTCATTATAAAAGGCAGCCCTTGTTTAGCTTTTAATGTGAAGCAGCTACAGTTTGCTCAGTTTGCATCAACAGTAACTTAACACAGCCGACAGAGTTAAGAGAGTCGACACTGAATTGAATGTAAGTGCTTTAAATGGCTATTACAGAAGAAAATGTAGATTATTAATAATATCATAAAAAGGTTCAATTTAATGAAAATCTTATTGTAGCATTGTGACTGCAAACTGTGTCTGAAATGAACTTTTTGACTCGTCAGCCGATACTATCCACCGACCATGCACACTTTTTACCAGCAAAAATGAATGAGTATAGGTATGACTTTAAAATAACTTAAATTTGAATTAAAGCAAGTAAATCTTCTAATCTGTCTTAACTTGAAGTTAAGCAAGTTAAGATATCACAAAGGTTACCTGTAGTTACCTGTTACACAAGACTACTGTGGAGTTTGCTGATAACAATCTGAAATGAATGGGATGTTGTTATTGACGTATTGTGATGTCAAAAAATCACAGAAATAAAGGCAAGACTATTGATCAGGCGTTAATTATTAACAACCCTGGCGCTATATGAGTATAAACCTTCGATGTGTGCATGAATGCACCATGAAGTACCTGTTTCTATGTCAAACTGTGACACAGACAGCAGAGCAGAATCAGCTCGCCCGGGAATGAAACCAAAACTCAGTGGAGAGCTCGGTTGTTTTTACATTTACCCGTCAGTCTGGCAGATATTCTTGGGAGATTTAACCGCAGAATGGAAAATCTACCTGCATTAGACGCTTGTCAGGTGTTAGTTTCGGGACCTGACTGTCAGTATCAGAGTGATAGCTGAGTGTGGTTGACCCTGCATTGTCATCCATGAATAATGTGTCTACAGTGCTTATTCAACAAGACAAATTACAAAGTGTCATTAAATCAGTCATATTTCATTTATCTTCTTCAACACAGTAATTTTACTGAATTAATTCTTCTGTCGGATCCTAACAATGAAAGTCAATTGAATGTGAGAGCAGCACGGGCAGCGGGGACCTGTAGCTTTTACAATATGGATATAATTTGATGAGTTAATGTTTTCTTCATTTATCGCAGTGTTTCAGCCCTTCAGTAGGCCCCCATATGTTTTCTGTCAGCGCTTCCATTAGTACTGATTCACTGATGTAACAGCAGCTGCTCCAAGGGAGTGCACAGTCAACCCTTGGGTGCTTGTTTCCAGTGTACGGTTTCAGGTGCATGTCTACACCAGTCATCTAGCAAGCCTGCGTGTGAGTGAGTGTGCTGTGAAAAAATCAGGCTGCTGTGGGTTCATGGATAGCTGCCAGGCATATGTCCGCAAATTATCTCCATCTTCCAACTCTTCAAGCCTGAAGCAGCTCCCGTTTTTTTCTCTCGTCTTCTGCATCCGTGTTTCTCCTTTTCATCTCTTTCATCTGGCTCACAAATCGGATGATTTCACACCCTTTTAGTGCAGTGTTTCGTATGTGGGTCTGTTATCTGCAACTGCACATTGTCTTTTCTCAAAGGTAGAGAAGAAGGCACTGAAGTGACTCTAGGTGGAGTGATTCAGCTGTTTTTGCAGGGAGATTTGCAGAGACGTTACTCTCTTCATCCCTGCCCTCTCCTCTTTCTCATACTCCTTTGTTTGTGTTTGTGCGCCTTTTGAAGTCTGATAATCAATCACACTGGCTGAAACTACAGAGTTTTATCATTTATTTGTTTTCCTCAAATGACCCTGAAGCTTTTATTTTCCCTCCCTGAGCTCCATCCTCCTCTCTTACTCTCTGCACCTCCATCTCTTTCTCAGTTCTCTCAGTTAGTCTTGCTCTCAGGTGGACGTCCTGATATGTCGTCTCCTCCTCCTCTTCTTCCTCTCAGCCTCTTCTGTCTCTTTCTCCTGTCTATCAAATAAGAGTCTCCCTCTGAATGGGATCCCTGCCTGCTATTGATTGCCAGCAGTTTGGCTTGCACACAATGTCCTCCACATAGGCCATTTATGAGCTGGCTCTTGGGATTCGCACCTCTATTACTCTACCCCACTAACGGTGAATCTCTCTATCTGCACTACTCTCAGTTACCATGAAGCAGGTGGCCCGCACCGTCGCCAAAGTGGAGCTGTCAGATCACGTGTGCGACGTGGTGTTCGCTCTCTTCGACTGTGACGGTAAGTACCTGTTTGTCCATCATCATCGCTCTTCCCCGCAAATGTTTATCGAAAGCAAGTAATGCCTCCCCTGCTCTGACAGGTGGAAATCTTCAATAAATAGAAGTCGTCTCCTGCTCTTACTCACTCTCCCTCTATTATTTCATCATCTCTCCCCTGTACACCCCCCACCCCTCCCCCGCCTGTCTGTCTTCCTCAGGGAACGGGGAACTAAGTAATAAGGAGTTCATAGCCATTATGAAGCAGCGGCTGATGCGGGGGCTGGAGAAACCCAAAGACATGGGCTTCACCCGTCTGGTGCGCGCCATGTGGAAGTGCGCCCAGGATACCGCCTGGGACTTCGCCACACCAAAGACACAATAGAGACATGGGGCAACGTGTGAGCGGGGAGAGAGAACACAGCGTGTGAATAAAACAACAACAACATCACTAGCATCAAAGACGCCCTCCTTCAACTGGTCACGAGAATTTAAACAGACACTTAATGCAACAAACTCATTAGAACTGCAGCTCTGAGGGCCATAAGCAATCGTTAATGCATGTCGCTGTAGTTCACACTATCAGTATAGTGACTGAAGCATGCTGACGCAGCGCAGTGTGTCCTGAAAGGCTTCTCTAGCATGCCTCTCCAAGGCATCATGGGTAGCTGTATATTTTAGAGCATACAAAATGTATATGTTTATTTTTGTCATACTCTATAGAGGAATGCTGGGTCAGCAGGCGACTGTGTGACCCTTTGTCAAACGCTAAAACGGCACTTTTTTATCCATATTTAACATGTTTTACTGCAAAAGGCGAGGCACGAAGTGGGATCGATCTTCTCTGACCTTCAGCTGTGTAATTGCCGCAGTATGTCTGTTCTATACTGACAACAGACCCTTTTTTATTTCTCCGGCTGGACATAATCTTGTTAGCTGCAGCTGCTTCTTTACCCCTATCATTCTGTTTCCATAAAAGATCAATGATGCTTGTCTCGCTCTACAATTTACTGTTCAAAGTGTGTACTCTGCTAATTATTATTGCCCACTGAAACACTTTATATAAGATGGATGTTAAAAGAAATGCTCTATTAAAGATGTTTTTCATAATGTCAACTGAGCTTTATTATGAACAACCGTGCTCTGCTCGACTTTGTTGGATTGTTGTCCTGCACAGCGGGGGATTAGCTCGACAAATCAAGGGGTACAGAGGAAGTCATCTTTTTTTATGTTTAATGAAATGGGGTGTAAGATTTTCAGGCAGAAAATGCACGGCTAATTGTATGCTGCGTCTTTGAGAATGTGCCAGAGGAAGAAAAAGATGGTAATATGTGTGTGTGTGTGTGTGTGTGTGTGTGTGTATAAGTGTGCAAGAGCAGTCAGCAGTTTTATCTAATTGAAATGGACGGGATGGGCCGTCCTCGGCCTCCGCTGCCCATTAAAAGATTGTCCTGCAGCCCCTCCGAACACACACTGTGCTGCACCGGCCTGAAACGAGCTGGCTCGCTCTCCTGCACACATTGCGACTGACAGACGGAAGTGGTACTCAGGAGTGATTGCTGGACAGGAGATTAGGCTGAAGGGCCCCTCATCAGTATTCCTCAGCCCTGTTTGTTCCAGAGCTTAAGTCTGGCATCGACAATCAACCTGGATATTTAATCGGAAGATCCAAATCTTCACAGTTTTATCAACTTACAGAACTGCCCTTTTAACAACCTTGTCTCGCGCATTTTCATGACTAATCCAATGTGGTTTTCTATGGTTTGTTCAGCTTAATGTAACATCCAATCCAAAAAGTGTTTAAGAAGAAATCAAAACCTCTAATGTGGGAGATAGATGGATTTTCCCCATCGTAACTATGGCAACCAAAGTCATTTTTTTTGGTTAATTTAGCTGCTGATTTCTTTTTTGTCGATTAACTTGGTAGTTATTTCGGTAATATGAAGTCATCCTTATAAATGCACACAAATTAAAAACAATGTACCGTGATAAAAACAGAAGTAGTGAATTAAAGTGCAACTGTTTAATTTGTAGTCAAAAAATCTAATTACACTAGTTATAAGACACAGTAACTAGAAAGTTGCATTTTAGTGAGATAAGATGGACTTTTTATTTTTATGATTATTGCAAGCAAGAAACGCCTCGTATTCCTCTCCTTTTTTTTTTTTTTAAATAAAAAAAACGACTAATAATTACTCAATTGTTCAGAAGAAAAACAACAACACTGGTCTCTTCTGCTCTCGCATCTGAAATTCTCCTGGAGCCCGTAGTGGCTTTGTAAATTCCCCCATCCTGCCAGCAACATCGCCTCCAACTGCGTCCCGTCCTCGACAACAGTACCATCTGCACTGAAAAGTTGCCCAGTAACAGCTCCGCTGTGGCTGCGCTGCAGCCCCCCACCCTCGCTCTCAGCAGCTCAGATGTAAACCCCAAGCAAGCAATCTCTGTCAAATGTACCCGGCTGATGAGCACTGAAGCAACGCTCAATCAATGGTGAACTGTTATGGGAAGAAGGGCTATAAAGAGGCGGACCGAGGCTGTCCGAGGAGCACGGGCAGAGAAATAAATCAGGGCACCAGCTGTGTATGTGTGTGGGGGCAACTGAGCATCGTGATGAGTTTATAGTGAAACAGCTCCAAATAGAATACGGAAGGGGTCGCAGTTTTCTGTTTGGAAATGGATATAGAAATAAAAAACATACACATATTTTATAGGATGTGACTGAAACCGACAGAACGTCATTACTGCATTTTGTTCTCGTTATGTTTTGTAAGATTAAATTAGTTTTATTAATTGTCACAGGGTGAAAGTAGAGCTATTACACCTTAAACCACAACGGGGACTACAAACTAACCATCTGGAGTCGCTGGACATAAGCGCGTCAGCACTGTGGACAGAAATCCAATGCATTCCTTTTTATTATAAATGTATTAATATTATACTGTAGTATATGTGCGATAAAGGCAATAAATGACGCAAAGCAGTGACAAAAGCCTGTTTTATTGTAATTGTAATGGATTGTGCGCTTATAATGAAGCATTTTAACAAAGAATTGGCTTTTAAACCAAACATCATTCAAAAATGTATATGTTTTGTGTCGTGGTGCACATAGCCTACACAAAGTGCGCAGCAGTGAGCTGTAAAACAACTGCAACAAGAGGTTTTTCTAGAAAAGTTCGTCGAAAAAAACGATCTGTTTAAAGACCTCCTGTATTTAAGCTATAAAAAGCTCCCAGCCTCTCAACAGGACAAAGTGGGACTAGATAACACACTGAGACATAAATAATTGATGTCATGTTTGCATAAATTCAGCTGTCACTGGACGGGAGCTGGGTCAGTCACACTCACAGGGTCAGCGGCGATGTTCGAGGCCAGTCCGGCAGCCCTGTAACTGCCCAGAGATGGCGTCTGCAGCTCTCTGACTAAAAGGCTAATTTTAATATCGACCCATGTTTATTTTATGCAGGACAAGTCAGGTCATTAACATTTCTGACAGCAGGCTGATTGCAAAAATCTATTTAGGGGGTCATTTCATTACATTTCACACGCAGATTCTGATTAAATATGTAAAGTTAACATGTAGAATATGGAGTATTACTGCTAATGATTTTAATTCAATATGTGACATGATGGCATTGCTGGACAGTATTATGGTCTGATAGTTAACTGTATCTTGAACCGATGTGGAGCAGTGAAGCCTCTCTGTGTTTGCCTTCAGACAGACGAGCGCTCCTCACGGGCTGCCGTCCTCGTCCCAAACCCCAAACGGCCACTGCGGTAAACTAGAGTAAGCAGGGTTAGCATGGTCCAAGTGCAAAGTTAAACTCCTAAAAGATGTGTTTTACATTAAGATTGAACATTTTTGTGGGTGTTGGTTATTAATAGCTTTTGTTGTCGATAGCTCCAACTGTCATCTCCTATCATGCGTGAAATCCGGAAAATATTGTACTTGAATTACTTGAATTTTGACCAAGTCAAAAGATCTTTATTTTATTCTGACCTTTGACCTTTCACCAAACCAATTCCTTCATGGGTTAGCTCATCATCCTCATTCCATCCTCTTCCTGATGTCTTACTCTTGAATGAGAGGGAGAAAAGCAAAGAGATGAAATGAAAGATGATAGATGATGAAATTTTTTTTAAAAAAACAAGGCCGCTGCGGCACACTGCTTCTGCATGCTTCTTAAAAAAAATAAGTAGTTGGAAAGTGAATAAGATATTAGTGGAGTTAACGTTCTGTTTGCTCTTAGGGATTTTTAGTTATGTGTGTGTATGTGACAGTAAGGGAGTGGGACTTGCAGATTTGCATTATCAAACAAAGTGATTCACAACATTCCAAAAAATGTTTTTTTACTGTTTTCACAGAAATATGTGAAAATATTGTGGCTTAATTTCAGTGTTACTAAAAGTAGCCTACAAGAGGAAGTGGCATGTCGTTAATTCTGACAAAAGAGTTATCTTTTAGGGAAATTGAACATTTGACATTTGACATTTGACATAGGGACACGTCTTATTCAATAGCTTCCAGGTCATTTGACCCTCTGACTCAAAATCAATGCCGCAATCTGTTTTTATTGGATTTTGGTAGAATTTCTATTTTTCACAAATATCTAGGTCAAATGTCAACATACTGTAAATAGAGTTTTCATGAGTATTCATTTTGAGGTGATTTGGAGGTGAGATTTCTCCACATTGCTGCAGTGAAATGTAACCAAATGCTTACCTGTAATAGAGTACGGCATCAGGAAGAAAATCAAAAGACAATGATGGAGAGGAGAGGAGAGGAGAGGAGAGGAGAGGAGGTGGGAGGGCAATAAGAAGTGGAACCTCTCAAGTAATTAATCTCTTTTTTAATGTGATGAGCAGACTGATGCAGACGGATAATTTATCTGTTCCCTTTCCTCCCCCAAGACTCTAACTCTTATTCATTGCTTTCTAATTTATCTTTAACAGAAAGGGAAGTGGGGAGGAAGCAATTCTCCACAAAGAGATGTGAAGAGACTTGAAGTGAGGAGTGAAAACAATGAAGACAGGAGAGCTGGTGGCGGACCATGTGAAACAGTGAGCGGAGCAGGTAAATATCACCTCGCGTAGCTTTCTCCTCGTCGTTCAGCAGTAAAGTCAGCACCTTTCCCATCATCATACATCTTGTATGACAGCATTATCACATTTTTGACCATTCTTCCAGAAGCGCATTTGTGAGGTCACACACTGATGTTGGACGGGAAGGCCTGGCTCTCAGTCTGCGCTCTAATTCATCCCAAAGGTGTTCTGTCGGGTTGAGGTCAGGACTCTGTGCAGGCCAGTCAAGTTCATCCACACCAAACTCTCTCATCCATGTCTTTATGGAGCTTGTTTTGTGCACTGGTGCACAGTGATGTTGGAACAGGACGGGGTCATCCCCAAACTGTTCCCACAGAGTTGGGAGCATGGAATTGTCCAACATGGAACACTGGAACTAAGGGGCCAAGCCCAGCTCCTGAAAAACAAACCCCACACCATCATCCCCCCTCCGACAAACATTACATTTGTCACAGTGCAGTCAGACAAGTACTGTTCTCCTGGCAACCGCCAAACCCAGACCCAGTCCATCAGATTGCCAGCTGGAGAAGCGTGATTCGTCACTCCAGAGAACGTGTCTCCACTGCTGTAGAGTCCAGTGGCGGCGTGCTTTACACCGCTGCATCCAACGCTTTGCATTGCACTTGCTGGATGTATAGCTTGGATGCACCTGCTCGGCCATGGAAACCCATTCCATGAAGCTCTCTACGCACTGTTCTTGAGCTAACCTGAAGGCCACATGAAGTTTGGAGGTCTGTAGCGATTGACTCTGCAGAAAGTTGGCGACCTCTGCGCACTATGCGCCTCAGCATCCGTTGCTGTCGTTCCCAAACGCTTCCACTTTGTTATAATACCACTGACAGCTGACTGTGGAATATTTCAGGAGCGAGGAAATTTCACGAGTGGACTTGTTGCACAGGCGGCATCCTATCACAGCGCCACGCCGGAATTCACTGAGCTCCTGAGTAAAACGTTCAGTGTGAGATAAAATATGCAGCAATTTTCTATTTTATTGACTGATGATCATACCTCCTGAGCCAAACAAGGTAACACAGAAAGTGTGATGTGTGACCCTGTGTTCTGAAGTGTTGAGGTGAGCAGTTAATGGGGAAGTAAGTAACATTATGAGAGGGAAGTGTCTGAGAAGCTCGGCAGGACGTGATAATATCATGTGAGCTACACGTGCGTGTGGTGTGAGGAGTTTTAAAAGTGCGAACCTTTATTTATGAACTCTGGTAACACAGTGACTGTAAAGAGTAGAACAAGAGTCAATATGTATGTGTTTCTAATTTATTTAGGGGAGTTTCACTTAAAGCAAACCTCTTTTTTTCAGGAACGACCTGGATACATTGACACCTGACGGCTCCTCAGTACAACCACAGTTTGATCTGGAGCAGCTGGGATTAAGGGCCTTGCTCAAGGGCACCTCAGTGGGGGTAATGAGGGAGGGGCAAGCGCCGCCGGTTCAGGGTTTAAACTTCCGCTGCCCTCCAATATGGCTTTAGCAACTTGCATGTGGCAGGTGTGTGGTTGAGATGATAAACGAGGTGAGGTTAGAGCGGAGACCATCTGTCAGCGGGATCACACCTGATGGGACGTGAATGGTGCAGCGGAACAGATCACATACAGTCAAGTGGCTTTGGTGAAACAGGTGAACTGTAAATTTGTGCTTCTATGAAAAAGTATTTGGATTTTTTTGACGTGTGCCCTGAACTATCTAGTTTTGTTATCACAATTTACCTGAATTCACCATTTGACGTTAACCTGAACAGTTAATGACATCACATATTGGTTCAGGAGATCTGATGCAAAATACATTATTCAGTTAAATGGCTGCCATGGCCGCCACGTGGTGTTTTGTTTTTGTTTTTTTTGCAATGGCTCCATCTCTGATAATGTTCAGGGCCCCAAACTATACAAGTGTACAGATGTACCAGATACACTCATCACCCTGGGAACCCCGTGTACGCACCTAAGAGGAAGCGCTGGCATTACTTTTCACAAGCACGGACCGTCTGTGCTCAAGAATTCATGCGTGACCTTAGTGATGGCAGTAAGCAGAGTGCAGTCTGGGTTTTTAAAGACACTGCTTTTGAGCTGCTGGTTCGCTGCCAATGAATGAGCCTGTTGGTGGTGAGTGTGTGTGTGTGTGTGTGTGTGTGTGGTGTTCAGCAGCAAAGCTATGGTCATGTTTATGTCTTTTTTTTTTTAATTTGCATTTTTTCCAAATGTGACTTTCTTTTTCTAAAAATGCTAATTTTACATACGTTCGCACAATCTAGGAGTGTGTTTGTAATAAGTTTAGAATTTGTCGTTGTTCAGCGCTTCAGTAGGATTCTTGGCTAATTTTTGGAAACTCAGAATCTAGTTTCAAGAGCTTTATTATTTTTAGAATATCTTAATATCTCACGCTGGATATTCCTTATTACGTTGTATTTCATCAAATCGCCATGAACTAACTCAACTGGCGCGTTTGGAAGGACTCCAGAGCTCCGTCTTAAGTCACTCAACATTTCCTCAGTGTGTGTAGACACATGAGCTGTATGGGCAGTGCACAGATATAGGCGTTTGTCCTCGAGTCAACGCTTCATTAAGCCATACGTTATGTGCCATCTGTCATGCAGTTTGAGTTTTTGGTTTATAGTCGCTAAAACATGAGGGATATTTTACTATGGTCCGTCTACGAGGCCTGTGTGAAGGCAGCTGCGGGGATCGGAGGAACAAAGTCTTTCATTTTCTGATGCAATCCATCAACGCTTTGCTGCTGTCACAGTCAAAGAAACCAGCAGCTTTAAAAAAAAAAAAAAAAAAAAAAAAAATGTATTGACAACACGGAAAGAAAACGACCTATCTTTCCATTAAAAGAGCAGGGAGCGACAGCAGCCGCTCAAGTGATTTCAGATGTTCGTCTGCTGCGCTGTAAAATGTTGTGAGACATCCAGCATTCAGTTACCCTGAGGCGAAGCGGGGAGGGTCTTTTTAGTGGGGAGACGTAGCTCAGTGCAATCAACATGTTTACAGGTTAATGAGGCCAGATGAGAAAGTGTGGTGTACAGTGAATAGATAATATGTGACATGTAAAGCATATCTATGGTATCTATGCTTCGAGAGGGTGAGAGGTGAATCAGTCCAGATGAGGTACAGTCATACCAGGGCTCGATTAAAGCTGAGATACTGACGGTATTAAAAGAAGCTGGTCACTGAGCGAAGTTTTATCCCTACACGATGAAGGGCACTAAAACGGAGTGAATGTATTGCAGCGAATTTAAACAAGATAACTTGGCTCATAAAACCTTGGATCAGTCTGAACATCGGAGAATCTTCCACCGGAAGGTTGGAAGAAAAGCACGTGAGGGCGGAGAGCTTTCCATAAATCCTAACATACAAGAAAACATCTGCATTTAAGACCTGCCGAGTAACTTGACAGGGCCAGAATCACAGTGAATAACCTCACAGTGATGGCTGAATCGTCAGTAACGTGGTGACGTCAAAGCTGATGTCAACAGGGTTATCGCTCGTTGAGGTTACGTAATGCAAAATTCAGGAGTACCCCTTTAAAAAAAACAGAGTGGCCTTCTGCTGCCATCGCTGCCCCTGCAGCTCCTCACAGGCCTCCTCACTCACATGTGTTTTCTTGTGGAGCCGAACATCTGTCACAGCGGGCAGAGTGTAATCCACTGGATGCTGACATCCAAACTCAAAACTGTGCCATGTCAAGTGATGAGGTGTCAGTTCACACACTGAACTGTGAGTTTCACATTTACAACCAAGTTTCAGCCCTGCAGCAGCGAGGTGCTCGACTGCCATCTAGTGGCTCTGGTGACTTTTTTTTTTTTTGCATTATTGACGAACAGTTCATCTCATAACAAACTCAACTGCATTAGCTAGCTCAGCTCATTTTGTGATAGAGTCATTTTTTAAAATTAAAAGTCATTTATCTATGCCAAGTCATTACATTGGAGATATAAGGTCATTACGAGTCGCTAAGCCTTTATTTTGTGATACAAGATGTTTTATAATATACGTTTTCTCATAATGACCTACAGGATCCAATTATTCTTATCACATTGGAGGGAATGGGCTTCCATATTATACTTTATAATTTGAGAAAAAAAAAACACGATTATAACAGATCAAGGGAGAGGAAGCGTCCCGACCTTTGGATCCAAAATTACGCCCTGATCTATACAATCAGCACAACCCAAGATCAGTGTGATCAATTCAGTATATTAGACCAAAATGTGGAATAGGTCCACAGTCTCCCGTTCAGTTCCTGAGCGAGGGTGCCGATTAATAGCCAAATGTTTCTGTAGAACATTGTGTCACAGTGAAGATGACCCCTTGACCTTTTGGAATTATCAAATCATTGTTCCAGTCACACCAACATTTGATCTGTTAGGTCTTTAATTACCGCTACAAGAACAGACAATAAAAAGTAACAGGTACACAAAAGGTCATACAGTAAATTCAACTAATTGAAAGAAACATGGCTCTCAGTCCTGTTGGTGAATAGTACATTTCATACCAATGGATTAGCGGGTATGACGGGGCTATCAAACAGAGGGAGGAAATGGTTTAAAGCAAAAAACAGACATAACTTGAGATGGCTCCAAAAAAAAAAAAAGGTCCCAACAGTTTAAATGGAATAAAACTTAATAAATACTCAGTATAAAACTCAGTTCTACTCTCCAAATGCTCATGTAATGTAAAGACAAAAAGCCCCAGCACACACCCTCTACACATTCGTATGTGGCCAAATAAAAATTGACAAACAACCAAACAAACTTCAAGAACCCATGTGATCCATTAAAAATCAGTCTTTTTTTAACAAATAATCAAGAACCCGTTAGGAGGGAAGGCTATAATTCACACAGAGAAATGAAAAATGTGTTTCAAAGAAATTACAAGACATTTATCATCCGAGAATAAAGAACAGGTCAAGGTCGAAATGAGCAGAAAGGGGGCCCAACACATGCACACTGGCTTTTTACCATTCGCAGGAGGCCTGCAGCCACCTAGTGGCTATAAGTGGTAATATTGGATGTCAATCATTAGCAGTCTGAAGTCAGCTAGGAGCATCTCTCTCCTGCTGCCACAGCTCCACTGACTGAGGCTTCAGATCAGAGATCAAAATGAATGGTCTCAGGGCAGCTAGCTAAGTTTAAGTGCCAACTCAGCTCTACAGATCACATTCCTCCGTCAGTGTGCTGCTGCTGGGTGGTGGTGATAGTGTGACCGTTTACAGGGGGAGAAAGCAGACAACTGATAGTCCCGATCAAACAGGTAGAGTACAGTTCGTATGGGAGTGAGAAGGTCCTCAATCGCTGTCAAACTTAATGGAGTTAACCGAGGTGGAAATGGCTCCACCGCGGTAGCTTCCCCTCTTCTTCTTCGTCTTTTCATGGCGGAATGACTTGCCTTTTGTGAACCTGAGCACATCGTTAGCTTTCTCGCCCCAGTCCCCCGTGGCTCCATACTGAAATAGAAGACAAGGCAAATAAATGTCAATTATTGGGTCATCCTCAGCAATCTTAATGTGCAATGCTGCTGCAAGAATGCTCACAGTGGTTACCAAACTCACCTTGGCACCAAAAGAGTTATCAGCAAGACGGGGATCCACAGCTACTTCTTCCTCTCTTATTCTACGGAACGGGATGTTGGAAGACTGAAAGACATAAAAGCTCTAATCAGGAAAACAACCATCTAATCCAGCAACCATCAGTATGTGATCACACCATTTAAGAAAACCCTGCAATGTCAACTCAGGCTCAAGACCAGGTTTCAGTCTCTAGCAGGTCTTACCTTCTTGTTGGCTTTGGGAAATGTCTGTGGTGTGGTTGTTACTTTCTCATTTTTTGGTGTCTTTACTTCTGTCTCCTCATCTTCACTTTCTGAGGATTCCTCATCTCTTTTTCTCTTCCCATTACCTGCATGATGGGGGAGGGGGAGAGGAAAAAAAGGTACAATCTTTAATGGATGTTTCAGAGGTCCTGTGTGCGCTTTGTACCCATTTATACATTTAACCTTCCTGTTAATTTGCTGCATCACTTTCAGTATCGACTTACCATTTGTTAAGGGTGTAGTGGGTGCTGTGGCTGCTTTAGGTGGTGCATCCTCCTCATCTGATGAACTGTCTGAGGAGCTGCTGCTCTCTTTAGCTTTAGCTGCCGGGGTCGTCTTGGCTGATGCAGCAGGTGTTGCAGGTTTTACAGTACTTTTGCTGGCCTCCTCTTCCTCCTCAGAGCTGCTGTCACTGGATGAGGACTCTGCTGGCTTTGCAGGGGCCTTGGCTGCTGGGGTGGCAGCCTTAGGTGTTGCGGCAGCCTTAGGAGTTGCGGCCTTGCCATTGGTGACTGCAGGCTTAGCAGGGGTGGACTTGGTCTCGGTCTCTGAATCAGAGCTGTCGGAGTCTGAGCTGCTCTCCTCAGCCTTCTTTTTAGGAGCTGCAGCTGCCTTTGTGGCTGCTGGCTTGGGGGCCGGCACTGCCTTCTTGGGTTCCTCCTCTTCTTCACTGGAGCTGTCATCACTTGATTCTGCAGGGGCCTTGGTGACAGCAGGAGCAGGTTTCTTAGCCGCCGCTGCTGCTGGAGCTTGTTTCTTGACTGCAGGTTTTGCTGCCTCATCCTCAGAGTCTGAACTGTCGTCAGAGCTGCTCTCAGCTGCAGCAGCAGGCTTTCCAGCAGGAGTGGCAGGCTTTGAGGCAGGCGTAGCTGGTTTAGCTGCCGCTGGTTTAGGCTTAGCTGCTTCTTCCTCATCTTCAGAGGAGTCAGAATCTGAACTGCTCTCTGCTGCAGCAGCGGGCTTTGCAGCTGGCTTTGCAGCAGGCTTTGCAGCAGGCTTTGCAGCTGGGGTAGCTGGTTTAGGTGTAGCTGCCGGCTTGGCTTTCACTGGTTCATCCTCATCTGAGGAGGAGTCAGAACTGCTCTCTGCTGCAGCAGCAGGCTTGGCTACAGGAGTGGCAGGCTTTGAAGCTGGCTTAGCTGCTGTTGGTTTAGCCTTAGCTGGTTCTTCATCTTCAGAAGAAGAGTCAGAGTCTGAGCTGCTCTCTGCTGCAGCAGCAGGCTTTCCAGCAGGCTTTGCTGCAGCAGGCTTTGCTACAGGGGTAGCAGGCTTTGAAGCTGGCTTAGCTGCTGTTGCTTTAGCCTTAGCTGGTTCTTCCTCTTCAGAAGAAGAGTCTGAGCTGCTCTCTGCTGCTGCAGGAGTCTTTGCAGCTGGGGTAGCAGGCTTGGAAGCAGGGGTAGCCGGTTTAGCTGCTGGCTTGGCTTTCACTGGCTCTTCCTCCTCAGAGGAGTCCTCCGAGTCAGAGCTGCTCTCTGCTTTCTTGGCTGGGGGTTTAGACGGTGTCGGTGTGGCTGCAGTTTTGGTGGCAGGTTTTGCTGGAGCCTCATCTTCGGAACTGCTATCTGAATCTGTGATGAACAAAAAACAATCTTAGGAAATGTTGCAGGTAGATACTTGAATGTACACATACAAGTAAAATTCAGCAGTTTAACAGTGCATGTGAGATGAGCTTACACATACATATTATTGGTGTTCCTTACCTGAGCTAGAGGACTCAGCTTTTTTAGCTGGGGTAGTCTTTGCAGGTGCAGGTTTAGCTGCAGGTTTAGCTGCAGGTTTAGCTGCAGGCTTCTTCGCAGCCTCCTCCTCATCTGAACTGGAATCCTCTTCTGAGGAGTCTTCTTTAGCAGGTGTGGCTTTAGCTGCAATAGGTTTTGCTGGGGGGGCCTTAGCAGGAGTCACCTTCACTGCAGGTTTTTTCACCTCCTCTTCATCCTCTGAACTTGATGAGTCTGGGTCTTCCTCTTTAGCAGGTGTAGCCTTGGCTGGGGCAGGTTTGACTAGAGCCGCTTTAGCTGGGGTGACTTTAGCAGCAGCCTTCTTTGCCTCCTCTTCGTCTGAGCTTGAATCTGGAAAGACACGCACACGAAGAAAAAAATTTAATGTGTGCAGCCGTTGTATCAAACCAAGTAGAAAATGACTTACTGGGATTCTGATCGTTACCTGAGCTATCAGAGCTGGATTCCTGCTTCTTTGCAGCGGGTTTGGGTGCAGCAGGTTTGGCAGCAGTGGTCTTTACTGGGGCAGGTTTTGCTGTAGGGTTAACAATGCTGTTAGACATGCCATTTATCTCACTGACACTTCAAGTTGAGAAACAAAGCCACCTACCAGCTACTTTCTTCTCTTCCTCCTCGTCACTACTGTCATCACTGCTGTCTGAGGACTCGGTTTTCTTGGCCTTACTGGCTGCTGGTGCAGCTGGAGTCTTCTGGACTGAAGCAGGAGGTGGGACAGCACTGTACGCTCCTACCCAGAAAATGGAACATGATCAGTATCTGACATGCAACACAGGCTCACAGTACAATAATATATTTTAAGCAAATGTGTCTTCAGACAAGACATGTAGTAGACAGTCAGGGTGATATAGTGGAAGGATGTAAAAGATGAGGAATGAGCATGAGTGTTGGGAGGGACTACAATCTGTAAACATTGTGTCCTCCAAAATGGCACTGATAAAATTCTGTGTTGTTAAGGAGCCCACTGCTTTTCTTGAAGAGCAAGACCAGCCCTACACCGCCTTGATTATATGCCTTTGTTGGTTGTTTTATCTACTGTTGACTCAAAGATTTGGACTCAAACTGTTAACTCAGAGTGTAGCGTGCTTGTGGTTGCAGTTCATATCCAGCGGTTTATGAGCTGTTGTTTCCCCGGTAAACACATCCACCTCCTCTGCCTTCTTTTGGTCTGCTGCTGCTCCTCTGGAAGTAACTGATCCTCCACTGCCAGAGTATCCATTGGCTGGACAGAAGGGACAGGCCAGGTGTCTGCAGGGTGGGTTGTCACCGGCCTGTCCCGCTACTGGACTGCCTGCCCGGTCTGCCTTACTGGCCCAGAGATAGCGCAGCGGTGACAGGCTAAAATGTTGGTGCATTCACTGTGAAAACTGCAGCACACAACCGGCTGTACCAGCTCTGCGGCTCACTGTTTAGGTTTTTTCTTGTGGTTGGTTTGTAAAACATGACCCATTAATGCAAGACAACCAGTGAACATAATTAGAAAATGATTAACTAATTCTTGTCTCAGTTTGGAATGATTAAACGTTAAATTGATCATGGCCCATGCTGATTGGGAACAGCAATGAGCATCAGGGGAGGTTGAATAGCACATGCAATGAGTAAAGTGACAGCCACCAGTGTCACATTTGTTTTGTTACCAGGTGCCATTAGGCTGTTATTGTGTACAGGCCATTGAGCAGACAATAAAACAGAAAATATTATATTGGTTATACAGTACAAAACCACACCTGGTTTGGGTTTTTTGCTGGGCGGAGCCTCCTCTTCTGATGAAGAGTCTTCACTGCTAGATTTAGCAGCAGGAGCAGCTGCAGGCTTTACTTGGGCGGGTTTGACTGGAGCCTATCAGAACACAAGGAAGCAGTTACTCTGCTGTTTGCATTTACTTACACTTGATTGAGCTTGTTCTGCATTATTATAACCTACAGAAGAAAGATTTTCATAAACAGCCCTAAAATTAATTATAAATAAATATGATCAGATTCTTGAGCATACCTTGGCTGGTTCTTCATCTTCTGACTCTGAGGAACTATCTTCACTGCTGCTCTCCTGCTTCTTCTGAGCTGCTCCCTTAGCAGGAACGGCTGCTTTGGGTGCTGCAGTTGCCTTGGGTTCTATAATTCAGAAGTAAATCAAGTTAATTTGTTGAAAACATGTTTTCCATGCACCTTAATTTTGGCCCATAGTTAAAAACTGTTGCATTACAAAGTGTTAATGGCCTCAGTCTGTAAACTCACTTTGTGCAGGGGCTTTGGCGGGCGCCTCATCCTCAGAGTCAGATTCTTCACTGCTTGAGCTGCTGTCCTTCTTCCTTGCAGCAGGAGCAGCAGGGGGTTTTGCAGGAGCCTAGAAGCAGAAACGTCCCTTTAATAATAGCATGAACATCATAAAACATAGCCTCACACCAATGACTAGATCTCGGATTAATCTTAAATTCAGATGTTTACTCCTACCTTTGCAGGGGCCTTTGCAGGTGCCTTCTCTTCCTCTGAGTCACTGGAGTCCTCACTGCTGCTGGATGCAGCTTTAGCAGCAGCTGCGGCTGCTGCTGCTTTAGCGGGCACTACCTTGGCTGCTAAAAACAAACACAAGAATGCAATCCGATCATGTTTGGGAAGATTTCATGGTGAGACATTACTGACAGAAAACAACTGGAGGTGTCCGTTCTGAGTCAAAACATATTGATGCTACCTGCAGGGGCTGCCTTAGTTGGTTTTGCAGCAGCTTCCTCATCCTCGCTGCTCGACTCTTCGCTGCTGGAGCTCTCAGCACTGGTCTTTGCTTTCTTGGCCAATGGACCATTTGTTGCTTCAGCCTTACTGGGCGGCACTTTTCGTTTCTTAGCTTCAGGAGACCTAGGGAGGACCACAAAGAAATTAAAATGGGAGAATCTAAGCCAAGATAAAATCCACAGGCCATTTATAGAATAAAGCTGCTTGGATACTTTTAAATATGCCCAGTTTTCTCCTCCTGAACAGAAGGGACAGTTTGTATTGATATCATTATATGATATTTTGGAAATTACATTACTTGGACCACATCAGGTGCTATTCTGTACATTAATTTGTTTTTACAGGAACAATGCCAACTGATTGGCAATGTTGCCAGTGCACTAATGTTAGCCAAATGGCTAGCGAGCCAGATGTTAACTATATAAATACTCTTTATTTGATATAGGGATATTTTGTGTTTTAAAACTGTGAGCCAAACCCACTGAATTAATCAGAAATTTAAGGGTTTGTTAAACAAGTAGCTGATCGCTTCTCCAGTCCAAGTACTGGTCTGCTGCTAAAGAGGACTGTGCCCAATGGTTTTACAAAATCTGAACTCTGCTTGCGGTTAGATTCTACTGTTGAGAGGTTTGGGACAAATTGCATACATTATAGTAGTGACAGCATCTTAACAAGAGAAGGTCTGAGATTATTATTTTTTTTAGTATCAAATGATGAAAGAGAATAAAGGCTACTTACTTCACCCAGAAGTTGTAGATGCCTTGAAGGCTTTCTTCATTTGGATCTTGTGGAGTCTTTAAAGTTAGAGGCACATGGAAAACTGACTAGTCAATCACGTCCAACACCAGTAACTTAAAATATCAATGAATTTAACAAACAGTTGCAATTCTATACAAGCAAACCGCTGTATTATTCCTGTTCAAAGTTAAATAAACAGGAACGTCAAAAACAGTCGGGATAAACAACAATCTGCAAGTAGAACAACTTGTGCTTGGGCTCCTAAAGTTACACACGTGCTAGCACCGGTGACTGTACAGTCCCTGCACCTAGCTAACGTGCAGCCAAGTCTTCACTACTTCACGACACGCACAGCGCGTTCGAATCGTTGTCAACCACACAGAAGAGAGCCGCTTACCACTTTAGTCTGCTTCATGAACTGCTGAGCCGCCTTGGTGAACTTGTTCTCCAGCAGAAACGTATACACGCATTTGTAAAGATCACTCGGTGTCGAGTTTTGCGCCGCCATCTTCACCACGCTCCTTCTAGAAGGAAAGGGAGCGAGCGGAACCGTCACTTGTGGGCATGTGCGCGGGCGCGTAATGATGACGTCGATATAATTTTCTGCTAGATTTGACGTGCAGAAATGGCTAAATAAATGTATTTAACAACACGTACTAACACTTACTGTTATCTATGAATAAATTACATTTACATTTCCGAATTTACAAATTATTGTGGTCTCGTGTCATCGCCGTATTTGCTATTTTTTCTTCTCGGAATTTTACCCGTTTACAAAACAATAAAACACATTACCTTCTCAAGTCGATATTGCATGTATTTTATTGATACAATTAAGCGTAATTAATGGTTTAGAACCATATTTTACATATAGTTCTTCTCATTTTTAATGTTTAAATAGCCTTATGTCGTAGTTCATATAGGCGCATGCTTTATACGTCATCACCGAAGACCTTCCTTGTCCCTCGTGTCATAACATGGTCGCTTTCTGAGCAGTCTGGCAATGACACCAGCGCAGTACTAGACTTTAAAGCGTGTTTCGAGGACTAGTTCGCCGCAGCCATGCCTCGCTACGAGCTGGCCCTCATCCTGAAGACGATGCAGCGGCCGGAGACAGCGGCTGCTCTCCGGCGGACGATGGAGACTTTGATGGAGCGCGGCGCGGTGGTGAGGGACCTGGAGAACCTGGGAGAGAGACTGCTGCCCTACACGATGACAAAACACAACCAGAATCACAAACAAGGGTCTTACTTTCTGATCGATTTCTACTCGGCCCCGAACATCCTCACGGGCTTACTGAATCACCTGCACCGAGATGTGGACGTGGTGAGGCCTACTGTGCTGAAGAAGGACGCCCCGGCGTCCAGCAGCAACTGCTGTGGCCCCCGGGAGTGACTGAATGTAAGGAAGGGCTGGATTAAAGTCAAGTGCGTCAGTGCTTGTAAAGTGTGATGTTTTCTTCCTCTTCTGCCAAATCACGAAGATGGGATTCTTGTGTCTGTATACATTTAACTGCTCCGTGTTTTCTCATCATCTATTATGATTCCTAATCAGTCAAAGTTAAATGTCAAACACATTCAAAATGCAAAAGTGTTCAACCCATCTATGATGTCAAACCAAGAAGATGCAACGGCTCATGTCATTTGTGAAGCTGCTGCATCCAAGGGGTTATTTGCGTGAATTAATTTATCAAACAAAAACAGTGAATTTGAGTGAATGCTTTTTCTGTTAGTGGATTAACCAATAAATGGTCTAACTGTTTCAGTACAACCTGGGTCAGTCGGAGCCAATGCATAGCAAGGGCCATAAATCCTGCATACATTGTTTTTTTTGTTGTTATTTTTTTTACTTGTCAGCTGTATGAATCCATTATGGATGATTTTAGGCAGCAGGAAGGACTGTATCTGAAATTAGAAGGTATTTTTAGACAGTCAAGGAAATGAATCAACAAAATTGTTGTCAAATAGTATTTATTAAGCTGTGAACGTGACAATACTACAAGGAGTTGGGAGCAAATCTTTAAAAGCATTTCTCAGGTTTCAAAATGGGAGGATGGTTGTGAAAAGTTGTAGGAAAACTACCACACGAACGTGCAACAACATTGTTAAAGATTTGACACCCGTGGGGAAAACTACTGGATACATGTATTGTTTTAATAATTTGAAAATACTGCCTCACACCATCTTCATTAATGTGAAAGTCGGTCGGGTGTAACAGATGATTAAGAACTTTCTGCAGTACCTCTTCTGCTGCTAAATGAACACACCTCGGGGGTGGAGAGGCAGCGAGAGCAAACAACACAAGTCAGGACAGAGGCACATTCCAACACAAGGTCGCAAGATTGTTATAGGTGCAGTGATAAGAGAAGCCGCAGAAATGGGAGTCAAAACTGTGTGTCATGATAGCACACAGCTATCGTAAAAGAAATTATTTTTGGGGTCAATGCAAACATGTCTGATCATGTGGCAAATGTACCAGAGCGTGACGGAGTTCTGTTTTTTTAATTGAACTATGTTGCTGTTACATAGGTTGTCCACCAGAAAGCACTGTTTATTTCTGAGCAGTTGAATTTCATGGTCAATAAATGTTCGTCACAAGTGCCTAAGAAGCAACCGTAGAGGGTTGTCACCAATAATGAGTCAGGCTCTGGCATAATGCTCAACACAGCCGTATAAAGACTCACTAAGATGTGTTCATGCAGTCGAAGTCCTTCACCTTCTGTTTATGGATCATGCTTTGCTGACTGTACTGAAAACTGAAACCTGACCCTATATAACGGCTGTTCCCTTTTTGTTTTACAGGTTTCAACCGCTGATAACCAGAAGATGCACAGTGTGGGGCTTCTTCTTTCACCTTTTCTATAGTTGTTGGCCTACATTTGGATGTTATGTCAGAAATAAACTACTTTTTTTCTACCCGAGTTGCGAGTTTTTCTTGAATTCCTGTCGAAACATTTCAGACTTTGTGCTCCACATGAGGTTTATTATTATGAGTACAATTTCAGTTTTTATTATCATTCCTGACTCATGACATTTTTTATTTTCTAAAACCAAGCTTTGCCTCAACTAGAATTGTGCAACGGTTGCCAGTTAATTTCCTCAGTCACATTACCTGCTCCACTTCTGGTTGCACCAAACATCCTTGTATATAACAGACATCTTAAGCCTACAAATTCTAACTTGCACAAACCCCAGTCACACAAAGGATCGATGGCCGGTTAACAAGAAATATGCATGTGATCAATTTGCCCTGACACTGCCCCTTTGCTTTAAACTTGGGTGAGTTGTCCTAAATGGATTAAAATCAAAAACCCTGTGCTGTGATAGAAAGAGATTAAGGTTATTGATGTTTTTCAGGAACTTTCACAGACCTGTTGATCTGTTTTAGTGGGCTGGGATGGCTTTTTGAGTATGTTGTGCAAATCCACCTTTGCTTGGTGGTGTTTAATCCACACATACAGCAATCACTGCATTCATTTATGGATCAGGGAACATTTATACGGGAATGGGAAGAAATCAGCACTCAATTTTGTCTTTCAAATTATTTTCTATTTAAATTCAGAGAAGTAAGTGATATGAGACATATTAAACTTAACATACGCCACTGAAACCATAAATTAAAAACCCTAAAGTTTAGTGTAGAATAACCGAGATGTAGCCTTCAAAAATCAAAAGCCTGCTTTCACAAGACTGCTAATTAGATGTATGTGTGTTTGAATTAAAATGTCTTTCAAAGGGGGCATCGAAAGTCTGCCGATCACACGCCGGGGCAGTCACATGTCTGGTGGAGCAGTCAGCTGACAGTGAGACATCATAAAGGCATCAACAAGCCTCCCCTTCTGCATTGCAGTGCTCACAACCCTCCGGTCGACTTCAGTCAGCGCAGAGACACAAACACACAGACGAGCCGGAAACAGCGGAGTCATGCTGCTCCTAACTCTACTGTTCATAACATCAGGTATTACCAACACTCACGGAATGAACGGTTGTGTGTTTTTGTAGATTGTTTAGGTTGTCGGTGAGACGATCGAGGCAGTTGTCGGGTAACGATCAAGGCTCTTCGGTTTTGTAACTGAGTGCGTTTCAACATGGAAACGCGGAAGCGTCTGAAGTAGCGTTAGCTTTTAGTAAACATTAACAAATCGGCTAACTTTATCTTTATTCGCGAACGCTGACGTATATTAGCTATTATTCTTATGGGGACAGAGACATGGGGTCATTTTTGTAGATGCATTTTCTGCAAATTCGCTCAAGGTGTAAGAATGAATGTTGGCCGTTTGCCTTTGAGGTTTGAATGCATTATTGTTGGCCCGCACGCCTCAGTCCGTAACGGCTCGGCTAACATTAGCATTTCAGCTAAGGCTAGCTGGCTCACTAGCTGAATTCCACAACAACGTTATGACACAGCGAGACTGCTGAACAATCATTAAGTCGGTGTTGGTTTCTTGTACAGAACACAAGTCAACCGAGCAGCTAGCTAACCAGCACCTCCAGTTTCATTCTCGTGGTGTTTTATGTCGGCGTGGGTGAATGTTTTCACTTTAACGCAGGTTTCGTTCAGATCCGCCCAGCCTGTTCTGAACAGCTCATGTACTGTACACGGCGCTCCGTTGACCCTTGGTTTGGTTTTCTAAGGAAGTTCGAATGAGAACCTCCCAACCATTAACTTTCATTTCAGCTTTTAAGCAAAATGTCAGCAGCGGTACTTCTCAATTTCTGTTCCCCTTTATTGTTCTGTAATTGTACCTGTGTCTGTCGTCATGTGCACTTCTGGTGATAGCCCAGTTATCTTATCTTTGTGTTCAGACCAAATTAGGTCGATGAAATCAACACAAGCCATTGCTGCAGTGAAGCTAGCACAACTCGGTTATGTATTTATGGAGTTGCATAGTGTTGACTTGGCCTTGTGGCATTTGAAATATGAATGTGACCTGAATGTCCTTTTCTTTTTTTCTTTTTTTCTTTTTTTAAAACACCTTATCTGAACACAAGCTGTGGTTTCTTCCAGTCTATTGACTTATGGTTTCTTCAAATCATGGTATTTGTGCTCTGTGTATTTAGTCCTAATCTTCAGTCGGACAAAATAGTTTTATACAATATCACCCTTGCACATTCTTGCACGTGTTTGCTGCAGTCAATCCCAAATGGTTGAACAAGTTGTTCGACAAGCATTATGTAGCCTATACTTTCTTACTGTTAATCTATGGTGGCTGTGTTACGCTGATGTGTGGTCAGCTGCGCTGGAACTGTCTCATAGGTCATTTGCTGCTGTCGAACAATGTAATCTGGATCCTATTTAAAGCCTTTTGAGCTTGGCTGTGACATGTGATGTTGATTCACTGACGCTGTAATGAGTTTCAGAATCACGGTCACAGAGAGTGAGTCAAGTATAGGCTTGTGTATGGTGCAGCTTTTTTGCTGACTTCTCATAAAAAAAACCCCAAACTTTTCTTTTACTTGCTTTTTTTCCCCTGCTGTGAAGCCAGTGGACATCTACAACATATGTCCTGCTGCTGCATATTGCCTTATTAGCTTTAAATGGTGACTGCAGTGTTTAAATCTTGTGCTTTTCCCCTCATTGGTACAGTGTGTTTACTTGGGAACAGCTTGTTATTTTGTCTGACTGCTCATGTGACTCAAGTGGAGAGGGGTGGGAGTGCCCTGCCTGCCTGTACTGTAACTCTGCTGGTATGGGTGATGAGCAGGAGGGGTGTCACAGTGGTGTAACTGGGTGATATGAACATTTTTGTTGGTGCAGCTTAACCATAAGTGCTATGGTCTGTTATCTCCAGAGGCTACTCGCAGGACATGGGCAGCTACATACTGATAAGTTTTGTATTCAGAATACACTACTGGGTTTGCATTGCCTTTATTTTCTCTTGAAGACCATGTTCATCTTAACAGCAACGTGGAGATCGGTTGTGAAGGGAAAAAAAAGAAAAAACCATGGAAGTGAAAGCAGGAAACAGTGCTGCGAATTATTAGGTTCTTTCCCACATCATTTTTTTTCTACTAGGGTAAAAAGGAGAATTGTGAACACCTTCTTTTAATTTGCATTTGGCTAAAATATATACATTCCCCGGGGGTGTCTCCTTATTATGGTCTGCTGCTTGCAGACTGGTATAGGTGGGCTGGTTTTGGGTGGTAAATCATCCCAGATTAACAGGCACATGCTAATGCGATTTGGCAATTTGCGCTAATAGGATTTAGTGTGTTTCCCTTCATAGTAGTTATTTAATAGTTAAGCGTATTTACCCACAATGCTCAGGGTTTAAACTAGTTCTGGCTCTATAGAGAGAGCCCACCAATTATTATTCAATGATAGGACTAGGTTGCATTTGGTCTGGGTTTTTTTATTTTTTTAGGTCGGCGACTAAAAAAATATTTTTCGTCATCAGTTTATCTGCTGATTGTTTTATCCATTGATCCAATGTTCAAGTGTCCAGCCAGCCAACATCCAAAGTCTCATCAAAACATCATAAATGGAAAACAAAGGCAGGAAATCCTTACTTTGATTAATTTACTTATTGCAGCTCTAGTTGGTTTCAGGAGACTGAATACCAAAGTGACATTGCAGATGATTGACTCTGTCTTTTACTAAACGACAGGTCACTGACAGATGCTTTTCTTTATTCAATGACAAAAGTAACCTTTCCTACTGGAAAGACATGGCTGCTGTTCTGTAAAAATCTAATTTCACCCCAGCTATGCTGAGCCAGTTTCAGTACAGTTTAGATCTTAAATGCTAAATTTTAAAGAGTAAATGTGAATCAGACATGGTGACTCAGAGGTAAAAATGTTGTCATGGCCAAACATAAAACTCAGCTGACAAGGTTTAGATTAACCCCTTTGTCTTCTTATTCTACAGAGTTGTTTTTCAAAATTGATTGTCAAAGTTGAAAGTAAATGTTTTATCAACTTCCTTCTCCATGTTTTAAGGAAGTGTGTCAGCCTAAAATTCCCCTCTGGTCTTCAGATAGGGAGATTGGCATTAGGTGTGGTAAAACCACTCTTGGTGAAACTAAACCTACTGGAAAATCACTCTGAGAAAATGTGACTTATAGCTCCTCTGCACTCTGGATGACCTGTTATAATGTCTGTTCTTGATGCCTCAGATCAATGTGTACTGTTTTGTTGTTTTTTTTTATAATCAATGAAAAAAAAATGAAAAACGTTTCTCCTTTTGTCTTATTTTACACTTTGATCAGTGATAACAAACCCAGAAAAGATATGGTTTTGTCAAATGTCTACACTGTATCAAATTTGGTTATTTGTCTCCTTTGCAGCCGTAGCGACCCCCCTGCTCGGCACTGAGCAATGTGCTCGTGGCCCCCCCTACTGGTGTCAGAATGTAAAGACGGCGTCTCGGTGTGGCGCTGTGAGTCACTGCCAGCAGAACGTGTGGAACAAACCCCAGATGGTGAGACACACTGTGTTGTTGTTTTTTTCTCCTACCAAAGTGCCATTCATATCCTTTTGGTTGTTCTGAATGTGGTAATGAAATGTTTCCCCAACACATGCTCCTCTTTGTTCTTCTGGATATTCTGAGGTAAATCTATCTTTATTTACACACCATATTGTGTGGTTTCAGAAAGCGGTGCCATGTGACTTGTGTAAAGAGGTGTTGATGGTGGTGGACCAGGTACTGAAGGACAATGCCACTGAGGTAAGTGAAATAAAAATCCCTGTTTTGAGATATCCTTTGATAAGCAAATTGTATTGCCTGCCATTCAAGTTTGGAAGTCTGACATGCGGTTGTTTCTGTGTTTGCAGGCTGAGGTTCTCGGGTACTTGGAGAAGGCCTGCCAGCTCGTCCCTGATAAAGGTTTGAGTGCAGAGTGCAAAGAGATGGTGGACAGCTACTTCCCCATCATCATGGGCATCATTAAAGGAGAATTGGTGAGAACCTTTGAACCGTTTGTCCAAATCATAATCCAGTTTCAATTTTAATATAGATTAAAAACTTGTGATCGAAGGTCAAGGCTGTAACAATTAACCAATATAACAGTTTTGAGCTGTAAGGAACTTGTGTCAAAGATGTAATTTAAATCTTATTGGACTTGGTTTGTCTCTCAGTTTATCATTCAGCTTCATTCAGACTCTTTAGTAACTGGTCCGTCCCCTCCTCTGGGTCAAAAAAATGGGAAAAGGAGTGGCTGTGAGCAAAGTGCAGCAAGCTGAATAAGGGCTATTGATGGGGAAGTGAGTCCTAGTCTGATGGGAACAGAGTAGTCGTTGTGCAATACCGAACCTCATGACTGTGACCATTTAGCGTAGTTGTCTTTGTTTCAACGCTCACCTGCTACAGCAACTTTGGGAACTAAGGACACAGTTCTTTACAGATCCTATAACATCAGAATGTGACTT
>CAEMYA010000046.1:3747013-3760085 GCA_903131615.1 Diplodus sargus | reverse complement strand
TTTTTTTTTTTTTTTTTTAAACGGACTTACATGACTGCAATTTGTTTAAATTAACTTGGATGATGTCATGGTGGAAAGGGACTGGACATTTGTGTTTTCCGGGGGGTAGGGGAGGAGTGATTATATGTACGGTGGCCTGCAGCTCGGCCGGCCTGTTACTGCTTCACAGAGCAGAAGTCACAAAGCGTCACTGTCGGGCTTTGCAGATCTGCACTTGGGTTTTACTTGCTAATATAGTTCGCTGGGTGTGGAGTGTGTTAAACACAAACTCAAGTTTCACATGTTGTTTAATGTTGTGCCGCACCAGATGGCTGTTCTGATCCTCAGACCCCCACCCACCCCAGCTACAGGGGAAATGGCTCGCTGTGTTAAGAATGACTGGCATTACTTTAAGCAGTACGTCTGATCCTAGAAAAAACAAAATTTCTATTTTGTAGAAAATGTCTGTGTTGTTTTAAGGAGCTGATCAGGAGGTGAACCTCCTGCTCGCCTCCCATTGTTTGCACTCTTCCTACTGTTTGTAAATCACTGCATTTCTAACGTTCAGAAAGCATCTCGAATTCGATTGTTGTCTGCTTCAAACCCTGAGCCGACTGATGGCTGATCTGTAAATTTTTAACAATAAAAATGATCCCAATCCACTTGGTTTCATTTGTCTTGATGTAAACTGAATTCGGCTCAGTATTTTTATAAAGTTTAGTCAAATAAGCATACTTGTTAATGTTTATTACAGGGAGATCATTTTATGCAGTAATGTCCGGGTCAGTTTTGTTTTTTTGTTTTTTTTAAGAACTGTTAACTTTTTAACATCAAATACTTTTATGAGAACTGTTTCTAGCCTATAATCTGCAGATTTCATGTTCTGCCACTGATCACTTTCCAAATGACATGAGTTGTGAAGTGTCAGTTAAGGGAAGTAAATCTTCAAGTTTCAGAAAGTTTGGAACCTAAAGAAAAGGAGTTTGTTTTTTAGTTGTTTTTGACAGTGAAGTTATTTTTGGGAGGAAATTTGCATAACAAATACTAGGTCCTAACGTAAATGACAAAAGAAAAGTGGGGGCAAAACCGATAGACATACTTTAAGCTCAAATGCTCAGTTTAAGTCTAATTTCTGTCTGTAGTGTTTACAGTTACCTACTTCTGATACAGTTAAAGGTTTGTTTCTATCTGCAAATGACGTATTGAAACAGCCAGAGTGTAAAATGAATCCCGCTAACTGCAACACAGGTGCACATTTGAAGATGAGGACAGAAATCAAAGAGTTGATAACTTCAATGTTCAGTTTATAAAGTCTGATCAAACTCGCAAGGTTTACAAACCACTGACACAAGTCAGTCGCATGTTTATTTACAATTTATTAGACACATTTTCCAGCTGTTTATTGAACTTTACCTGAAATGACATCAAACACACCCTGAAAAACAACTTAAATACCACAATTATTTACCCCTTAAATCTGTAGTTATGTGTTGAACATGTTATGTAATGTAAAAAAAAAAAGTTCTTTATAAAATAAAAGCTTTGGTGTTAAGTCAAGTATCCCTTATGGACTGTACCGGTTGCTAATGCTTTGTGAGCCACTTCCTGAACTCTGATATGCAGACACCAAGAGTCACAGCATACACTGCCCTGAGTTTCACATCATGAGCTATGTCAGTATAAACTATGGCTGTTTTCATTATCGATTAAGCTGCAGATCGTTTTCAGGATGAATCGATTCATCGTTCTGTCTATAAAATGTCAAATTCTGAAAAAATTACTCAGTCAGGTCTCCAAATTGCTTCTTTTTCTTCTTTTGCATTTGAAGATGTGACCAGTAAATCTTTGACATTATTGCTGGAAAATGACTGAAACAATCAATTATCAAAATAGTTAGGGCCTGATGAATAGTCGCAGCTCTAGTGTAAACATACACCATTAATGTGAGGTATGAAGGAATTAAGGCTTGTGGGAATGAGCAGCACCTTCCCCTCATGGCAGAGAACTGGTTGTACCTGTGCACTTTTCATCACAGTTTATTGCTGTCCAGCTACTGTCTGCTGTGTAGCTCAAATACACCACTGTAAATCATAGGCTGGTCAGATGACGTGCACGATAAGCACGGAGAAAGCTGATCCAACAGCCAGTCCCAGTGTGAGGAAGAAGGACATGACCACTCCTGTGGGCTCTGCCAGCTCCCGAGGTACCACCTTAGGCCCGTAGATCATTGGCAGCGTGCCGAGGTAGCCATTAGAGAGGCCGAGCAGGCAGTTAAAGACCACAGGGAACACGTCATGGGTGAAAAGCACAGTGTGGAGGTGGTCCCTCGGCTGGTAGTTACAGAACATGAAAAGCGGCAACATGACAGAGCGACACAACACCAGCACAGGCAGGACTCGGCTGGTGGGACCGGGGACCTGCAGCCAGGCGGTGGCCTGCCTGCCGCAGAAGTCTGCCACGTTGTACAGGAGGAAACTGGTGAGGGGAACAAAGTAAGTGGTGGTCCAGGGGCTGCTGCTGTCTTTGTGGACAGACTGGATCCCCGAGGACACTGCAGGGAACACCATGATAGAGACGCAGAAGACGTAGAAGACGCTGAGGCCGAGCACCCACGTCTTCCTGAGGATAGGCTTCAGTGGAGGGACGGAGACGCTTTTCTCTGCGCCTTCTGCTGCTTCCCCCTCATTTATCGCTCCTGGACTTGTGCATGTTGCTGCGAGCATGTAGTGTCTACAGAGAAGAGAAGAGGAGCGCAGCATTTTTCAGAATAACCACAGGTACATCTAAAATTTTGTCTAAATTAGACTCTTTCTAGATTAATCTTATTTTTGTACCGCAGTTTTACTTTGACAAGATGTATTGAATCTTTTCCCTAAACAGCAGTTTTATCAGGACATGATCACAATGCTGTCTTCAATTAAGTGTTCAAATAACTTTCTAATAGCATCAGTCCAACTTGTGTTAAACGCAGAGTTAAATTAAACTAAAATAATGATGTTGTTTATTATATGTACTGCTACTGAACTAAATAAGACAGTAGCTGCAAATTTAGAATGCACAGACAAAATAACTGAAACAGTTTAGTTTATTCAGAAATATTTACACTTCGGCGCCACCTGGTGGTCATATGAAGAATGACACTGTCACATAACTACACAGTAATGAACTATAATCTATAGTGTCTACATTCAGATCAGAGTAGATTTTACAGAACATAGGAGGATGTTAATCATTAATTGATTAATCACTGTTAAGGATTAAAATGTATTCACTGGTACAAATCCATCAAAGAGTATCTTTTACAAATGACAAGCACTTGTTTTCTCAAATATATCAAAATAAAATGCTAAACGTTGGTTTGTGAAAATGTATTTCAATAAAATACCAATTTTTTAAAAATACAAAAAGACGTTCTATACATTAAGTGTGTGTGTGTTGGATTTTGATGCAACAGTTCTTAAGAAGTGACAGACAGGACAGAAGTAACTTTGTGTTTACTCCTGTCCACTTAACTCAAAAATATTTCATATATTATTATATACTGTATAATCAACAATAAACAAACACTTCCGATTTTGAGTGTCTGTGAGTGTCTGATATTGTGTGTGTGTGTGTGCATGTGTGTATCTTTGGCTGCTACCGACCTTGAATACGCCAGCTTGGGCAGCAGCAGATATGCGACGATGCAGAGCAGGACGAAGACGTCGGCTGTCAGGAAGTAGGCCAGAGCGCTGTCTGTCACATCATTCGCCGCTGCCAGGTCCACTATCGATGCCACTGCGCTCAGTGTGCCTCCCATTGCCTGGCCTGAGACAAAAAAACATGTGGAGTCAGCTCACAGGAGGTGCTCGAGCTGCTTCATGTCCCACCATAATAACCTGTATATGTTAAATATAACTGTACATCCATCTGTACAACCATTTTTGCCTTTATTAGAGAGTAGACAGCTGACAGGATATGAGGGAGGGAGTGGGATGACTTGTTTCACAGGCCCACTCCGAACCACTCCAGTGTTGTCAATAAGGTCGATAAACCCGTTAGTTAATTGACAAATATCACATGTCACTGTAATCTTCTCACATGATACAAATATAGAAGCGAAGCAGTAAACTTTTCTTTCAGGTGTTAGGAAGCTGAAATACTTTTAGCAACATCAGTGTTATCAAAATAGTATGTACATTTTGCAACAAAGTGCTCCAAAATGAGCTCCAGCGTCTGTTCTATAGGTGAAGCTGTCATGTACATTCAACACCCCTATAGCCTGTTATGTCCTATCCTCTAGTTGCCTTCAGCATAGTGTCCATACACAGACAGAGGCCGTGATGACAATACCATGTCCCACACCATTTAAGATCACCATTTTACAAAAGGTACTGGTATGAAGGTATTGTATAAAGACGACAAAGACAAGTTACAGACCTAAAATGAGTACTCTACCTGAGATAAGTGCCTGAGAAATCCTCATGGGGAAATGCCCGCTGATGCCGAACATGCTGCTGGAGAAGAGGTTGGAGGCTCCGCTGACGACGGCCACGCTCACCAGCGTGCCGATAAAGAACTCCATCTGGCCGTGGGACACGTCCACCTTCACCAGCACCGTGGTCAGCACGAACACCAGCAGGATGACAAAAAGAGACGACAGGATCCTCACGTTTGGAGACAATCTGCAGACACGGCACACACAAAGAAGTTCCTCAGTTCCTCGTCAACGTAAGCAAAAATCAAGCGGATGTTCTGTCCTGTGGAACAATACACTTAAAAAATACTGATTGTATCCACAAAACATCATAAGATATTTATCATCAACACAAATGACAAATATAGAGGTTCAGGGAGAAAGTAACAGAGACATCCCAAGACAAACCAACAAGCAAACTGTACAATATTACTATGCATATAAGGGTGTGTTTGTGTTTATGTGTGTGTGTGTATCGACCTGTTAACTAGGAGATAGCTGAGTATCAGACTCAGCACAGAGGGCACCGTGGAGGAGATGGACAGATAACTTTCAAAGTAGTCCTGTGAAAAGTTAAAGAAAGACAAAAAAGTTACTCGCATAGTGTCTCGCAAGGAGTAAGAGGAAGTGAAAGAAGAGGGGGGACATAAAATAAAAATATAACTTCTGTTATATTCTGTCCTTAAACTCAAATAAATCTTTAATCCCAGACTAGAAGAGAGTTTGTCTTTGTCTTGCATAACAACCAGGCTCTAGTTGCACAGTTCTTACAAAAACCGGCTCATGTTGACAAATTTCCTGCAGAAAGAGTGTCTTTGGTAGTAAACCATCACAACAAACTGCAGATTTCTAAGCGGCGTGTACAGATTCAGACAAAACCGTTCATGATGCTTTGAGGTTGTTTCGGTTGACGACACAGATTACAGTTGCTTTTTTTCCCCTCTGTGACACGCTTGTCTATTCTGGGTATTGAAACAAATAAATTCTACATAGTTTGGAAGAAGATCTACTTTTACCACACCGACTCATTTTCTCTCCCTTTCCTCAACAAGCCTTTGAGTGTCTCTAATTGTATAAATGTGTTACAAGTGATCTTTATCAGATGTACAAGGACACTCACATCTCTCAGAGGACAGTCATGGTACTGTGAGATGTGCGCAGAATGGCCCTAATGTGCATCTTCCTGTACACACACATGCACAATAAACGTATGTGTGGTATCCCTCACACTCACACTGAGGTCTGAATGTTGCTCCTCCTTGCCGCTGTGGTCGGTACCGTTGCTCAGTTTGTAGAGCCAGTAGTGTTTGGCTGTGATGAAGAAGTTCCAGGGCAGCAGGGAGCCGATGCCCATCAGAAAGAAAATGATGTACACCAAATTGTAAGAGTCCTTTGGACTGTAGCGCACCGCCAGAGGCACTGATGAATGTCTGGGCAGGAGCGACGCAGACGGACTCTGGTCCTCGCTCTCCTCATCCTCGGATACTTGGTGGTTGCCGACAGCACCGGGAATATAGTTGGAGTTGAGGCTGGGCTGCACTGGCTCTGTGTCGTCCATTTTAGCAGCAGAATATGGGAAAGTGAAGACGATGGGGGAAAAAGGGAAGTCCGAGGCTGCAGGCGAACAAGACAGGAAGTGTTGAAAAGAAAGCTGTGAAGGAAAAGAAGAAAAATGCATGCTGAAAAAAATACATGCAAAGCATGTCATTGCGTTGCATGAGCAATGTTTGGATGGTGCTTACGTTTACTTGTGCTTCTCCAGGAAGGAAGGCGGTGTTTTCCGTGGAGCCATCGTCCGGAGAGATCTCTGAGCTGTAGCTGGTAGAGATCAGTCCAGCTGTCCAGATCCTGTGAAGCTGCAGGGCAGGGAGGCACATTTAACCTTTGGAATCATCTACCAAAACAGGCAATGACTCACCAGCTTTATTAAGTTGGTAACGGAATGTGACATGAGGACTTTTCTCACTGTGCAACAACAAAATGAATGCGAGTGCTTGTATCATTTCTATTTGGCCTTGGTGCTCCTGCTCTCTCCCACAGCAGGAATCACAGTCTTTTGTTTGACTCAGTCTCCTGACTTTCAGCAGTCACTACAGTTTAATCTCACTTTCATCTGAAAGCCTCTCTTAAAAAACAAAACCTCACAGGAGGAGCAGTCATGAGACAGAGAGCTCAGGTCTGCCACTGACAGACCTGCTTGTACAATGGGTTTATTACTTCAACTATTTAAGGGGGTTAAAAGAAGACAGTCGTGACAGAACAAAGCTGACCTTGCATCCTTCAAGCATCATGTGCATGCGTAACACTAATGAGGAACCGGTATTCACATGATGCTTAGCCAAGAAAAAACAATTACACGCTTTCGAAAATCTGACACCCTCAGCAGTAACGTTGTGCCCCTGATAACTGCAGACAGCTGGTTTTTAACCCAGTTTTTGGTCACTAGCCTACTCGCTGTTTGTTAATTGCTCATTCTGACGTGGTGTTTATGTTTAAGGTGTTCACGCCGACAGACAAGTTTTGTTTGTTTAGTCAGACAGACACGTAAACGAACCCGAGAGGCTAACTCACCTAAGTGCGTATTCCAGCAGCCCTGCTAACCCGCTCGACCCAACGCTGGGCTAATTAAATAAATAACAACATACCTCACTGTCGGAGTTTCACTAGGTGCCGCTTCTGTCCGTCCTGCGAGTGTTTCACTGACACAAAAACCCATTTCACGGCGAACTTCCTTTGGTTTCTGGTCAGCTGACAGTGAGCAGCCTCTAGCCTGTGAGCAGCAGCAACAACAAGATCCTGAAACACGCCTTCAGAATAAAATTGTTATTTACACAAATCTAAACCACCAGACTGATTTACAAGTCAAAACGTACTTTTTCCTCAGTAAAAGAGTGATTAATTTAAAAAACAATTTGTATAGGACGATCCCATGCATAACATAAGAAGTACTTTGGAAAAATGAAATAAAATCTTGAAAGTAAAAAGTAATCCTCGCTATTATTCTGACACACCGGAAGTATTACTGAGCTTACTTGTTTTCCGGTACAGTTTTCTCAAATAAAAGCACGTTCTTAAAAAATTAAATGAATTGAATTAATAAAAAAAAACAAAAAAACAAAACTGGTGATATCTGCCCAAATAATCAAATCTATTATTATCATTATCATTATCCTATTATCATTAATATGAGTATAACTTGCTGTTGTTGTTGTTGTTTTCTTTTGCCATTCTCTACATATATTTGAACTAACAATATGTCATTTTTGAAACACTAACAATACAAGTATTTGCTGGTTGGGTGTAATAAATACCAGAGTAGCTGCAATAAAATATCATTTAAACTGCTCAAAATTAATTAGGGATATTGTCATATGTAATATGCATGTGCATGGATATGAAATAAAGTTAAAATGAAATGTGTTGCATTATGAGGACCAAAAATAAACACAAAATGAAAATTCAGACATGTCACAGAATAAATAACCAAGTGAAACACTGAAATGCACATTTTGAATAGTTGTGTTGGATTTCCTTGATCTTTTACCTTCAGTTATAAATCACTACACCGTCAACACACTACTGTAGCTTAGAAGTATTTATACTTGGGTATGTGTTTTTATTTTTTGTTATGTTTTTTATGAGAAATATATCCACAATATGCTCTTGTAGTCTCTTGTGTATTGTTGTTGTAATTAAACTAACAGGCATGTAAAACTTACCTTATCTGGTAAATATCCAAGGAGACGTTCACCCACAAATGAGAAATCTACACACCATTGGAATGTCTTAAGTTTCATAGTTGACAAAAAATGTCTGGATCACAGCAAAAAACATTGCCCATTTTCTGAAACAACTGAAGTAGATGGAGACTTATGCAATGCAAAAAGACAACTGAAAACAACGTTCTTTATAGAGGTGGTGTTAGAGCCATTTTTTGGTTTGTGTATTTTTTGTGTAATACCTGGATGTCACAGTAGGTGGCACTCTGCACTGTGGGGTGTAGAAAATGGATAAATCTGACTGCAGGTAATTACTCGGCAGGTGTGCTGCTGATTGGGGAAAGCACACAGTTTTTTGACCGTCGTCGTTGTCGTCGTCTTTTGTTGTATTGTGGCAAACGTGAGCCCTTTGTTTGATTTGCATGCAGGTGACAGAGTTCATGTAAGTGAGTGCATAGTTAGGCTGAGGTCGCGTATTTGAGCGCAAAGCATGAATAAATATTTGGTGACAGCATACGACGCTCATGTTTTGATTCATTCATCTGGACCCGGAAGACGACGCGTCAATTACTACATACCAGTACAGCAGCCCCTCAGTGGCTTAGGTTCGTTCTATTGTTTTAATTTGAGAAGAACAAGCCATACAGGTGGGCTTTCATTTTATTTAATTTTTTTGTTGGTTGTTAATAGTAGAGAATTCCAAATACCATCTCCTATCATGCATGAAATCTGGAAATACTGAACTTTAATTTCTTGAATTTTGACTTTATGGTCAAAACCAAGTCAAAAGGTCTATATATATTTTTCTGACCTCTGACCTTATCTCAAATCAATTCCTTCATAGGTCAGTTCATCACTATCTTCCTGATGCCTTACTCTATCAGAGGTTCACATTTAGTTACTTTTTACTGCAGCAAAGTGGAGGAATCTCACCTCAGAATCACCTCCGAAATGAATAAACTCTATTAACAGTAATCTGACCTTTGACTTTAAGTCGAATAAATTCCTTCATAGGTTAGTTCATCATCGTCTTTGCATCTTCTTCCTGATGCCTCACGGGTTTAAATAACTTTTTGTTTTAAAAAAGTGAGGGTCACCCATCACTTACCAGGAGAGGGCGCCATACTACTGCATATCTGTTAGTGTGCTGCTGCTCATCTCTGGAACGCGAAAACAACACGTGTAATAAAGAAAAGGAGACTAACAATGCTCTTAACATTCAAACATGACGCACCATGACCTTGTATTTTAATCTGGTCTATCTGTCCCTCCTTGACACGTGAGCAGACACCACTGGACATAAACTAATCATTATCAAGCGACTCACTATCCAGATATGGAGCCTGACAGCTGCTGAACTGCTGTTAAACCCCTGCAACAACAGATCTAATTTTGCAGGACCAATCTGCACCAATTTCACACTCAAAAATGTTTTTGGGGTTTTTTTACCATCTCCATTCCACCAGGAGCCTAAAATCAAATCCTTATAGCATACAAATTCTGCAATTATGATTCTCAGCATTGATTCGTTTCCCATTTTCTCATTTACTTTTAAGATGCACTGCGCATTGCGATGCGTTGTAACGTAAACCCAGACACTGTGTTGTTTCAATGCATATGATCACTTTTGATGTTGTGAACTGAAGTCACTGCTGTCAGCCGTTCACATTGCGCGTTGCGAACGCTGTGTGTGTTGTCGTCACATGCAGTGTGTTCCCACGACAGGTTTAATGTGCCTTCAAATGAATATGCTCTCACTGCTAATTCGCTGATTAACAGGTGACAAAAACATCCTGTGCAGAGGTGAGGGGTTGGGTTGAAGCTGCAATCTGCTTTTATAGACTGCCACTTTGCGTATACAGGTTCAATTAACTCATGCACTGAAGGGTGGGATATCAGTCCTCAATTAGGAGCACATCTAATGAAACAGGTGCAAAGCATTGCCGGCCATAAAGACCACACCGCAGTGCACACTCACCACAGATGACTCACTGGGATATTTGTTCTCGATGTAAGAGTCTAATCTGACGAATCCCCACTCACCCTGCACTCGTAAAAAAGAAAAAGAAAAAAAAGAACTAAGAACTAAGGTTAGCCTGCTCATTCTAAATGCCTGGAGTCAATCCTTGAAGACCACTATTAGTGTCTCTAAAACCTTGTTAATTTGAAGGCCGGACAGCCTTCCAGTTAAAAGCTTTCAAAGCTAAATGGACCAAAAGGGAATTTTTCCAATGAGGTGTGAGGCAAAGAGGGACAGGTTGAGTAGCTCTGCATTTTCCTGAGAAAATGGGGTGTAACTGATAAAAACACAGATGCCATCTAAAAGGTGATTTTAGTCGTGACGAAGAGCTCCAAGGAAGCCTGCAATTGTGTTTATGGATTTAATGCGAGCCACTCCCACATTATTTGGTTTTGCAATGACAACATGTAAATCAGTAACAACAAAACACACACTGTTGTTAAACTAAGAAATATAATTTATTGCATAAAAATTATATTTAGTTACAGGTAAGAAGGCTAGACGTTTATTTACAATTGGTTCTTTACAGAGATAAAATAATGTCACTGAATCCATTTATCTTTTTTTTTTTCTCGTAAAAATGTCCGTCTTTCTGAACAAAGGCTAAAATCCTCTCTTTGTGGGAGCGAGGCGGAGTCCAGTCCAGCTCCAGCATAAGTGATCCAACAGGTACTCAAGATAATCTGGACGAACAAACACTGTAGCCTACAGCAAGCCAGTCTCTGTAACAACATTTGAGCAAAGAAAATAGTCCTGCAGTGTTCAGGGATCCAAAGTTCTGAACGCTGGTGTTCAGATATTTCCTCGCAGGGCACGAGTTCATGATGTCAGTCACAACTTGCTTTTGTAGCCATTGCGAAGCTTTGTTGTGTTCTCCATAATTTTCCAGCGTTAGCTTCCTTGGTTGGTGATCCGATTCTTCTGATCCAGGAGAACAGCATCGTGAAAAACAGAAAAGCTAAACCGCCCTTAAAACCACTTTGAGATACAAAATCAAAACCCTGTCGATGCCCTGATCTGAAAAAATAGAATTACTCTTCCAGGAAACAAAAGAAGTCAAAATGCTTTGCTTTTCTTTTGTACTTGCATAGCACTTACAAAGAGAAATGACAGATCTTAAGCGTGTGCACGCACTGAGTGCGCACACCCACCTGCCCAAATATACCCACTCAACACACACACACACACACACACACACACACACACTTGAGTTTCAGTTCATTCACACGAAACAGTGACATGACTCACTGCTAAAGAGGAGGGATACTGCCTGTGTTTTGGTTTTTGTGGTTTCAAAGATATGAACACTTTTTTTTCTTTTTTGCTTTGAGGAGACAAACAGACTTGATAACACACGGAACTTAAGTCGTGAAAACAGCATTTCGATTCCCGTCGGACAAGAGCTGACAGAACAATATTGATAATGCAGATAGCTCGAGGACCCTGACCACAAAGCAGGCAGCTTAGTAAAAAGGTTAACAATGTGTTATAAAAATGAACCAGGGGAGGCATGATGAGTTACAGGGCGTCTGATGAACACGTATAGGATGGATCTAAACATAATGCAGTTTTTGTTGAGGTAAATCTGATGGTCCCTTGCTGCCGAGTTGATTCAAACCATTTTTGAAATCTTCATCTCTGAACAGTTCTGGCAAACCAGAGCGCCTCCGGTGTTTTTCACCTGGACACGTGACCACCGCTAGTCACGTTTTACACATCATATTTTTTACAATTTGAATTAAAAATAACAGATGAACATTCTTCTGTTACTCACAACTGAGACATCCACTGTGCGCCTAACTCTGCCTAGAATCAAAAATACAGCATCTCAGTAGCCTGAACAAGCACAGGTGACAGAACAGCTTCTATATGCGTGTAACAGCAGTGAAGAAAACATTTTTTAAAAATCCACAAATATGGATAATAACTTAAAGAGCGTTCCCCAAAGGAAACTTTTAAGGGATGACCAGAGAAGCTCTCCTGCAGTTTATTCTCAGCAGATCGGAGGAGTGTGGCAGAGCGATAGAGGAATGCGAGGAGAGATGAAAGAGAAACACCCCTGTGAGTCGGAATGATATGCCAAGGCTTTGAGGCATTTGTTGGTACAATATAAAGAGTCAGTCCGTCTAGTTATCTGCCAATTCTTAAACAAACTTCACAATCCCCCCCCCCACCACCACCACCGCCACAAAAGAAGAAGAGGCAGCTTTTTATTTTCCGCCCAGAGGGACGTGCTTGAACCCTCGAACCTCGAGGGGCTGGGTTCCTGATTTAGAGTCGGAGCAGAACGACAAGAAATCCTGGCCTGTCTGATTCGGAGGTGGTTAATGACCAGTTTGTCTGTAGCCTGAGGAGGTTGCAGACAGGTCGGCGCTGCCCGTCATTCACTGCACGCGCAGGGTGACGATGGAGAAAATCAAAAGCCCCCGCCACGAGGTGAGATGGTGTCAAACCATGCACTTTCATGCTGCCCGGGGAACGCGCGTAATCCCGCGTTTAGCGTTTGTGTGTTTGTTTGGGCCCGAATAGATTGGATCTCTGTTGTTTCTCCCAAAGTTTCGTTATTTATATACAAGAATAACATCATTCTCAATCTTTGAAGGAGACAGTCAACACCGCGTATGACAGATGACTTAGCAGCCATTTTACGCCTTCGTACCCTCAAATTGGTTTCTCGTCTCGCGGATGCAACGTTGCTTTGGAGGATTCAAGCTGAATCGGGTTAGCTGTTGCCGTGGGACGGGCCCGCACGGGAGTGGGTGAGCGTGTAGCTACAGAGGCCGAAGACGGGAGACGAGGCAGAGGTAATACAGCACATGTGAGAGGAACCAAAATGCTCTGTGGGCTCGCGGTTTGTGCCAGGATGTGCATATTCATTTCATCACGGTGGTGGGATAA
>CAEMYA010000046.1:3724675-3737814 GCA_903131615.1 Diplodus sargus | reverse complement strand
AAAACGCATCAGTTTTTTCATACAGCACTGCATTCCCTCTCTGCTTTAGCTCACTGTTTCTCCAGTCCGCTCTATCGTGTTTTCAGCTTCCAGTTAGAGTCACTTCTACCGTGAATATAGGCATCAATTATGGAAATGTGTGTCGGTGATGCAGTGTGATGTCAGGAAGTCATGGAATTAAAGGTGGGACTTCTGACGAGGTGTTTCAGTCACTTCAGGAGCAGTGTTTACTGTGACAGTGTGGAGCATCTGTTGGCGCAGACTTTGACCTTTAAAGCTTTCAAGACCTTTTGCATGCATAATAACCTATATAACACCCTGAAAGAAGGTAGAAAAAAAAATCCTCCTTTAAAAAGACTTCCATATGGATTTTTGTCTACATCTGACCTTTCCTAAACCAAGTTACAGCCATGTATTATCATCCTCTATGTATAATCCTCTGTGTTTTTCAGTGAAAAACAGGTGTATCGTACTGTATTGATCAGTAACTGACCATGGAGATGTGTCCAAAACAAGTTCAAAGAGTAAATAGAAAAGTTATTGATTCATTACGGAGGACAATTCGAGATTCTTTCTGTCTTTTTTCAGAGAAGTGTATTATTTATTGATCAACAAAAGCAGCTTGGCTACATACATCACCAATCGGCCCAGAGGGAGAAACTACATTTGCTTCCTAAAAGAATCAATGCAGCAGAATGTGATGGTGTTGCCATGTTCACTCAAACCAAACGAGAAAAGTGTGATGTTTTAAAAGCGGAGAAACTCTGCTGCACATTTGTTTTTCACATTGGCATATGGATACACTAGACACTTTTATCTGCCAGCTGTCTACATCTTTGAGGGGTAAAAGAACAATTTAACCGACGATCAATGCTGATACCAATGTTTATTGTAAAAATCTAAGAATAAATGAAAGAAATCTTCATTATAAAAGAATAACTGAACTACTTATAAGTCTTTCAGCCTTTCATTAAACTATCTTTAAGAGTTCAATCATACAAACCTGAGAAACAACCTTTAAAGGTTGTCATATGTAAAAATTAGTCACCTTGAATTCATACTCCCAAAACATAGGGGCAGCATATCACCAGATATGTTATGCTAGCCGAACTACCAGGGGAATGTTGGTGTTTAGCACAGGAGCTTTGGACCATTGGAGGAAAGAGGTGTTCAGGGCTAGGGGCTAGCTGGTTAGCATGCTAACTTCAGTGGATGTCTCCTCATTACAAAACATACACAACTTTGACATATTTATTTTGTCTTTATAACTATTTCTTCATACTCAGTTTTTGAACAAAAATTCTTATATATTGTAACTTTAAAATAACCTTCCTTCGCATGAAAACGATTGTTCTTTTTTCCAAAAAGGAACTGTTTCCAAAGCCTTTTCAGCCGGCTATACAACTACCTACTCAATGATTAAAAAAAAAAGGTTGATACTTTCATTGCCTTACAAACTGTTGGCAGTGATGACACAAGCTAATAACTCATAAATGTGCCAACGCAAAACCGATGTGACTCATCAAATAAACAGCAGTCACTGCCATCGATGAGCGTCATTTAGTTTACCGATAGCAGACAAACAAGGCGAACATCAGCCGATAACTCAGCGCATCCCAATTAGGAGCACAAAGAGTCGTAATGTCATCAGGACAACTTGTGCTCTGATTGGTCACATTATGTGCTGGGAAAAATAAATAAGTCCGTCGGTAACCTGTGGTCTGCCAAGTGACACATCTACAGATTTTCCGTAGCACACTGCCTCCCGTCTTTCCCCTCTGTCAGCGCCACTCGAGTGCATGTTTTCCTGACAGCCTCCTGAGAATGCTCCGCTCTGTACAGCCAAATCACACAGAGTATTTGTCTAATCTGGCTGCTCCATGGAAGCCAGTTTGTGTCAGGACTCGCGTGTACGTCTGACGGAGTTGAAGCGAGGCGTCGCTCTGAGTGTGCTTATGACCCCCTCGTCGCACGTGTGCTTTACGTAGGTCCGTCTGCGTGCGTTTGGCTGGGCCGGCTTGTGTGTGTGTGTGTGTGTGTGTCTTTTCTTAAGTGTGTGCTTAAGAGCATCTCACTGCCTCTGTGGATGTGCGTCTCTAAGATTCTAATGCGCTGTCAGCTGGATTCCTCCCTGCTCATCACGGGCTGCACATTGGGTGTCAGTGTGAGTCTGACTCACTCTCATATGCTCTTCGCTGTGCTAATTTTTCAACTTGGCCGTGTCATGCTCGCTTCCCACTCGTGTGCTCCCTTAGCCTGCGCTTGCTCTCTCTCCCTCGCTCGCTCTCTCTCCATCTGTGCTCTTTAGATGTGGATCACTTGCCTTCTCTCTTTGTGAACCTAAATTTCGCCTCATGAAACATCTGTCTGCGATTTAGCTGTTTTTCCTTTCATCTTTCTCTCTCTCTCTCTCCATCAGCTGCGCTCTCACCAGGCTGCAACGGCTAAACACCTTGGGAATACGGTTCTATACAGAACGGCTTTGACATGCAATACACCTTGTAAAACTGTGATCTACGAGCCAAATCACCGCCTGCGAGACTTCCTCTTATCAATTCAGCAGCCTCCTGAAGCGGCATATAAAGGGCTTTCGGGGGCCTGACCCCTGCAGATACCTCCAAAACACCTTACTCTTTCAGATATTCGCCGGTTGAACCGATCTGCATTAAAGGGCCCGACTGAAGAGTTACATTACGCCGAGAAATGCATATGTGCCAAATATTGACTCTCTTTGACATTTAGCAGCCGCCCCAGTTCAAACACTTTGCTCAGGTGACTTACTGCGTGCACACAGCCCCTCGGTGCAGTTTTTGCTCTCCATCATGCTGCCGCTGCAGTGCTTCCCTCCGTTCCTGGGTGGCGGGGCTTGGCACTCGCGACTGCGCCAGTGGGTGCACTCTGTCCCACAGGCGGACCACTTTGCCCACTCCGTCCAGCCGCCGTCCACTGGAATGAGACAGCAGGAAAGTGAGTCACCGGACAGCTTAGCCCTCCGGGAAGACGGGACGTGGTGTTATAGTGCGGCATGACACGTGTGTAATGGCATCATTTCCTTAATCATTCTGTGGTTTGTTTTTTAAATGATTATGGAGGCAGGGTGGTCTGACACTCGGGCCAAAGCAATGAGCGGCAGAAGGGTGTGTCGCAGTAAATAAGGTAACACTGTGTTCCTAAAGTGGATGAGGAGCAATTCCATGACAAAATTCTTTTATGTGCTTTTATACAGCCTATTTTTTTTTTTCTTTCTACACTTCAAGATTATGTGGAGGAACAATGCTGAACAGTTTCTTCATCTTGGTATTTCCAGCAAAAATGTCCCATTTGGGAAATGTTCCGTCACCTGGGCACAGTGTGGTGCAGGTCACTCTCTGGAAGGGCGGGCCCTCGCAGAAGGCCCCTCCGTTCAGAGGCGCGGGATTGGTGCAGCTGCGCGTTCGTCGCTGCCAGCCCCGCCCGCACCGAGCGTTACACTCCGACCATTCGGTCCAAGAAGACCAGCCTCCGCTCACTGACAAGAGAGACAAGACGGGCAAAGTGAGCACCTCAGGGAGTTATAATATCCTGGTCAACTTTAACTGTGAAGACAACACAGACAGCTAAAGCATCCATGGAGCTCTGGTACTCCTTTAGCATACAAGCTTATGAGTGAAAAAGAAAATGAGAAAGAAACTCACCCAAAACTCTAAATCAAGCTTACTTAATATAATTTGATGTAATCAGGTTCATTTACATCATGAACCTTCAGTTTTCATCCATCCTTCAACTGCCTACTGCTTCTGCATGGTAACAATATTTTATAGATTTGTATCATAGCTAACGTAAGTCAGAAGAAAGCAGGTTTATCTTCACAGAAAAGAAAGAGAAACGAGTGTGTGTGTGTGTGTGTGTGTGTGTGTGTGTGTGTGTGTGTGTGTGTGTGTGTTACCATAAACGATGAGAGTGGCCGTGCTGCTGCGTCTTCTGGCCACCACGTTGCGAGCCACGCAGGTGTAGTTCGCCGTGTCCGAGAGTCTGGCCTGTTTGATGATCAGGTCGTGATCGATGGTGATCAGGAAGTTGGAGTCCTGCGATGGATCGATGACGTCCTCATTCTTCAGCCAGTCCACCTATAGAAAGGCACGTGCACACACACACACACACATGCATAAATACACACCACTCGGGACCGAAAACAAATCCTCGTTCTGACGGCACGGTGGTAAGTGAATCAAAACGGAGAACGTAACCATAGCAGCCGAGACTTTAGTTGAACATTTTGAAAAACGTCCTCTGCGTTATAACTTCATTGTAATCTTTTGGCAGACATCGCTTCATCAGTCGGCACAAATCAACAGGTGTGTATGCATAAACATGAGTCAGCGCGCGGCACACACGCAGATCCATTCAGCAAACACAGTAAACCTGCAGAGTATTAAGCCATCACGACGCACTTCAATGCTACATGAGGTATCGAGGTGTCAATATTTGATCAGGAGGCTCAAGAAAAACAAGAGTTTGTGTCTTTTTTTATTTTGACCAAAGTCTTTTTCCTGACACGTCGTCCTCACTGATGCCTAACACAGCAACTAGCCGCCAGCGAAACTTATCACCAAAACACCTTCTTAAATTTGCCGTTAAACGCTCTCCCGTATTCTCGTGACATTAGCGCTTACACTTTCATGCTGTGTGCTTTTTATGTGGCATGGTAACAGGTTATCCGGCCACTAAAAAACAACAATAAAGCCTGACGGAATGTAAATATTTATCCGAGTCATAAAAATCTGCATTTATGAATAGTTTGCTTTCTTTCTTAATATACTGTTATGCTGCTGTTTTATGAGAGAAATAAAAGGGTTTGAAATAGCGCTGAGAAGCTTAGTGTTAAAACATGACACAAAGTGGATTTAAGCGCAGTGCTTTTTTTGCTTAGTCGCTTAAATAACGGAGCGTATCATTTCTTTGCATTATGGGGGTTTTGGCGTGATGGTGCCACATAGCTGGACTGAGTTAAATCTCTCAAACATCACCGGCTCGCCCTTTACTACGCTCCCTTGTGTATCACGTTTTTTGTTGGCCTGTAACTGATTATCTATCGCTTCGCTTTGCTATCTTGGCGTGAGATGTAGAGCTATATAAATTATAAAATGATCCCAAACTATTACTCTTATGAAAAACATTAAATGGAAACCTTGAAATGCAATGAGAATGAGGATGAGGAGGAGGGTGAGATCTACCTCTGCGGCAGGCATGCCCTCCGGGGGGCGACACTGCAGGAGCACCTCCTGCTCCAGTCGCACCTCCCGCCCCAGCGGCTCCTGCTCAAAGTTCTTCCTCAGGTCTACAGGGGGCGACACAGATGTAGTCAGTTAGTGAAGCTTGCCCTGTTACAGCAGTGACACCCTGTTTATCTTGGCGACACTGGCTGTCAAACACACACACGTACACATACACACTCGCACACACACCAGGCATAAGCCCCAAAAGCCGCTGTCACTGTGTCCCGTTTTTTTTTCCCACTTTATACCCTCATGCAGAGTGTCAATCACACACTATGCCACACATTACCACGGGGCACTATGATGGAGTGCTCCGGCAAATTCATTTGCATACATACTTAAGCTGACACATATGACAAGCTAAAAGTCGGAAGCATTTGCCCTTCTGCTGTCTCTGTTCCTTCCTTTCTCCATCTCTCTCTCACACTCACACCCACACACCCACACTCTGCATGGGATGATATGAAAATTTGATGTCATGATTATCCTGTCAAAGATAATTGTGATTAACGATATTATCCTGATAGCCATCAAAGTACCCTTAAAAATCTCAAAGGTGCAATAAAGAAGATTTTCAGTTAAAAAATATTCCAAAAATGAATTACATGAACGTTAAACATTATCAATCGAATGTGAATTAACAACATGCTGATGTTGTTGCTCTCGATGCAATACGTTAAAGAGATATCTACTGATCTACTGAAGCTAGCATGCTAACCAGCAAGCCTCGGGCCTGAGAAGCTCCTTCTCCCTGTGGTCCAGAGCTCCCGCGCCGGCGGCATAAACACCATCACTCCTCTGGTAGTCCAGCTAAGTGCACAGCTAACTAAACTAAAGGGCTTACATCAGCTACAGCTGTGGATGCATAAAGAAAATACAGTTAGCAGCATCTACCTGGTGATACGCTGCCCCTATCTTTGGGGAGTTTGAATTTCATATTGCTACTTAAAAATTGCACAAAAACATATTGGAACCACTTAAAAAGCATATTTTTTAATGAAAACAATCAAAGAATCTCAGCTAAACTGTAATGAATCATAAGTTGCCCTTGCACAAATGAAGGACAAATAAATGGTGGTAACCTCCAGATTTGGAATCCGTAGTATATACACACATCTGATTGAACTGGTCTTTAGGGGGAGATACAATGTGCATGAATATCAAAATAAACCAGGAAACCAATGCAGTTCCTAGGCAGCTTTTTCAAGTTATTCATGTGAGGAGTAATTAATATGAAAATTTGTGTTTTTTGATCATTTCTCATCCCATCCCTAATACAAACACACACACACACGCAGCCTTGGTACTGACATGCAATGCGGACGTAGGCACGGTTGCTCTTGGTGGTGCCAGCCGAGCTCCAGGCCACACACTGGCACCAGTAGTCCTCCAAACCAAACAGCTCCTCCACCTGGGTCCTGGATACTGAGATGTCCACCTCCCGCACCACCAGACCTGCGAGGAGAGACAGAGGGAGAGGGAGAGAGAGAGAGAGAAGGAGAGATTAGAGGGGCATATTTTTCACAGTGCATATAAATAATGCATTGGCTGCAGGCCAAAAGCTGTTAACGTGCACATAAAAGCCTATGGGAGCTAATGGATTATGTAGTTGAAAATGATGTTTGTAATTGAGTATGATGTTTATGTCTGTGAAATACAAGGTGACATTACTATAGTATGTCTGTGTAGTTGTGATTACAGCACACCTCTCAGTGTGTGTGTGTGTGTGTGTGTGTGTGTGTGTGTGTGTGTGTGTGTGTGTGTGTGTGTGTGTGTGTGTGTGTAATACCTGTGATCTGGTCCAGGCTCTCTCTGGTGACATGATCGTTCTGATTGACCCATTCCCCGTTACACTTGAAGTAGATCTGGGTGGCGGGGGACGCCCGGCACCGCAGCTGGACCGGCCGGTTCTTTACGATGAAAGCGTCCTCCGGTTCCAGCAGGAATTCTGGGAGAGGTTCTGCCGGCGCTGACGGGAAGGAGTCGGGGAGAACCTCGGCCTCGCTGTAGTCGCTGCTCTCTGAAAACACACGGACAGAAGTGATGAGGATGATGATCAATTCAACGGGAAACACCACAGGCTCCCTGCTGCTCTGCGGCTCATCCTGCACTCCGACCTCACGGCTCAGAAATAAATAAAAATGGCAAATGTCCCATGGGGGATCAATAAGCTAACACATACCTGGAGGGAGTATATGTGTGTGTGTGTGTGTGACAGCTTGTCATGTAGGTCTCCATGCAGCTTTAGGGCATGTGTGAACCAGTTTGTCGGCAGCGTTTTTGCTGTACACATCAGGTCAAACCTGTTCACGTATTTCAACGGGACATTTAAGCCGCTGACAGTTTGGAGTGTAAATGCAGGGGCACGGTGACATTTTCGCCTCCTTGTACCGCCACTAATCTGGTCAATGCAGGCCTCCTGCTCTGGTCTCTCTGGGAGAGTCCATGCCTCTCAGCTGGGGAGGAGCGCTGCTGACCTTCCGCAGACAGGTCCTGGTGATCGCACATTATCCCTTGACATTTTCCATGTGACACATACCTCTCGGCAACGCTGCCAAGAGCTTCTCCTCGTAGGAAGGACATGGTAGCTCTGACCTCTTCGCTCAGACTCTTATAATGATGGGTGGATCCCAGGCAGTATATCAATGCGGCAGTGTTATTGGCTTTTATATAGTAGTTTTCACAGCACTGTGCTGGATTTCAATAGAAAAACTGTAATTACTGTGACCTATTTTTATGAAACTTCTTTTGAAATCAGGGTTGCAAACTTTGCTACGCGCTCTGCTGTTTCTCAACATTTCAAGTGTCAGCACATTCACCACACAGATTGTGAGGCCCGTTTAGGCAATTTCTTTTGTGATTTTGGTCGACGGCCTTGACAGTTTCAAGTCTCATAATGATGTATAATGGTATAATAGCATAAGTTGTCAGACACAGCACGTCACTTGTTAACCTTTTTCTGCAGCTGTGAGTGCTGTGGGCTGGCAGTGCTGAAAAACATTCCGGATCAGTCAGACTTGTTTGTTTACAGGGCTGCAGGGTGTCTATAAACCGGACTGCATCTTTGTGTACTTGAGCAAAACACTGAAGCAGACTGGGGAAGAGCTCGTAAAGTGACAGTTGCAGACAACAGGGGCCTCGTGTACTTTAAGAAATGTCTGATACTTGAACTTTTGCCGCATTCCAGACAAGTCAGGTGGTGCAATTTTGTGTACACTCGCCAGAGAGACATCATTTTGTTGAGGTCAGCCACATTTTTTGTTCATATTTGGCATCTTGCACCTTGAACGCTTTAAGGTCAGAAGTTCCAACGAGGAAATTCCAACATCCAACGCTGTCTGGAACGCAGCCTTAGGCTTAAGATCATTTCTGACAGTGTGCTGACGTTCGACTCCTAAAAGATGCTGAGCGGCTGCCTTGCAATTTCCCCTTATATAATGCCAGCAACAATGAGGGTTTAATCAGACATAACTGTGGACCAACAGAGAAATTAAACTTCTTGGTAGACAAGATGGGGGAGATGGGGAAAGGAGATTGATCCAGGGAACACATATTATTCAATGGACTAAATAGGTTGACAAACTAAGCCAAACACCCTTGATGGAGTGTGTGTGTGTTGTGTGTGTTGCTGTTGCGCATTGTTCATAAAGCTGATTCAAAGTTGTGCACAGGCTCAGATGCATCCTGAACGGCAATTCCCCCTACTGAATCAACAAGATTATCGCTTCAAACACTTCAATCTAGATTTTACTTAGAGATAAAAATCATTTCCACTTTAAAGTAAGGTTCTTACTTCAATGTGTCAAATATACACATTAAAGTGTGTTTGCAGATCTCGGGGAGTTCTGCTGCACATGTGAGAAAAAGTAGTATAAAGCGTTTTGTGGCTCCACAAGGAAGCTGCACACAATCTGATAAAATGCCTCCAGTGATGTCACTCAGTGGCTAGATTGCATTGTGGGTAATGTGGGGGCCAGGTTTTGCAAGCGGTCCACTGGTCTCGTGTTTCACTCCCATCCCACCGTTGGACTCATTAGGGACAGTGTAAAAACAAATGATCAAAATCAAAACAGCAGACTGAGAGATTGCCTTTTTTCTTATTCCATGCATTCCACTTTCATTCCAGTCCTGGCACCTACATTACCCACAATGCCTAGCCAACTGAGTGACATCACAGGATGCAATTTATCAGATTACCTGCAGCCACAGAAGGCTTTATATGACTTTTTTTCACATATGTAGTGGTACTTCCCAAAACCTGCAAACACACTTTGATCTGTAAAATTGGAGGAGTTGCCCTTTAAGTTCAAAAGTGATTGCAAAACCATTATATAAATGAGGCCCCAGGAGTGCAAGTGGCCACTGCCATGAAGAATGCCCTGACTGGAGTTTAGCTATGATGGTCCACCTGAAACCTGACACGTGCAGCACAGAAATACAACAACACCATCAAGGTATGTTTCAAAAGCCACTGTAAGTCAGCAGGTGCCAGAGATGTTCTCCCTCGTTCCGTAACATCACCAACTATCAAACTCTCATCATTACTTTCTGACTTACCCTCTGAGGTAATCCAGGTTCTTATGAATAGTTAATAGATCTGACCTTCCAATAGAAAACTTTGTCCTGCGTACGAAAAGGATCTAAATTCAATAAGCATTAAATGGAAGACTGGAGCAGAGTGCAGTGGATTGACAGGGCAGGCTCGGCTCGGGCTGGATGCAAGAAAAAAGATTTGGGCACATCAAACCCAGTACACTTCTTCCCTCGACGTACACACACACACACACACACACACACACACACACACACACACACACACACACACACACACACACACACACACATAAACACACACACACACACAGCCATGGCTAATTGTGCTTTTTTTTCTTCCACAGCAGTCTCACAGCATTACAGATTTTTTATCTTATACTCTACATTTAGTGGATAAAGAGAGAGGGTGGGAGGGCAAACGCAGTTGCTTTTTTTTCCCCATGATGAGACTAAAACCAGACAAATTTGCAGCGTTCCGTTTTCAAAATGTATCGAGTCCGACCCGATCAGTTATTCCACAACCAGGGGAACAAGAGAATCCACTTAGAAAGATACCATCTCCTATTTTAGGAAAGTGAGCACATCCCCGCTACCCGCCCCCACCCACCCCCATCCCACCGCTCCCCCTGACAGTCTGTCTGAGACATTAGGGGAAAGCAGAGGAGGAACACGGAGCATGAAGGAAGTGGGAGAGAAAGTTGCGGCACGAGGCCAGCAGGGATTTCGACAGGGCCGTACCATCTTCAGGTGCAGGGACGGTACCATCCTTGAACCTGAAAAAGAGGCCCAAAGCGGCGCTGCCCACAGCTCTGAGCCTGGCGGTGCTGTGGCCACGGGACAGGCAGAAAGGCCAACAGCTGCTCCGGGCCCAACAGCCATCCAGGATGAACCCGTCATCCTTAATCTGCCTCTGCCTCTCTCCAGCCTGTCTGTACCGCGAACACATCCTCGCTCTACTCCAGTGACTTCCTCTATAAAGACATTCCAACAACTACTTTTACTCACTACGCCGTGACCCCAGACTGAACCACTAACGCTGCACGCTTTTACGCTTTACCCCACCTAGATCCCAGCGCTGTTCAGTTAAAGCAGAAAAAGGACATGTTGTGGCGATTAGTCTGCCAAGTGTGATCGCAAGTATAAAGAAAGTGATCACTTGAAACTTTTGGGAAGGAAGATTATTTTTGATTTATTCAGCGCAGTAAACTGGGAAAAAAAACTAAATGATTGAGAGATGAAAAGACTGAAATGATTAAAACAGTTTTCATGACTCCCTCTCACTATTTTCATTGGTCGTTATCTGCTTTTTTCTTCTTCTTACCGCTTCAGACTGGGTGAGAGTGTATTATACAACACAGGAACGAATCAATGATAGCTGCGAGATCTTGCGTGCCAACTCTCATGCTCAGTGCCTTAGTTTGCTCAACGGATTCCACCTATTTGTTCTTAAAAAAGACAATAAGAGCTTTACAAAGACAGTTTGTATTTTAGCCTTCATAATCCCGCCAGAGCCGCTAGCTTCTCCATATTAACAGGCGTTTTGGTCATGAAAATGACACTTCTGAACTATGGAAAACGCAACATTTTGAATAATTGTGCTGTCTTAATAGCGCAGGATGCCAGCGGGACAAGCGGATGTGGACTCTGTGTTCACGTCATTGATGCTTGATGCACACACACATTTGGAGCTGAAGGACAAAAAATGCAAGACACATTTATGCACGTGTATACATGAATAACTGTATATATGTTGTAATGTAAGAATGTAATTTTGTGCGGTCATATTTGTGTCTGTTTTGATCGACATTTCAATTTAGAAGCTGAACTCCTTGCAAATGTCCTTAAAGGGCTTTTTTTAATCATCTGATTAGCCAAAACTAATAAGACAGTTTGGTTACAACGGAGCAAGTCACGTCCTGAGCAGTTTACGAATGACCCCCCCCCCGACACACAAAGAAAATGTGGATCGACAGAAACACAAATGCGCGGTGTGTTGAGTAGCTGTGGCCGTACACCACATACAACTAAGACAAGACGTGAGTTGGGTCGTACAAACACAAGGTAGTGCAGACAATTACAAACGCAGGGCTCATCCACAGGTGACACCCTGGCAGTGGTCCGCACTCTGTGTCACTTACACACACTCTATTCGGCACGTACGACAGTGCAAGTGGGTACACATGCAGGTAAACAGAAATCAATGACAATAATGAAAGTTAACACGTCTAAAAGAGTCCCCTAAACCACCAACATGAATCACATCTCCCGATCCTCTCCTCTCCGCTCTGTTTTTTCTCTCTCCTCACATCCTCCCGCTCTCCCTCTTACTAAGCCGTCGCCTCCAGTCTCTCAGACTTTGAATTCACTGTCAATAACCAATTGTGTTGGCCCTCCCCGCCCCTCACCCCCGCTCTTTCCCTTTGTCCGGCATTGATCGCTCGGTGTTCAAACAGAGGCTGAAAAACACAGCCTGTCACTCTTCAGGCGCGATGAGAGGGGGCACGGAGGCAGAGGCAGACAAACAGAGAGAGATGGTGCTTCAGATGGAGACAGAATGGGAGGAACAGCCCTGCGTATTTGGATAAACCTCTCTCTCTCTCGCTCTCTCTCTCTCTTTCTCTTTAGTGTGTGTGTGTGTGTTCTGGGGCCTGCAGAGTTTAATTAAAACACTTTTGGATGACAGAGGTAGGAGACAGACAGACAGCTCCTCTCTCTCTCTCTCTCTCTCTCTCTCCCCCCCGTCTTGCACTGCGATAATGGAGCTGGGGGTTTAAAGTGGAACCTGTGTTTTTGGGCCAACGTACAAACATCCATCAGAGCTCAGCAGCCGGCAATTTGTGCGGAATGGAGGAACCTAAAAGACAATAACTCCTTGCCGTGCAGCACAGCAAGTCTTTTATTACTCTAATGACAGACAGCAGACAGCTAGAAAGCAAACACAGGCTGCTGGGTATCCTACTTTTTTTTCTAGAGCACACAAACACGCATGCAGAGAGGACGACCCCGCGCTTATACGGGAGGGTCTCACCCACTCGTATCCATGTATGCTAAAGTCTGAGTGACGGAGTCCCTCACTTTGGCGACTGCACGGCGGAGTGCTTCAACCCAGTGCAGCCGAGAGTCAGAGTGACAGCGGCGGAGCGCGGCCACGACTCGAGGGCAGGAATGCGTGGGAGAGCGAGAGGGAGAGCGACGGAGAGAGAGAGAGAGAGAGAGAGAGAGAGAGAGAGAATCTGGATGGAGGTGACAAGACGGGAAGACTGGCCGAAGACAGGTCAAGAGACACTAAAAGACAAGTGCAGAGGAGAGATGATGGAGCATGCACAAAGT
>CAEMYA010000046.1:3694840-3720846 GCA_903131615.1 Diplodus sargus | reverse complement strand
CACACACACACACACACACACACACACACACACACGTAAACATGTTATCTTCCTGCGTGGTTCCAGACAGCAAATAAGGCCAAATGACAGAGCGACAGTCAGCAGTGTTTTTTACTGATAACTGGTTGAATGTGTTTTGCTGTATTTTGCGGCTGTTTCACATGGTCCCACACCACATTCAAGCTGTGTGTGTGAGAGGTGGGGCGGGCGTGTTTGTAACAGACTGTGGATTATATTTACCCAATGTGTATGCAAGGGGCGGCCTACTCTGAGAGAGATTCTGTGACTGTGTTTTTCAATGTGTGGGTGAGTGTGACTGCGAGAGTGGGAGCGCTAAGAGGATTTGCGCTTGTGTTGTAGCTGTGAGCCCACTGCTGCTACTGGTGCATTTGAATAGACATGAGGGGAAGTGGGGGGGGGGTGCTGAACGTGTGCTCCATCACAGCTAGGGGGCGCCACCCCCCACGGAGCTCATTAATCATAGCCCATCAAAAAGTGGCCCTGTGCTGTTTGTTGCGTGCCCCGGCGACCACCTACTGCATGGGAACACGGGTGTACACAAGCAGCGCTATCAATCACTATCAGAGGTGGAGAGGGAGAGGGCGAGAGAGGGGTGAGGAGACAGGGAGCGAGGGGAAGGGAGGGAGGGAGGGGAGACGGAGTGGGTGAGACAATGTTGTTTTCCTATTATCCTCTCGAAATTACAGACCAATGTCACAACTATTACTTGGAGGTCAAACTCATATGCTGGAGTGAGACTCGTCCCCTTCCTGCCTGTCTGTGTGTGCGTGTGTGTGTGCGTCGAGTGTGTCGAGTGTAAGGCGCCACTGCTTGTCTGCTCCACCACTGCGCAGCTGCTTGATGAGAGTTGCGCAAATCTACCCAGAGTGGCTGGTTGCCATGGTGGGTATTCACATGGAGCCGGCTCCTCTAGAGGCTTGCAGTCTACACAGCCATTAACTATGGTGCACACACACACACACAAGCACACATACACACATATTGTCTGTATTCTGTCTTACCCTCGCTACTTCTATTGCCACCTCACTTCCTCCATCTGGAAGTCTCGCTGAAAATCTGTCCTTCTCTTGTCTCACTTTGACTGTTTGTGTGTGTGTGTGTGTGTGTGTGTGTGTGTGTGTGTGCGAATACGTATGGTGAATAGGTGAGCAGTACAGTGGGATGAGTGTTTGGAAGCCGAGGCCGTTTAAATGCCAGTAATTACATGAGAAGATGAGCTGCATTCCTTCCTGAGGGCAGGCTGATTACAGGCCTCTCCTCTCTGGGCCCCTGTAATTACCCACTCTACCCTGCCCTCCCCCCTCCTCACCCCGTGCCTCACCCTCCATCCCACTGTACTCGCGACCGGCTCTGCTCTGCTTCTGCCTCGGCGGGCTACGGGGCTACAAGCTCGGCCCTCCTCCCCCTCCGTGTCCTCTGATCCACCTCTCTCCCAAACTTGTGCAACGCTCCGACTCCCCTTCCCCTCCACCGGGTCACTCTTCTGTCCTCTCTCATTGCTCCTCGAACTGATTGCTGCTCACACACGCACACACAGACGGACACTTAGAGACCACTCAGAGGACAAATACAGCGCCTTGCATAATTCTTCGCCCCCCCTTTTTGCCCTTTCCTACATTTTGTTTTGTTACGAATGCAAATGGGGTTGTATCTAATGGACATACAAAATAACAAAATCGTCCACCTGTGTGCAAGTTAGTATCAGTATGAATACACCTGAAGGCCTCAGAGTTTCAAGCCAGAATCATGAAGACCAATTTGCTTCCCAAACAGGTCGGGGCTAAAGCTGCGGAGGAGTTCAAAGCAGGAAAGAACATGGCAGCAAATCTACCAAGAGAAGGCCGCCCACCTAAACCACCTAAAACCCAGCAAAGCGTTAGTCGGTGAAGTGACCAAGAGTAACTCTGCAGGAGCTGGAAAGATCCGTAGACTCTGTCCCTGAGATGACTGTTGGTCCAGAAATTTGGCCTTCATATAAAAAAATGGTGAGAATAAGATTTTAAAATGTTACTTTTTGGCCCTGTAGCAAAATTGTATGTGCGGCGGAAACACAACCGAGCATCACCCCTGAGCACACTATCCACTCAGTGAAGTAAAGCGGCGGCAGCGTCGTGATGTTGGGGATGCCTTCCACTTCCTTCTTCACAATTCAGTCTGCAAGAGACTCGAGGCTAGGGCGGAGGTTCACCTTCCAGCGGGACAATGACCCTAACCACACAGCCAGACCTACACTGAAATAGTTTGAGGCAAGGAATGATAATGTCTTGGAACGACCCAGTCAAAGCCCAGACCTCAATCCAATTGACAATCTGTGGTGAGACTTGAAAATTGCTGTTCGCAGACGGCCTCCCTCCAATCTGACTGACCTTGAGCGATTTTGCTGAAAAGAATGGGCAAAAATTGCAGTCTGTAGAGACACACAGCAAAAGACTTTACCCTGTACATCCAACAGATGGTTGCTGTAAAAACACTATGTGATGAGTTAATGACATGGTAAGAAAGTAAATCTGTCCAGGTGTCAACACTGCACACAATTGCAAGGTGCTGCAGCGCAAAGTTAAAACTGCCTGAAGTTTTGCATGAAGATCTCTTATCTCTTATTTAAGAGACATTATATTACACCAAGACTCTTTTCTTTGAATTCCTAAAAAAAGGAGACAGGGTTCTGCATTATGCAGAATTAACAGTGAAATGAATAACTAATGCAATATTGATGGGGGCCCCTTTTTCATCTATGGGGCCAAATGGGCTGAGAGCACACCTTGGTTCCAGGGCGTCCACTGAGGTTTGAGAGATGCCTTTTCAGTGTGTTGTTGAGTGTTGTTGTGGTCTTGGTGGAGGTTCTCATGTTCAGTGGTGGAGTGCTGTCCAGGTTTTTAAGCGTTGAGTGATTACACATTTATTCCTGAATCACAATGTCATACTGTTGACGCACGGTGTCCACTGCAGTGAAATTAAATTCATGCCTATAAGTTTAATGAAAGTTACTAAAAAAAGCATGACTTTACATTTGTTTAAAAGTAACAACAAACGTAGGACAAAAAATTATTTGCTTAAGTTTTAACTATTACTGCATGAAAAAGGTTTAAAGTTTCTCTTATTTACTTAATTCTCATGATTGGTAGCAGCGATAGAAGAACTAGGTTTTTCTTCTTCACTATAAAAGCCACAAGATATATTGTGAAAACGTCACGAGTATGAACAACTTAATGTAATCAATTAGAAGTACGATCACCCATCCTTCCTTGGTCAGCTCTTGATGAACGGCAGTTGTTTTCTTTGTGTATGTGTGTGTGTGCTTAAATGCCTGTAGGTAGGAGGGTTGTTGTCAAATGCCATTCAACACTAATGGCCACTCTTGGAGACAAGACTTGACAGCTCCTGCCTTACAGGTAAATCCTCGCTTGGTCCACCCATCCCCCCCCAATTTTTTGTCTCTTAACCAAACAAACACACACACACATGCACACCAAGTAAGGGTGGGGTTGACATGACCTCACACATACAAAAACCTCAACAAAAACCAGTAAGTCCACCCCAGTCGGGGATTCCGGTAACACTGGAGACACACAGACAGCCAAATTACATGTCCTCCCCCACAAACACCCTCAATTGTTGCACCAACCAACAGTCTCACTCCCTGCTTACCCTGTCATTTGTGCTCAAGCGCATATTCAGCGTGGGACTCATTTACAGTTCGTCCATTAAAGCTCTCAGAATTCCAAGACGTGCCTTTGTTTTTGAAAACATTTCGAAGTACTTGTTCGAGGAGCGGTCCCATGGCGGCGGCGCGTGACGACGTGCAAAGTCGAGAGGCATGAACTGTGATTGTGAGATGAGTGGGCAAAAGGCATCACAACATATGTGTTTTCTATTATTTGATATGACAACTACGGCTCCCCGGCGACAGGAAGACGGCTGGATCAAACTTGCTGTACAAATCACATGAGACACCCTGAGCAGGTGATAACGAAGAAAGAGGAGAGTGTCGGGGAGAGGCGGCGGAGTGGGGGAGGGGGGGGGTGGGGGGTTCAAAGAGCTGGAGAGAGAGAGCGAGAGACAGAGAGAGAAACTAAAACATCACGAGGGGAAGACGGATGGATTAAAAATGAAAAGTCTTGATCTCTCTCCGAGCATTATGAAGACAGAGAGCAGGAAGCAGGGAGACAGAAATAGAGCTAGTCAGGGAGAGGAGGACGGGAAAAAGGGAGGGACGGAGAGAGGGCGAGTACAGGTAGCCTGGCTAACGCAAGGTGTTGATGGGGGGGAGAGAAGAGGATGAATGACTGTAAGGACTGTAAGCCTTGCTAGAGGAGGAAGGATGAGGGTGGAGAAAAAGATGGAGAGAGACACAGAAACAGTCCCTGGGTGCAGATCAAGCGCAAACTCTTGATTGGTACGAGTGTGTGTGCGTGCGTGCGAGTAGTGTGGGCATTGGCTATGGTTGCCACGATTGCCAGCGCTATTAGAGATGCCTGCTGCCGTAATGTGTTGTGACAGGGGCTGATTCTTGTGACTAACTGCTTTGGCAGGAGAGCCCCTCTGTCATGCTAATGAACAGATGAGGAGATGAGCCAGATTGACAGCGGATCGACGGGCCGGGCGCGTGACTCCTCGCGCGCCCCGTGCGCAGAGACAGAGGGTTTGGACGGCGCACGCGAAAGGCGGCACATGACCCCGCCGATGCAGACGTCCCAACACGTAAATAACTAGTTACTGAGTCGCTGTGACAGAGGTGACAACGCATGGGCAAACAGACACGCACACACACACACAAACAAAGACACATGTGCAGGCACAGATGCATGATCGCGCCCCACACAAACACAGCGGGGTTGGCGTCACTCTGTTCCTTCATTGCGTCCCCTTGCATCAGAGAAATCCCTAGATGTGCAGCACACAACAAGCAACACGCTGCAGGCCGGTCTCTGTCTATGTCTGCGTGTTCGCATGTGAGAGGGAGATATAGGTTGTGAGCTTTGTTCATTTGGCAAATAAATTGTACCATCCATTGTATGTTCGGCTGACGAAAGCGCTTTTACGATTTCCAAAAACAGGCTCCAAGCCAAACATCCTTGAGGATCGGGGGGGGGGTGAAAAAATAATCATTTAAAATGGCATCAAATTGTTTGGTTTGATTAAGAAACAAGGCAAACAGGGACTTTTTTTTTTTTTTTTTTAAACAAGCCCGATTTTAACGAGATATTCTGGACGTAAAACTGAGAAAGGCCAAGATAGAAATAGACAGATAGCGAGGCGAGACAGAGAGGTAGACAGGGGACAGAAAAAGATTAGGGCACTAATAGGCAGAAAATCCATGTTGGAGGAGATAGATGACGAGAGGTGATGTGGCGATAGCAGGGGAGGACAAATGGAGAGGGAGAAAATAGAGGTGAGATTCAATCTCCTCGCCCCGCAGAATGTCGGGGTCTTGTAAGCAAAAGTAGTCCTGCGCAGAAGCTAATGGCTGTTTTATCCCTTTGATCTTTTTCCTTCACTCCTTTATACCTCGCTTCATCATTCTCTCAAAATAAATTTCCCTCCCTGACTCGACTCGGACACACTTGCTAAAATCAGGCCAAAAAAGGAGAAAGAGGACAAATCCCTCCAAACCTCTTTTTGAACCAAACCTGGATCTACTCGGCATGCTTGTTATCCTATTTTGATTACAAGTCGGCGTATTCTTCAAAAACAGGGTTCATTTTTGCAATTTTTTCAAATAGTTATTGCGGTACTTTCTGTTTTTACAATATGACAGCGAAAAAATCTGGGGAAAAAAAAAAAAACCCCAGAGGAAGTCAGACTTCAGAGGGAAATGTGCGGCCCGAGATAGGAAGCGGGAAACGCACCACGCTGTTTGACTGCCACGTAATCTCAACTCGGTTCAGCGGCAAAACATAAAAGTAGTCACAGAAAAGCACAAGCATCTCGCAGACTATCACTTAAGGCCAGGCCGACGATTCCGTATCTGGCAATCTCAGCCGCCAACAGATTGTGAAACAGTGAGAAGTGATAACACCGCATTGCACAAAGAAACACCGGAAGCATCGCTGCAAAGTTATCTGCAGCCTCGGCGACCTGTGTGCATCTCTGCTCTACTCAACAAATGTAAATCTTGTTACGTTTTAGGTCAAAATATTGGTTTCCCTCTCCTGTGTGATGAGTCAGCATTCGCGCATCAATCATTCATGAGGCTTTGGTCCCTGCCTGATGTCAAAGTTTTTTTTCCCTGTTCTTCACTGCAGCTGAGGGAACGTGTCCTTGACCTGGGGACGGGAAGGGGAACTGAAAAAGAGGACATCCCGGAGCCTCGGGCTGGAACCAGTATGACTGGACTGGCAAGAATGGCGAGCAGTGATGAAGAGAGCGAGCATGACGAAAAATCCCCGTGGCATGGACAAATAAAATCCTCGGTATGAGAACTAAAAACGCGCTCGTCTATGTGGGTCTGCAGCTAAGACGGGGAGCGATGGATGGATGGAAGGGGAGGCAGAGTGTCACCCGCCAGACGCCCAGGGCCAAACCAGACTGATGCTGACACTGACCGGCCACAGTGTGTGACACTGTGACAATAATGATGAGAGACTCTCTCCCGATCTCTCTCTGGCTTCTTCTCCTCCTCTCCCCCTCTCCTCCTCTTGCGTCACCCCTTGCAGCGGGCTGGAGCTTTGACCCACACCCTGACCGGGTGTCGTCCTCTGGCCTGGGTCAAATTGCATCAGGAAGCAAAGTCTGCAGATCGTCCAAACGCCACTCATGTGGAACAGAAGCCAGAAAAAAACTCCCAAAACTCCTTATAGTTAATTGCAGTTAATCAGCATGCTAACATGCTCAAAATGACAATGCTAACATTAGTATATTAGCATTTTTGAAGGTCTGTCCATTCACTCCCACTTATCCGCCGTCGGGTCGCAGTGGCAGCAGGCTAGGCAGAGGACCCCAGATGCCCCTCTCCACAGCAACCTTTCCCATCTGCTCCTGGGGCATGCCGAGGAATTCCCATGCCACAATGGATATGTAATCCCAGTAAGCGAGTCCAGGGTCTACCCCGGGGTCTCCCTCCAGTTTGACGTGGTGGAATACCACCATAGGACAGCGGCAACTACACACCTTAACAGATGCCCGAACCAACTCAACTGGTGCATTTCAGAAGCGGCTCAACGCTCTGCTCTTTGCGGAGGACGCGTGCCAAGTCTATTTTTGACGATAGTGGACAGAAACGGGGTCAGGCTGCAGTTGGAAATAATGACGGTAGACACAATTAAAACAGACAAACAAAGAAACCATTTAACTACAGACACAAGAATCAAGGACAAACGACAAAGTAAACACAATCCGAGCACGTCAGCAATATCAGGAAGGCTTCTGAAACGCTCCAAAAGTCAGGGGTTCACCAAAGTCATTACAAGCCATCCTGAGAGGAAAGGTAGGTGTGCGCTGGATTTCATGATGATCTAGGGATCAAGGGGATTGTCAGTGTCAGTAGGGTTCATCCTCTGGGGAACGCAAATGTCTGTACTGAATTTCATACCAATCCATCCAGTGTGTCTTGAAATACTTCAGTCTGATTCACCAACCAGCTGTGCCAAGAAATCCAATGTATTGACATGATCAAAAATATAATTGACCTATTTCTGGTCCTCCCCTTACTTTGGGTCTATGCCAGTGAAGAGAGGGGGCACATGGCCGCGGCTCTAGTGGACAGCAGGGCATTAACTCTCTGTCCCAGATCCTAATGGCCCTGGCCCACTGAAGCTCTCGGAGTCACGACTCCTCCGCGCCGCCTCCAAACAGCGCCGCTTTGTTTACACTGTACATTTTTCTGGCCCGCGCACTTGTGTATGTTTTCGGTGTGGTCCTTGGTGTGTGTGGCCCGGCTAGTCCTCTCTCGTCCTCTCTCTCTCTCTCTCTCTCTCTTCCTCCGTGTATCTGTCTCGTTGGCTTCACCCAGCCAAAGCCGTGGCAGCGGTGCTGGTTAAGAGGTTTGTGTATCCCATTAGGATGATGAAGAGGCCTTTCATCAGTACACTCCCTCCGGCCAGGCGCTGACAGGAGCTTTACCTCGACAAGCCTCTCAAACACACCGCTCGACATGAGACAGCACCCAGCGAAGAGGTCCGCGGGCGGTACACATACTCACTGACAAACACTCACTGCTTCTCACACACACACACACACACACAGACTCTGAGCAGAGAGAGGAAAAAAAAGGGAAGACCGGGACATTTGGCTGCTAACTTTTCACTTTCAATCTTCTGTCCATTTCTAACATTAGCCAATAGAGTTCAGTGTAAGAGCACGGAGGGAGACATGAGGGGGGCTGGAGAGGAAGAGGAGCCTTGACTAATTCTGACTCGGTACTATTTTTAATCAGTGCCACGCGAGGACTAATAGTTTAACGGCCGCGCAGGGCTCCGTCCAGATGGGCACAGTCATTTTTCAGGAGGCGAGGAGAGTGGGAAGAAAGAAGACAGAACGCGAGGACGGAAGAGCAAGAAAGAGACAGGAATAGAGAGGGGGAAGACAAAGATGAAGAGAGCGTACAGGCGAGGGAGGTAAAGAGGGAGCGAGAGAGACGGGGATTGATAAAGACGGAGCGGGAGGGAGGACGGGAGACGGAGAAGCCACAGGAGCCGAGATGACCTGGATTCATAGGACAAGTATTGATTACTCGAGGATGAAAAGCCAGAAGAGAGAGCTCTGCTCGGAGACTAGATAGATGAACTCGCACGCACAGACCTGGAAAAGACAGAACTGGGTAAAAGTAACAAACAAAATGCGCACACACCCCCGAGTCGAAACTATTGCTGCTTCGCTTTAAATCTGACAAGGTGGAAGCAAGTCAGCTGCTTAATCCATTCGCTGCGACGGATAATACAGTCTGACGGATAAAGAAGTATGACAGGTAGGAGCTGGAGATGTTTGTGTGTAGGCTGGAGCCACGCGAGAGTGCAGCATTAAGGCGGGCACACATGCAGCATATGGAACACTACATGATCTGATTAGATTTCGTTCAGAGTGGGATTTATGGGGCAATCTATGGAATGTGTATAGATGACATATGGGGGTTTGAAAGCACATACACACACACACACACACACACACACACACACACACACACAAACACACAAACGCATGCATACAGACAACAACCAAGGCCCATCTCTCCCATTTGTAGTCTGGATTACTCTGCATCACGTAGATTAACTTTGTATAATCGCTTTGAGAATTTTGGGCTTAAAGTGCTGACGCTACCCCAACGACGCGCCAATAAAGACTCACTGTACAATAAAACGAAACACAGGTAGCACAGAAACTCCTGCCAAAGAGGACGCTCTCCTCAGCTCCACATACATAAGCTCTTATGCACGAAGCCCTTACATAACCGCCGCTTATGCTTCTTAGGCGTTTCAGACTCTGCAAAAGACAATAGTTGCCTTGGGAAATTACAAAAAACTTATAGGACAGAAGTTGTGGAGAAATCGTATCTACACTCCTCGTGCGAGTAGTTGGTAAGTCGGTTTAGTGAACAACAGATTCTTACATAAACATGCATTAACTGATGTTTTTGCTCATTTGGGGAAAGAGGAAAGCTGCCCACCTGTTGAATTCATACTCAAAACAATTAGTGGATGGCATAATAGTTGAGTAACTGCTAACTGCTGCTATCTGTAGCTGCTGTTATCTAGCTAGCTCAGTTAGCCGTGCATCCAGCAGTCTGGACGGCGAAGTGTTGATGGTTACAACGCTAGCACAGGAGCTTTGGAACAGGTCAGGCCAGGGCTGGCAGGTTGGCATGCTAACTTAGTAGATATCTCTCCAACACAATACTCAATCATCATCACATTTAAAATGTACTATTTTTGCTTAATTGTTAAATGTTATCTCACACTAGCTTACCCTTTTTAATTTCAAAATCACTGATGCCGCGCTGCCGTGCAGCTGTAGCTATATAGAAAGAGTTCCAGATTTCAGACTATGTAGGTGATATAACAGGAACAAACCTAAACTTTTCCATTTCTCGCCTGAGATGTCTCGTCTTAATTCTGATAGCCCGTAGAGCAGCACCAGTGCGGACCTTGAATGGCCACCATGGCTGAACACCACAAGAATAGAGCTGCTTGAACCTCATACGGCCGCGGTCACCGAGGCCATGTGTGAAGCACAATGGCAGGCTGCGAACATAAAGGTGTTTATATCTTTTCCCACAATTTACAATCTATTCAGCATGACTGACTTCACAACTTCCATTTTCCACAACAAAGAACCAGCTTTGAGTGTGTGTGTGTGTGTGTGTGTGTGTGTGAGCGCGGAGGATGTGTTGGAGAACACATACTGAAGGTCGGGGGTGTCTGTGTGGCAGACCTTATTACAGACACCATGCGAGATACAAGGCGCTATTCTGATCTGTATTATTGTTTAATATATAATATGCACTACAATGCGGCTGGGGTTGTTTGAATAGTTAACATGCTAGCAAAGCACCAGACCTAAAAGCAAACAGGAATGATTGATGTGAATGAAATGAGACTGCGTGTGTTTGCAGCTTCTCTGCAAACACACGGCGCCGCTTTATTATCTCTGCAGCACACTGGGACTAGTTAATAACATTTGGTATTCCTGTTAAGTCTTCCATTATCGAAGCTCACATCGATGACATATAACATTGCAGATTATTCTGTGTAAGTCGGCAGGTCAGAGGCCGCCGCCCTCCGTTAACTCCATATCCCAGGCTAAAATGCACATAATGTGATACCTTTGTGGTTTTGCTGTGCTAAGGCCACACGCTACACTCAGAGCCTTACCCTTCTGCGACCCCCTCGACCCCACCCCTCACCTCCACCTGCCATAGGGCGCCGCTCCGATCCCGAGAGAGCACAACCGCTGCTAACATTCGTACGAAAACAAGAGATCAGGATCCTAATTTAATCGCCCGCCACTGAGTCTCGCGACTGTGTTTTTCTCCCCATGAAATATCACAGCGAGCGCAGCCAAACTACCGAACTAAAAAGCACAAGCACATTAATATACATTACACAGTCTCCAATCATCTTTTAATGGCTGCGGAGACACTGAAAACGATCAGCGGAGCGGATAAAGAAAAAAAGAAGGAAAGAGGGACAGAACGGTGTGGGGAAGAAAAGAGGTGTAGTGTAGTGAAGCTACCTGTGTGTGGACCTGATGAGTGTGAAGATGAAAAAAGGAGAGAAAGTAAGCTGAGCAGAAGAGGCAATTTTGGGCTGCGTGAGATTCATCACGCCGTCTTGTCTTAGAGCCATCATGTTCCAAGGTGGTCCATATAACAAGGTGTGGAGATCAATAGCATCCATTTACTGAGGTGCAGCACATCTAATCATCCGGCGCTGTGCTGCCCACAGACGGAGCTGCGACACACACCTAGGCCTCTGGAGGACAACAGAGTAATGAAATGTACACTGCAGGTCCAGTCTGTCTTCAGGTTTCCTGCAGCTAGCACAAACACGGACCCCTACGGCTCCCCTGTCTCCCTTCCTTCATCTCCTCCACCTTCACATATGAACAATAAACCCACCTCCTCCTCCCCCCCCTCCTCTGTCCGTCTCACACACATGCACTGCCACATACGTTTTGGCCAAAGTTGCACTTCATGTGGTCCATTAGGAATCGGAGCGGTGCGAGACCAAAAATATCCACGGCACTCTGTTTCCCTCTCCAACTCATTGACTGAGTGCCTCGGGGTAACATCGCAGTAAGCACTTAATGTCCCCGCTCCCCGACGCAATTCTATAATTCATCTTAATTGAGAAAAACAAGCAGGCAAAGGCGAGCACCCGGAAAGGATGTAAAGTTCAGGTCCTGTATTTCTGGGACTGAGGGACTGAGCTGTGTGTTTTGTGTCCATGAAAAGGTGAACGCAGGTGCTTACCGCTGCGAAAATACACTCACCTTTCTTCTTTTTTTTAGTTGCTTTTTTGTGAGAGGGCAATTTTCTTTAATGAGGTTGAAAAGAAAGCAAACGAATGGTACGAGAAAGCACAACATGTACAAAAAAGATGACACTGGCTCTAATTCCATATCGGTTGAGGGAGGCGACTGTTATTGATAGGAGAATTCTGTGAAGAAATAAATTGGAGAGAAAAACGCTGACAATTAGAGCCTCCGTGCGATAATGAAGGAGAGGCGAATGTGTTTTTATTTTTCTGCAGCTCGCTGTGATTTTAACGCACATGCCGCAATTTATTCAAGGGTGCTCTGGTTCAAATTCCCGAGCTTAGAGGGAGAGGTAAAAAAAAAAGGGCAGATGGTGTTTAAACACTGTCTGGAAAATGCAGAGTAAACATGACATCTAAATATCAAATTGTTGAGAAACTTTCGGGGCCAATATGGCAGCTCGGATACAGATGGAGCCCCAGCTTTGGCTGCACGCGCGCAGACTTTGGCTTCAGGTAATTAGCAGAGAATTGAGGGGCTTTTTGTTCTCTTTTCAGGCTGTTGGAAGTTAAAAGCGAGCTCTAACTGCCTGGCAGAGGAGAATCTTGTGTTTCAGCACACTGTTTAACATTTATGAATAAGAAGATCCCCGTTGTTCTAATGTAAGATCAATGCAATAAAAGGAGGATTTCTACACTGACTGCCACTGCGCTGCTGAGCGGTGTACTCCCAAAGCTCTATGTTTTCAGAATATGCAGGACTGTATCATTTGTGTTTGCCTTTATTTTTTTTTTCATCCACTTTCAAGAGCCCGCGCTATCTAGGGCAGTGGTCAGCAGTTTTAATCAATTTTCCAAATGTGGGGAGCAGGGCAAGAAATCCCAGCAGGACAGTAGGGAATGGACATAGCAATAATAATAACACACAATCTAATCTGAATTATGCTCTAAAGAGATTAGGTCAGAGTAATCCCCAGAATAAACACAAACGGGGGGAGGACGGGGGTGATCAAATGGAGGGAGGGAGCGTCGTCGCCCGCACATGGATGTTTTCATTCCTGGCGGTGGGATTTGTGTAAAGTTGTGTTTGATTTTGGGTGTAAGAGTGATGAGGGTGTTTATTTTGGGAAATGGGAATATGTCTGAGGCTCAGGGAGTTGCTATTATTAAAGCAGACTAAAATGCCTCCTATTGCCTGCTCAAACAAAGAGAGATTCCCCTCAGTGTGAACATTTTCAGTCACAGAGCCAAATGGAGTATGCTCATTTCCCCGATTTATTAGACATCTTACCACACAATTAGACAGAGACCCATTAAAACTCATTATCCATTCACCAGTTTGGGTGCAAATACAGTTCAAGCGGTGCAAACATGTTGCTTTCAACCAGTCTGCTGACAAAAAGATGGATGTGACTGTCTATGATATCACTTCACCTATTATTACTTGGAGACAGTAACAATTTTCTGAACGCACAGCCAAATGCTAAATCACTACTTTAACATCACTGATTTCAGTAAAAGTACAGGGCAAGGTTTTAGCTCACGCAGCAGTGCCACACTGATTTATGCCTCTAGACGAGGATGCACAACATTGTCGAGACAAAATTAAAAAGGAATAGTTTGACATTTCGGTGCCTGGCGGCCTCAGAGTGATGACAGGACTCCAGGAAGTCACTCCATCCGGCCAAGAAGCGCCAGTTTTAGCACACGACTCCCCATAAAACCACTTCTGTTTGTGTTTGGACTGCACAAACAAGAGACCTATTATTCTCTCCTTTCCTTAAGTGCGTTGTATGTGTTCCTGTGCATGTAAAAGATCATCCTGCACCAACAGAAAACACCGCTCCTGAAACGCCCCGTCTGTAGTCCCGCCTTTAATTAGGTGACTGTGTGGCATTACACTACGTCACCATGACATATATTTGCATAATTTTTGCCAATCGGCTGGTTTAGCAAGCAAGAATTGACTTTGCACAGCGGCTCTGTTGTTGTTAGTGGTGCTGGGTCAGGGTTGTGTGAGCTGACCAATCAGTGGAGCTGTGAAAGCTTGTAAACCTATTCTAGTAAAATAAGAATAAAGTGAATGTGAAAATGAATATAATATGTCTCCTTTAAGCACAAAGATATAAGAGTGATATTGCTCTTGTCGTCTAACTCTGAGCCAGAGAACGATCTTCCAAAATGTTGAACTATTTCCCAATGCCAGCCACTGGTTTACAGCTCCAAACTCTGGTTTGGTTGATTTGCTCAAAAGACTGCAGGGTCTCTACCGTGGCTTTTCCCTGTGCTGACTCTGTGCGCTGCTGAGGGTTCAGGGATCAGAGCGGACAGGGCCGGGGCAGATCTAGAGGTCACCGGCCGCCTTTCTGCTGAGCACGCTATTGTCCCGCAGCTGCATGGCCGCACCACTCCAGGTCTATTCAGAGTCCATTCAGCAGCTTCAACTAAGTGCAACAGAAGACCCTGGTCTATTGTCTGACGCCAATTCTGTTTGAGCTTCACCAGAATGCTCACTTCATCTCCCAGCGAGTTCAGAGAAACAGCTAAGTCTCAGAGAATGGGGGCGGATTTACACAAGTAAAAAAGACACGTTAAACACATTCAGGCCGGCTCCAGCTCACAAACAGAGAGCTACTTGACCCCGTGTGACCCGTGCAGCATGTCAAACCGCACGGTATGGCCTGGCTGCTTCAACGCTCACACATGCATTCAGATCCAAACAGAAACCTCTCCAATTTCATATACCTGTCTACCACACCTGCTTTGTATTTCTTCGAAGCCTGCATCAACATTAGCTAGCTTTATTTTCATTTCTCTTCTGTTCTGAGTGTGAAATAATAAGCCATAAAAAACATTATAAGGCAGAAAATGGGCAACAAGAGGCCAGCGGCGTTGCTAGCAAGCTAGCTATTCCCAGAGTATTGGGGTAAGTGTATGATCGTGCACACAAAATGGCCATATCACACTCAGTAAAAAAAGCCATCTGGAAGCCTCAGCACTTCTATGGGCAGAATTAAGTCAGAGTGCAATGACTTTCTCATCTAAAGTGCCTCCGAAGAGCCCCATTATTACCTTCCCAGAATGCAAATGTGCTTTGGGCCAATTAGAGGTTGAGCCAATACCAATGTAAGCCCATAAAAACCCGCCCTTCCATAATCATTCAGCAATATGACTCATGGGTAAGATTGGAACACCGGCCTGTAAATGTGTCATGATTATGACTCCGTGCTTAAAATGAATGGAGGAGCTGTGTATTTCATTCCCACGGAGCTGGAGCCGAGCCACGCATATGTTAGTGTCAGAGCTCCTAATGAAATAAATAGACTTGTGATAGTACTTATTAGGCCTCCATAAGTGGCAGGTAAAGACAAGGGCCCAGTGGTGGATCAAAGGCAGTTAAATGTCTCTTTCTAGATCCCCACCTATCAAGAGGTATTTAGGGGAGGGGGGGGATGGGGGGGAGAGTTTGGGTGGGGGGGGGAGAGGGGCTTGCCTTTTTTGTTTGTGGAGACAGACGCCCTCATCCAGGATCTCTCTGTGTAATTACACGCCACAGAAGACCTTCATTCCTCCCCTCTTCACAGAGAGAGATGAAAGACGAAGAGAGACAGGGGCATGTAATCGCTCCTCTGACTGAAAGAGGGGGGAGAGGAGGTGAGGGACGCAGAGAATGGAAGGACAAAAGGATGGTGAGTGGTGGTGGGGTTTTTAATAAACCTCCTCTGTCTCTTGTTTACAGAGCCTCTCCTACCTCTCCTTGTGTCTCTCTCTCTCTCTCTCACACACACACACACACAGACTATCTTTGAATGAGGCTTTCATTATTCTCAGAGTTGCCTGTTCTTCGCCTCAGGACAGATGTGTAAATTGTTGTGCTAATGTAAGGCCCGCTGCAGAGAGCTTTAGAGGGAGGGAGATTTACACACTCACCACCACTGTATAACTGTCACTCACAAACTCACGCTCACAAGAGCATAAAGGAGGGCTGCCGTAAGCGACAGCATCTCAGCGCACACACGCTCACCAGACCAGGCGCACACACACACACACACACTCACACACACACACACACACACTCTGGTACTGACGGCACTGACAGAGGCGTGGGTGGACGTTGACATGCACACGTAAACGTTCCATTTCCATCTGCCATTCATACTCTCCAAGCCCAAGTCTAACAAATAGAGTCCCTCACCTCATCACAACGGGCTTAATAGCGGCAATCTGTCGCCGTTCCTGTAAAACTCCAATATTTTTCCATTACCCGCTTTGTTTACTCTGAAGGGCACAGGGGGCAAAACACCGGAAAGGCACCTGCTAATGATCTCCCTTTGCTTCTGACGCTGGATAATCTGAGGGCTCTCTGTGTTGTTGTTTTGTTTTTTTTATTAGTTTGGAAACATCTGTAGTTTGGAAAGAGCAAAGTTCTCATCATGCAAATGAGAGCAAAGCGAGGGAAAAGGGATGATATGTGAAAAGTCAGACTAAAGAAATGTAACGTGGCAGAAAATGAAGCAAGCACAATTTCAATAATTAATCTATCATTTATATGAAGAGTTTGGGAATTGTGCTTTCTTGCCAAGAGTGAGATTAGAATATTAAAACCACTGCGCTGTCCGTACTATAAATATGGGGCTGCAGCCAGTTAGCTGGTTAGCTTAGCTTATCAGAAAGACCAGAAACAGGAGGAAAGAGTAAGCCCTTTTATTTTCTTCAAGCTTCTTTCTTCGCTTGCCATGTGTGGTGGTATGAGCCGTCACCAGGAGCACAAGGTAGCTTCCCTGCTCCACCGTTGCCGGTGTAGGTACCAGAACAGGAGGAACCCATATCCCTGTGATTACTGTTGGAATACAGAGCTTTTTAACACTAAGAAAATAACACTTACAGCAACTTTAAACTATTCCTTTCAGTCACATTTTCAAGCTAAAACTGCAAATATCTGCTTGTTCCGGCTTCTTACATTTGCACCTTTTCTCTCTTTCATATAACTGCATATGAATATCTTTGGTTCTGAACTGGTAAATGGACAAAAGAAGCTCTCCAAAGACAACACCTTGCTCTCTGAGGGACTGTAATGAGTATTTTCTATTATCTTCATTTAATGGACTACTTCACTAATACGAATAATAACCAAGAAGTCGATTAATAGTGAGAAATAATCATTACTTACTGCGCTCACCAGCCACTTCATTAGGTGTGCTTACTATCTAATGTGATCCAGTACAGCGGCTCAGCCATGACTCGTACTTTCCTAAAGCTTACAACACCTCTACTTCATATTTATCACTGAGGCTGTTGTGGGAGTTGTTGTACTGGAGTTCATTACACTGGAAGGTGTTTTTTAATATTCCGACCCCCCACATGTATTCAACATCAGAAAAAACCCATCTCAACACAACTGCGAACTACAATCTAAATTATAACCACGTAGTTAACTCTGATTAAAACTGAGCTTCATTATCTTTGCAACGGCAGAATTTATGGCAGACCTCTTGTATTGGATTACATTAGATGTCACAAGTGTACCTGATAAAAGTGGCCGGCGGGTGTGTATTTGCACTGTTTTCTAACTCCTGGTCACATCTCTGCCAAGCCTGCATGACACCAGGTGACTGACGACTCCTCTGTCTGTCTATCTGATGGCGCCGAGGCCTCTGAGGGCTTCCAAGCAACCCATCTGCCCAGGAATCTGCCGGCCCGTCTGTCTGTCTGTCTGGCTCTCCACAGGTATGTCTATCTGTCCCTGCGTGATCCATGTTTCTCTTATTAAGCCGTGGAAGAGGAGGGCAGGGGCCCGGCTGCAGCGTGAAGGTTGAAGCTATAGACAGAGAGACACCGCGCAGGGTTTAATGACCCACTATAACTATACCTATTCATCTCCCCCAGCAGAGCACTGAAATGCCACGGAAATGGTCCTCATGCTGGAGATATCGCACCGTACTAAATCACGACTCTTTAGCCGGTACTGGCGACATGATTCCATGAAGCGTGCTCTTCGCTTGACGCAAAAACGACTGGAGGAATACCTCAAAACAAATGAATCTGGGAGTCTGACGTCAGAGAACGCACGAAAAACAAAAAAAAAAGTGTGAGCCAAAGCAACGTAAAACCAATCCGACCGCATAAACCAATCCAGCAGAGAACTTCCAGCTCACATCCACCCCCGATTGATAAACATCTATACGGCTTTCTTTTGCGCGTGTGAGGTGCTTTCTCTACCTGCAGTACCTACACACACAGGCACTTGCACACACACACACACACACACACCAAGTCTTGTTGCTGAGAGGATTGCAGGCAAGTGAAGCTGAGCAACAGCAGCGGTGGAGCGGAGACACCCAGAGTTAATGAACCCTCACCAGTCAGCATGGCTGTCCATCTGCTTTCATAATCCCCATAAACAGCAGGCCACGAGCGCTGCCCAACCAGCCACAAACACACACACACACACACAGGCACGCACACACGCACACACACACACACAAAGAGTATCGTCATCCTAAATATACTATGTGAAGAATAAGGGCTTTATGTGTGGATGTGTGTGTGCTGGATTGGGTGTTGAAGGGTTGGGGGTGGGGGGGGACTGATGTGTCCATTATAATGCCTGCACGCCTTAGCTCACGCTCACTGGCTAATCTAAGCGGAGTGGCGGGGAGAGGTGAGCACGAGGTCGGCTGCTGAGTCCATCTGGTCAGCAGCAGGTAAGAGGCTTGAAACACACACCCGCTGACACACTTGATGCGCGCGTGAGCTCATACACTTAAATCTAACCTTAATTACATGCAGGTACATCTGCCGCGTTAGAGCAGACCTCTTGCCGCTACTTCACACATGGCGCTCGTTTAAAGCGGTCCCCTAAACCCCTCCGCGACGGATGCCTGGTGGCATTTTGTAGCGCGCGCGTACACACGTACACCTGGCATGGCGAATGAACCAGGAGGATAAACCAGGTTTCCTCCTGTGCAATCAGAGCGGGCTGCCAGAGCGAGCGAGAGAGATGGGTGCGTGTGTGTGTGTGTGTGTGTGTGCGCGCGAGCTGTGTGCTGATTGAGAATGGGAGTGTGACCCCGCTGCGACCCATGCAGAAAAGGGAGTAATACCTAAGTAATACGACTGGCTTCCCATCAGCGCACCCATCGCACGAACACACACTGACGCCAGACGCACAGACCGAGCCAAGAGGAGCCTGACAGCCCCCTTGATTAAGACCTGCATCCGAGGCGAGAACAGCATCTTTACTGTGTGTTTGGAGGCTCCCAGTCAAAGCTTCTGGAGGAGTGCTACGAATTAAGTCCCGAAGCTGAAGACGGGTGGAGGAATTAAAGGGTGGATGAGGGCAGATCTCATTCTTTCACTCTTCTCTTCGCCATGGTCGTGATCCAACAGTGCCTGAGCAGAAACGGGGATTATTGCCCCTACTGTGCGTGTTTGTATGTGTCTGCATATGTCTGGGGGATGAAGCCAGATACTGCGTATAGCTGACATTTTGATTTAGCACGATCTTTAAAGCTCAAGCTGAGGAGAGGAGAGGAGAGGAGAGGAGAGGAAAGAGAGGAAGGGAAAGGAAAGAACAGCAGAAATACGGAAGAGGGGAAAGAGAGGGACAGGAGAGAGAAGCAGAAGAAAGTAAAGGAAAAGAGAGAAAGATGACAGTGACAGAAAGTGACGGGAAGGAAAGTCAAGAAACTAAAGGTAAAGACATGGAAAGAGAGAGACAAGGAAAGGAAAGGAAAGGAAGGACAAGGCCAGAAAAGAGGAAATGGGGGACAATGATAGGAAAGAGACAGAGGAATGGGAAAGGAAATAAGACACATGGGTAGGAAATTAAAAGAAAGAATAGACAAGACATGGAAAGAGAAGGACAGGAGAGAAAAGGAAATGAGAGACAAGGTTAGGAAGGGAAAGCAAAGGAAAGGAAAGGAAAGGAAGGGAAGGGAAAGCTCTGGATGCGCCCTTATTGACCTTTGATTAAGTGCCAATCACCGCTCCATTACTGACAGGGGCAATGAGCTTAAGAGACAAACATGGTGCTTAAACACCATGTCAGTCGCTACATTAAATAACACTGCCGATCACACTGTTGACATGCAGCCAATCACACAAACGCCCCCCCCCCCCACACACACACCCTCCCCTCTACACAAACACACTCAGCGAGCATCATCCGCCTTGATTTAAAACACAAGGGAGGAGGGAAGAAAAAAAAGTAAGTTGTTTGAAAGTCCTGCTGTTGCCTAGCTGCGTGCCATGCAGACAGAAGGACGCGGGATCATTTCCGTTCCCTCCGTCTCAGCCGGAGATATGCACACACGTACGCTCAATGCGCCCGTCTCTCCGGGGAGGTCTGTGTGTCATTCCCCCACTTTAGACACACCAGCTGCTCGGAGTGGGCTCCGCAGTGTTAAGAGCCCCTTTCCCCACCTCGCACAAGCCCCCGGTGGCACCCACATCTACTTACACACAGGCATGACAAAGCTCCCCTCATTCCCCTCCTCTACATTCTCCGGCACTACCCAAACACCCCCCCACCCCACACACACATTCATAAGTACCCTGAGGGCAGATGGGACCCTAATAAGCGTTACACTCATAGAAATGGGATTCTTCACAGTGCCTTCTAAAGAGCAATTCCCAAACTCCACCAGAGAGCTGGCTGGGGGAAGAAAAAAAAAATGATGGAGAGTGAGAGATATGGATGACAGAGGTTGGTATATGTGAGAGTATAAAGCTATAAATACGCCTGATGAGGCTATCAAGAGATTGAAGGAAGAGGAAGGGGGAAATGGGGACAAGTGAAGGCAATTTATTAATGTGGATGCGGGGGAATGCAGCCCCGCACGGCAGTCTCGAGAAAAAGGAAGTCGGAAAACACCGACTAATGCGGCACATTTCCTCCTCCTGATAGAAAGTGTATTATTAACACGCTTTAAGCAGAGTCTTCCTCCAGTTTGCCAAGCCCACATGGCACTCCCAAACACAAACAGAGACAAACTCAAGCATTAACAGATTGGTTGTGGTCTAAGCTCTGAGTGGACTTGGCTCAAATGCCTTTTGAAGACAAAAAAAAAAAGCCTCTGCTAAGAAGATGCGGGGGGGTGGGGGGGATCTACATGGCCTGATAAAACTCCCTTTTTCAGACCAGGACACACGCAGAGTGTTGGACCACAGCACAGCCAATCAAGCGCTGACTGCCTCTGATCTATGGACCTCAGCGCAAACACTTTTACAAAGTATGTGTGTGTGTGTGTGTGTACGTACACGTGTGTGTGCGTGTCTGTCTTAGGGTAAGGGGGGGGGGGGTTGCTCAGGATCTAGCGTGACCCCCTGTAGTGAATCCTGATCCTATTGGTCACGATTGCTCAGAGTGCTGCTGGGATCTTAAATGAAAATTCCTGCACTCACTGCCTCACTCACTCCTCCCAAGTGACCCAGCAGGTCTTCGGACCATTATACATAGAAATGCTACCGCTTCATCAGGGGGATGTGGCTCCCGTTTGCATATGTGGGTGTGTGCGGGTGTGTGTGTGTATGGGTGTGTGTGGGTGGGTGTGCGCTGCAGTTTTGATGTCAGATGTCACTGAGCACGTCTGAGCACATCAATCATCATGAGAATCGGAGATGTTTAAGCTGAAACGAGCAGGTGTGAGTTTTACCTGCGCATGAGCGGTTACGCAACAGTAGCACACACACAGACACACACACAAACACACACACAAGCAAGTATAACTCCTGCCGAAGTTGTGAATGAGTTCTGAGTGTGTGTGTGTGTGTGTGTGTGTGTGTGTGTGTGTTCTGCTGCCCCCCCTCTACCCCACACAAAGGGGCAGAAAAAGCCCTCTGGAGTCTCCTATTCATCTGAGGCACAATGGAACCCCACAGAGGTTTTCTTCCTGTTTCCCTGTCTGCCCCACCCAGCTCCCCCCCACGGGGGCAGGATGGAGGGGCAGGGGGTGCCCTGTCCTGCAGTCCCGGCAGCGACTCAGCCCCCCATCTGCCACCGAAACTCTCTCCCTCCTCCCACCCCCTGACTCGCCCATCCGTTCCTCCCTCAACTCGTTTGACTCCACTCGCAGGTTTGCCTGAGGACCCGTGCCAAAAATATGCGGGTTTTATTTTGAAAGAATAAACGCAGCCGAAAGAATAATAATGATTATTTTGCGATAACTGTCAAAATTAAAAAAAATTAAAACTAGTTCGACCTTGGGAGAAAAAAAAAAAGCTCGGTCAAAAACATATTTTAAATTTCAAACATCAGTGGCTTTTAATGTTTGGATTCAATTGAGACATTCTTGCATTTTCGCTGGTGTTTAATGTGACGGCGCACAGGTAGGAGAGACCATCTGGTGTGAGATAAACAAGACATTTTTAACCAGATTCCAGGCAGGCATTACATTAAATATTCAAATAACTTCACTTGATGATAATTATCTACAGTATTTATTTTTTCCTGCCACATTTTTTTAGACAACACACAGATGGAAGTAGCTGGCAGGCTCGGCGATATTGATTAAATCATTATCACCCCAGATTCTAAATACTTCGAGGACACGGTGTCCCTCCGGAGGACAACGACGCCCCGCACTTAAAACTAGATTCATCTCAAGCCTGTCAATCTCCGCCCCAAACTTTCTTCTGCTGATAACTCCTCTTTCCGTTCCTTACAGTCAGCTCCCTCCGTCCATTTACCTCGCCGCTCCCCCCCCTCCTACAGAGCCCTTTGCTGTTTGCTGCAGATTTATGGTCCGGCCTAACATGCACAGTATTGGCAAAGCATTAAACATGTCTACTCTTAATACTGTGAGCTCTCTCCATCGATAAGAGCCTTAATAAAAACATCCCCCTGGTGGATTTGTGTGGCTCTTTTTCCACTTTCAGACCTCCGCCTCCCTCCTCGACAGTATCCTCCTCTCTTAACCACTGTTTCTGGTGCCGCTTTGCTAGCTTCAACCTGTTTCTGCCGCACATCGCTCGCCTTCCTCCCATTCCTCTCCTCTCCCCTCCTCACTCACCGCCTCATTCTCTGGCCTGTGCCAGGGGTTTAATGACGCTTGAATGCCACTGCTATGAGAGTTTTCTTCTCCGCTCTTTTCTCATAAAGGATATTTAAAAGCCGTGCCCTGAGATCAATCTATCTCGATGTGTCTCTCACGGATTCATTTCTCCACCATTTCCTCTTTCTCTCCATTTCAGATGGATAGCATTACCCTGCGTAACCCCTCGCCTTGTTTGGTTCACACGCACCGTCTACAACAGCCCCTGGCTGCAATTGGCACACTTGCTTGAACTGACACTCTTTTATCTAGTCTATAAATGCCTATTGGTACCCTAAAATCCTTCACTACCCCCTGTAGCCATCCGGGTCAGTTACGCCTGTGAGAGCCAAGCAGCTGTTGCCCTCCCACTTCTTTCTCCTACGCTGTCTCTGATGTCAAGAATTTGAGCATCATAAGCACATTTTAAATATTAACAAAGACCACTTTGCACGTATGAATAATACAGCAGAGAGGGCAGTGGCTGGCCAGCGATCCCATCCCCTGCCGCATGACGGCCATAAAAACTAATGCACTGCTCCGGGACAGAATGTGGCCTGGTCTGGTCTGCCAGCAGGACTCGCCTGAGGAACTAGTCTGGCCCATGGCCTGGCCTAAAGAGAGCTGTCGGTCTGTTTATTTATCACGATGCCCAACCACCTGTCCAAATCTCTGCAGATGCAACAGCCTGGCAGCACTTTTGTTATGACTACACGTTTCAGAGACACTTTAATCTAATCTGACATCTCAATCTGTTGAGCGTCTTTGAAGCCAAATTCACTTGGGTGTTTGTTTGAGGTGAGCTTTGTTGTCACATTCCTTTTCTTTCCGTGCATCTAAAATTCATACATTTAGCCCGTGGGGAGGAAAAAAAAAAAAGTACAGGGCTCCTCTGACCGAGACCTTTTTACCAGCTCATATAGTATTAGAGAATGTGAGTCTTCTCCCTGTTGCAGCCGAGGATTCCCACACCAAACACAAATGAGACAGCACATCCTCGAAGACTGTCACCATTCATCCGGCCCTCTGAGGGAGTGTCTGACATGCTACGCTCTCTAGCTCTGAACACTCCGCTGCTCCTTTCGCCCTAACCCTTCGCCACCCTCGCTCTCCTCCCAGTCTGGACACTGGTCTCCAGACCCGCTTCCACACACCCCTCCTCCTCCTCCTCCTCCTCCCCCTCCCCCTCGAGGCTGACTGGGCACCTCTCCATTTAATCCTGATGTGTGACAAACACGTTTCCCGTATGTCGTTTCTCTAATTCCGATGAAGTCATTAATAATCACACACAGAGACGTGGACAGCAGGATGGTTACTCCAGACAAGTGTTCCTGGCAGTCAGGGTAATTAATGTGTATGTCAACACAGAAAGAGGAGCACCGGAGCAGAAATGTGAGCTCAGCACATCCACGGCGCAGGCAGAGAGGGAGACAGGAGGGATCCGAGGAGGAGGAGGCGGGCGGCGGAGGAAAAGGTACACACACAATGGGGAGGGAAGATAAATGCAATCTGTCCGTCCCATCACGCATTCCCTAAATATATCTCTGCCTGGCTCTGAAGCAGACAGAAACTTTACTGGGGCACACAGAGCCATTGTCCCCTGGTGTGTGTGTGTGTGTGTGCCCCCTCCTCCTCCTCCTCCTCTTCCTCCTCCCACAACTCTGCTCCCCCTGAGCCGGACCTCGCCGCAATCCTCAACTGTTTGTATCAACCTTTTCTCATTTCTCATGCAAGGATTTCGGAATGGGCCGCAATTTTTAATAAACGTAAGCTGCTTTTCTGCTCCGCCTGTTCGGGGAATAATACACACGCACACCGAACACACACACACACACACACACACACACACACACACACACACACACACACACAGGGACCTCGGCGTGCACGGCGAAGGGTTTCTTAAGGGAATGGCCATGGACCTGGACAGACAGTCAGCCTGGCCTCCATGTCATTAAGTTATAAAAAACACAAAACGGACTTCTTCAGCAGATAGATCTTGGAGTGCTCCTCTACCAGAGCTTGTTCTTGTTGTTGTCTGCATTGTTCTTTTTTCCCCCCCTCACCAACTGTAAACTGAGCTTAATCCACAATCCACTAAACCCTCAGATTTCTGCCCTGTGTTTCAATCTGATCTGGCAACAGGGTGGGGAGGAAGAAAAAAAACAAACAAACCAGGAGGCCATACTGAGAGAAATCATTAATCTAAGGCTGGAGATGGGCAGCCTCGCCTTGGTGTCCTGCGTCCTGTCCCATCAGCTCACCTGCACTGACCTGATATGTGTGTGTGTGTGTGTGTGTGTGTGTGTGTGTGTGTGTGAGAGAGAGAGAGAGAGTGTGTGAGTGTGTGTGTGTGTGTGTGTGCACCAAGTGGTTTCATCTCCATCAGACCTGCTGCAGCCTTTTGACGGCATTAACTCCAGGCAATCTACTGATCAAAGCCCACTCTGTTCACACCGGAATACTTTATCTAATAAAATAATGATCAGAAAGGTAGAAAAAAGGTTTGTGATCAACTGGGTGTGTTTCAAAAGGCACCCAAGTTTAAAACAAGTGTCACTGGATTCAGACAGAGGGAAAAAAAAGAATTAAAAGAATCTCATCCCCTGGAGCACTCCGAGTGCTCTGTCTTACTTTTCACAAGGTTTTTTTCTCCTTCTTCTTCTTTTTCTTCTTGGAGAGGCCGAGGAGGCATGGAGCAAAACCTTAATTACTCCCTGCGCACCGGGGGAGTTTGATTTTTCCGCTCCAAGAAGAAAAGAGAGCTCTGAGCTCTGGTGCACTGAGAGGTTGGAGAGTTTGCTGTGGGTAAAGAAATGTGCTAGTCAGCGGGCGACCCCAGACCCCCCCCACTCCCTGCACCCTTATAGGTGTAATGTGGAACCCAAGACACCTATTCTAAATCGGAGCAAAAGTTCAGATGTGGTGGACGCTTTCAGTAAAAGTCTGAATATTTCCTGATCTGTTCAAAATAAACAACGTGAGTGTTGTTGTTTTTTGTTGTTGTTGTGAATGCATGTGTATTTCTCAGTTATCACCATAA
>CAEMYA010000046.1:3677149-3694825 GCA_903131615.1 Diplodus sargus | reverse complement strand
AAAAAAAAAAAAAAAAAAAAAAAGCGAGCGTAAATTTCAACTCACCGGTGCCGGACACGACACATCCCCCGACCAGGAGGAGAAGAACCAGGGGAGCGACACCTTGGTCACGCTGCATCCGAACAGAGCGCATCTTTTCCGGCTACGCCGTCGCGACACGTCCCTTGCTGTCCACACGGCGTGTTGGCGCCTGTCCAACAAAGTCCTCAGCCCCGAAATATCTCTCAAGAACGAGAGAAACGCGACCAAAGAGTCCGGTGATGACCGCCGGGTGTCTCGGCAAACACTTCACTCTTCTTCTTCTTCTTCTTCTTCCTCTCCTTCACTGTTGACGCAAAGTGACTGCGGCGCTCAAAACACATCCATCACCGAGCAGCGAGCGAGCGTCACGGAGAAGACTGGAAGGGTGTAGCTTCCGTCCGTGGTCAAACTTTGAGGAGGTCCGTGGATGTATATCACACCCTGTGAATATGAAGGAACAATCTGTCGGCGTTATTCCTGGTGGGTTTCATTTCCAGCCGCACTTGACTGACAGGCTGGCAGCCGGAGGCGCAGAGGCGCCACAAAGTCACCAAAAAGTTGGACGCATTTCTGCTCTGAAGAAATTAGACGAGAGTCCGATTTCCCAGCGAAAAGGAAACTTGGTTTGTGAGCCTAACAAAAAACTAAAATAAAAATCAGTAGCACGGGCTTGAGATGCTGTCAGGATAGCCGCGTCCGCTGCAGACTGGACTCCGGAGTCTGCTCTGGGGGGCCCCTGGGTGTCTTCTCTCGCCCGCGTCCGCAAGGTGTAAACAAGAACACGGGGATGAACGCTGGAGCAGCCTCCGGACTACCAGTCCCCCCGCCTGGCCAATCATATACCACCCTCCTCCTCCTCCTCTCAGAGTGAAGGCTGAACAAGTGAAGGTAAACTAGTGGCAAGCGAGGAGGAAATAGATGGGAGGGGAGAGAAAGAAAACCCGGACCGAGGGCGCGCGGCACCGCCGTGGATTCACAAGCTGTGACTGCAGACAAGTGAGGATGAGTTAGTGACTTCCTCCTCTATCTATCTATCTATCTATCTATCTATCTATCTATCTATCTATCTATCTATCTATTTTTAAAATGCAATAACTTAGACAATCCTCTTTCTTTGCGCCCCTCCCTCTCCTAACATGACTAATCTGTGGAGAGCTATCTCTGGAGTCCAGGAACAGAGGTCCAGCAGCAGCAGCAGCAGCAGCAGCAGCGGCAGCAGCGGTCTTGCTTTATGATGGGAGCACATTATTGCCTGTCAATCCAGCCCTCCCGCCTCTCCGGGTCACATTTTTTTACTCCCGGTGGCCACAAGAGAGCACCCTTTCATAAACGAGCCAATGAGGACGGCACCTGACTGGCTCTCCATCAGGACTCCTCATTATCAGAGTGACTGGGGTGATGCTCATGGTGGCAGATTGGTGAGCGGGCACCACAGGGTGCACGATGGAGGAGCTGGTTATTTTTAACGTCGGAATCCAGCTTCCCGGGTGTTTTATTTTATTTGTTTTAATACTGGCAAAATCTTTGCGCTCACAGCAGTGACATCCTCTCAGAGTTTCCTCAGGTGCTGTCCTTCCTCCTCGCTTTATTGCAAAGAAAACACTATTGTTGAAGCTTCACATGTATCACTTATGTGCACTTATAGGATGCCCGCATGATTCTTTTTAAATTTTTATTTCTGGAACAGAAAAATGCTCTCATTATCTTGACATATGATGCACAAATGTTCGACAAATTAAAGGGAACATAAATGCTTCCGCACAGTGGAGTGGCTCGCTGAGGATGAAAACGGCGCATGAGTCATACAGTACGACGCTGTCAACCCAGGCGCACACCTATGGGAGATTTGGGAGCAGCGTGTCAGACAGCGCTCTCCACCGCCGTCGTCAAAAAAACCCACCAAAGTGAGGGAAAATCAGCAGGAAGAATGGTGTTTATCCCTCCGGTAGAGATCCAAGGAATGTAGGCCAAGGAACAGGTCTCCTTTGAAGGTGCAACAGTATATAGTGTGACATATCTTGTTAGCTCAGTTAGCCGTGCAGCTAGCCAGAGAGTTGGTGTTTACAGAGCTAGTATGAGACCTTTAAGGTTGTCAGGCCCGGGGCTAGCTTGTTAGCATGCTAACTTCAGTAGACATCTCTGCAACACAGTACATAGACGTCTTTTATATAACATCAAAACTGTTATTACTTCATTTAATGTTGATAATTTAATGTAATATATTTGATGTTTCAAACTAGAATTATTACAAATCACACCTTTAAATGATCACCCAGCTGCCATATGATTAGGTGATAGAGTATAAAAACATTATTTATTTCTATAAATATATTATCATTATATTATAGATATTATATTATACAGATATCAATATTATACTGTTATTGTGACATGAGACTGTAAATCATCCTAGATTTTGTATATTGTTATGTAGTGATATGTGCGGTCTGTTACTGGTTGCATCACGGTGAAGTGAAGTCATTTCCTGAATTTACCAGACGATTCTTGTTCTTGTGTACTTGCCCATCACACAGGACTTGCATTACCAGGGGGCCTGATGTGATTGAGAAGTTACTCCCTGCATCTGTATATTATGCGGCGCATTGGCAAAGTCTGTATTTTGCTTTTGTTTACTTACGATAACCCTCAGGGGATGATTTCAAGGCTCTGCGTAATATCAGCATTTCAGAAAACTTGCATCTCTTCTTCAGCAACCACTTTAATTAAATAGTCTAAAGTTGTTTGACCCACTCTCTGCATGTGTGATGAGCCTAAATACACACTTGCAGCTCGTTTAGATCCAGTACCAGATGTTCTGTGGCTGCACTTGAATATGACAACCTTTTGTTGCTCCTAACCCTCTCATGTCGATATAGCAGCTGTTGACTGCTGATGAACATATTTTGAACCGCGATCATATTTTATACTTGGTTACTTGTCTGGTGACAGAAAACAGATGTTAAAACAAAATCGACCCCAAATCATTGCTATGCCAATTCGAAAGGACTATAATTTAATCACACGACCTCAGTGTTTGTAGAAATGGGGTAGATGGTTTGCTTCACAATTTTTACTTTACAAAATTATGGACATGGCAGATTTGCATGGGGTTGAAATCACAGACGACCTCAACAATTATTACAAACTAGTGCAGAGTCGCTCAAAACAAGCAGCGTGATATTTATGATTTAAAACCTGGATGATAATATTGTAACCTTTCTAGCCAGACCGCAATAACCAATGAGGGAGGCGTCCTGCAGCAGCCCTTGAGGCCAACGTAAGCTAAATTCTCACCAAGAAAAGGAAACCCGTGTTGAGCGCGTTTCTCATCAGCCATACCTCAACAACCAATAACAGCTGAGGGTGCTGCTAAACAACGATAAACACTGTACCCCTTGAGGCTCACGTTAGCTAGCTGATGTTACTGTGGGCAGACTAGAATAGAACACTGCAGTGTGTTACTACAGCAAGTTGTTGCACCACACTAATCTCCATTTTGTCTACCAGCCCTTGAGGCTAACACAGGCCAGCATACTACTGTTGACAGAAGGTTAACATTTCACCTCCAGCTCACACTGAGGAAAAGAATAGCTGTGTTGCCCACATCTCTGCATACATCCAGACTCGTTTAACCGCCTGCTTTAGCTTTTATCCTCGCTGCAAAGTGTTACCAGAGCTCTAAAGCCACAGCAGTCCTGCTGGTAGCGGTGTTCGCTGATTATTCAAAATGTATTTACACTCCTCTTGTGGTGTGTCCAAATTTCACCAAATTCCACACTGCACTTGCTCTGGTCCTCGGCGACATACCTTCCAAGTGTGAAGTAGATTGGATAGACGGTTCTTGAGATATGTGAATAACAGACAGACAGACAGAGATTTCTTGCTTTATGGTGTACTAGAGATCCACAAGTAATGTGAGTCCCATGCAAATATGGCTTGTTTGAATTTGTCGCCCGGCTCCTGCATTTATCAGGTAGTATTGAGGATATCCCAAAATATGGAAATATATATCATGTACTGCCATATAGTCTTAAAATATTGCAATGGTATTTTGAGGCCATATCAGCCAGCTCTGCTTCCTGCCTTTGTCTGACATTTCTCTCTATGGGCAGTGTCACTCTCTGGCTCATAGTCCAACAGTCATTCCTTCTGCTGCTGACTCACAATGACGGTCAGTGAGTGGAAGGTTTATCCTTGCGTGACTTGTGCATTGAGACTGCATGATGAACGCTGTGGTGTAGGATGCTCAAGATGAAATGATAGTAAAACAGAGCGAAGCCCCGGCTTTTTTTGGCAGGAGGTGGGGGGGATGAGGCAGACAGTGAGCCTGTATGTAGGCACGCACACAGCCGAGCCTACAGCGAGGCCCTCCTCTAAGATGTGACAGTATCTGGCAACGGAACAGCATTGCTGTACTTCGCTCAAATCCAACTTCAAAGGTTATAATTCGCCTGGACAAGTGATGACTCCCAGTGCCTCCCTCCTCTGATGACAATTATGCTGTCTCCTGGAGCAGAGAATACACTTCGGATTATTTATTTATTCCCCGAGTCTTTATTGTGACTGGTGAGGGAGAGGGCGAGGGGCGAGAGAGGCAGGGACAGAGCGACGGGGGGATGGAGCGAGTGAGAGAGGTTATGCGTGAAATGGAGTTCGCAGGTTGTGTTTGAGACAGATTTGCCTCGTGGAGCTGCAAATGCCTTTTCTGTTTACATGTCTGCGCATGCCGTCGGGTCTGATTGTGTTTCAGTTCTCCGCCGGGCGGTTTCTTTCACATAATAGCTCTGCGCTTGGCATAATGAGCATACACTTATGACATTATCCGCAATCTTCTTCAAATCTCGTCACTTAGCGGGGGATTTCTTTTAAGTGAAGGTCTCATTCGGCAGTTTTTTTTACGTGACCGACTTTGGTGACACCCTTGATGAGGTCGTGCAGGATGTTAACACTCTGCAAGCGCGACACTATTCGCCCCCTTTTTCCTTACCCTCTCCAACAAATTCCTCAATTATTACACATGATGTTCAACTCGCCTTAAGTTATTATTGTGTCCTGCCCTTTGCTAAGACTAATTGAGGATGTGAGTCAAGGGCACCCAATGGGAAACTCGGGGGGGAACCATAATCGAGTGGGATGGAACTCATATGCAGAGCGCCATACAGCCGAAGAGACAAAGAGAAAGCCCGGGCTATTATTAAGGCATAATAGGTTATCCGCCGAGGACTGTTTAGCACCGCTGACTCTCCGTTGCTTTGTGTTGCAGGCTTGACATAAAAAGGATCAAACTGCCTATCTCTGTAAAACAGAGGGGGTCTAAAAATAGGAGACATGCTCTAGAAGTTGCCGTGGAGATAATTGAATATTATTTTCAGGAATGATTAAGTTGACCTATCCAGTAGACTAATTATTTCTTGCAGGCCAGAGGAGAACTTGTTTAATGGATTGGTGGTAGCAGTGAATAAAGCAAAATAAAGCGGCCAATCTGCAGGCTTTTTCTGCTGACCGGGAAAACATCAGTTGTGGAAAAATGAACACTACCCCATCATTAGAGTTTGGCTTTTGGTGGGGGGGCGACATTCTCAGATGAGTCTCGCAGTGCTTCGGAGTGGTGTCCTCTCGTATTGTCTTTTAGGTCACCCAAATCTCACAAAATAAAAGAACGATAGATCATTCTGTCTTACTTTTTTTGGAAGCCATACAGAAAGTTTTGGTTGAATGTGCCCAGGCTTGAGAGGTTTCCTCCGACTTCCTGAAACTTCCTCACTGCTGCTCCAAAAAGTACCCCCGTTGCCCCAAATTGAGTTACTTGTACTCGATTATTTCCATTGTCACCGTATTTTACTACACTTAATTTATATGACAGCTATAGATCATTTCCAGATGGCAGTTTTCACTCTTGACGACACATCTATAAACACAGTTGTTTATTCCAACATGCATGTTAGCACAACAGTAAATCTCCCATCCAAAATAAACTAACGCAACCAATACACTGCATACATATTTGAGAATACTGTTTTTTTGCTGTAACTTTACCAGAATACCTTTTTCTGTGTCCTAATTGCGTTATCCCGTTACATGTATCCTATTACTCCCCCAGCCTGATTATCATAGGAACTGCTGAGTAATGGCCAAAACTGTGTTAACAGCCTCTGTGCATGGGGCACGCGCTCCATCACCTGATCTACTGCGGTGCCCCAGTTTGTGCCGACTTTGAAGACATTCCCTCAATGTGTTTCTGAGACATCGTGTGCACGGACAGACTAAAGACAACCGGAAAAACAGAATGCCTCCAGTCACAGCTGTCGATGGCACAACGGCATAAACATAGACAGAATAAAGTTGGTTCCAATTTTTTTTAGGTGTAACTGTAGCAAAAATCACTTTTGTGTTATTTTGGTTACATTTAAACTTAAATGGTTTTACAATAGCATATGTCACATGCAAAATTAAATTTTAAAACACAGAGTTTCGGTGGTTGTTGAGTTTTAGCGAGAAAACGTCTGATTATTTTCAAGCTTTTTGTTTTGAGTCACAGCGACACTGTTAAATCCACAATGACCTGTGAAAGTGAACTGAAAACAGCAGTGAAAATGTGTTTATATGTGCACTTATAAAAAACAAAATTCATATTTTAGATACAAAACACAAGATGGTATTCATTCGCATAATGCAGGACAATACAATTCACAGTAATCAGCAATTAATAATCCAATCATTTGACATACAGTGAAATAACAATTGAAAGTCTACAAGGTAAAAAGTGCTTTTGTTTTACATTTTTTAAGTAGATTTTAAAGCGTGATAGTACTTTCATACTTTCACTCGAGGTTGCTATTTGCTATTTTCACACAGAGATATTTTCTGAATCGTTTTCTAAACATTTCCTTCCGTCTTGCTTTGGGTTATCTACAGACCTAAACACCACCATTTCTCACCGAAACTTATTTCCCGTCCAGTGAAACTCACTGTTGTCTGTTCGAAAAACACATTTTGTTTCATTTATTTTTCAGGAACAAGCGGATGTGAGCTTTGTGCAGCCTGTGAACGATTACGTAAACACCGTTTAATATTCAGTTCTGCATGATGACGTGTCACCATGTGCAGATTGGACACGTCCATGATTGTTAGTGTGGTTTTTGGCCTGTCTGCATGCCCGTCGTCGGTGTGAGTTTGAGTGTGTGTGCGTGTGTGTGTGTGTGTGTGTGTGTGTGTGTGCGTGTGTGGGTGTGTGTGTGTGTGTGTGTGTGTGTGTGTGTGTGTGTGTGTTCGAGGGTAAAACAGAAAGTGTGTGTGTGTGTGTGTGCATGTCCCCGTGTCAGTGAGTGTTGACTTCACCTGTCCTCCACCGTTGTAATCCCTCGGTACACCTGGGCCTGTGGGCTTCAGGGCTTTTAGCAGATTGCATGTGTCAGACTTCGGACAATTACAGTGATTGTTGCCCTAGAAACTCTGCTCTCTCTCTGCTTCTGGGGGTAAAAAAGAACGTTTATAAAATTAAAGGGCACAGAACAATGTGCAAAATGAGAGAATCTGTCTCGCAAGCTGGTTTTTACACATCCAGCTCCACCACACTGTAGCGAAACGGCACCTCGACAAACAAACGGGAAAAGGTTTTCACACAGAGAAAGGTCAGCTCTGTTACTGCCGAATGCAACTTTTTTATCAAGTTTGTTTAAACTTAAGAGAGCTGATTTAAATGTCGACCAGGCCTCTCGTCCTCATATTCATCAGCCACAAACATCCCGCTGTAGCTGATACGATTGCTCCGTTGGATTTACCTCCAAGCCCGAACTGTGTTTGTTGATATTCAGGGAAGATAGGAGGCTTAATGCTCATCTTATTCTCTAATGGCCATGGTCAGATTGAGCTCTCCTCTCAGCCGTACACAGACATCATTAGTACACAGCCACATGCTGGTCGTCTGAGCTGAATACTTGGGCGAGAGTGTGGAAAAAAGAGAGAGAGACCAGCCCCCGAGGAGATTACACCTGTTCAGTATCTCCACTCCGGTAAGATAAGGGTTATAACGTGCACAGCAGGAAGTGAGCGATGCACGTTGAGAAGCACGAATCGCTGGACTCAGCTGTGTCTCATCCAGGTGTGGAGGGAGTACTCCGATCCTTTACTGAAGCAAACGTATCACCACATTGTGAAAAACACTTTGTTACAAATAAAAGCACAGCGTTGTCAGTTAAACGTGCCCCCGCCAAGAATCACAGGACTGAATCTGAGGGGATCGTGAAATAATTCATGTGGAATAAGGGAGTTTGGTTAATCTTTTCAGACTTTTCTCCAGTTTTAGCCCTTTTGTGTAGTAGATTAGAGAGTTTTGCCTCTCTGGCCCTGAACAATTATTTTAATAAGACCATGTGAGAGGTGTAGAAGGGGAAATGGGCCGCTAACAAACGAGTACGCTTCTGTAGTGTGTGATAAAAGTTCACTAGCCAAAGAAGAAAATTGAGAAATTCAGGTGTAAATTTGAACAAGGCTTGTGATTCAATTCATTCAACCTTTAGTTCAGTCTCCAAAAAAACCTTTGAAGGCATCCCCTCACTTTAAATGATGACAAGAGAGTGCTTTAAGTGTAGTAGAGCAGTTTGAAATAAGGACTAAAAAGATATAATAGGGGTCATTCTGCATGAAAATGTTAAAACAACTGTACCTTTGTTTTATTTTGTTGAGTTGTGTACTTACAAAGGAAATTGGTAAACACAACTACTCAACATGACCTGAATTATACTTTTGGACGTCACCTCGTCCGTGAACATTTCTGCCTAAGTCACTGACTGTAGATGGGCGGTTGTATGAAAAACAAGGACAACAACTCCCATGATCCCACACTATCAACAACTTTTGCTTTGTTTTGTTTGCGAGACCCTCAACCAGAGAAGTTTCATACTGTTCATTTTACTTGTCGTATAGGTCCAAATGTGTTAATGCGTGTTGTAATATTTCCCAAATGTTTGTGTCAGCCGATCACCTCTGGACCAAATTATGACTTTTAATCTTAGATTAGGGCCTCCCTGAATTCCTACTCCCAATAAAGATCACTGCTTCTATCTTCAGCTAGCAGGTTAGCATGCTAACTTCAGTAGATATCTGTTAAACACAGACCATGCAAATACAGTTCTCGAGTAAATGTACTCAGCTATTTTCCTCCCTTGATCTCATGGCTACAGATGAGATCTGTTGTGTCTTATTTTACACATCATCGCTGTTTATTGAGACACACGAAAGTGAGGAAAAGGTGTTTGGAATACTGTAAGTGTTTATACACTGCGGGTTGTTGGGAGGCAGGCAGAGGGAGAGATGCAAGTAAATGAAAGTGCTGTGAGGTGGTGAGACTCGGCGCTGCAGTGACGAGTGGGTGTGAGCGCTAATTAAACATAACATCTGTTGGAGGCAGAGACACTTGCAGCTATGAAGCTGACAATCAAATTGTCAGCTATTGGAAACCACAATGTCATTTGATATCAAATAATATACGGTGAGTTGATGGATTGAAAGGGGGGAGGAAACACATCCCGCCTCCGGTAAGCCTCACATGTGGGAGTTTGCTACCCACTGTGGGCCTCTGTCAGGTAATCTCTCGGTTTATTAGTCCTGATATGAACTATAAACCCCAATTTTGTTTATGATGAGCAGCATCAGGGCATTGTTGAGTGATGATATTTCATGAGGGGAGCATTATGTTCACTTCATAATATTGGCTGCTCAGCACATTGGCTATGCTAGTCCAGCCCAGACTTCTTTTTTCTTTTTTTTATTGTAGCAAAGGGCTTTAGGACACTGTATCTGTGAGAGCAACATTATGGCTTTTGTATGGACATGCGTGTGTACGTGTGTGTGCTTATGTGTCTAGATTAATGACCACTGGCATAGGAAATGCCACTGACTAGCGTTTTACACAAACAACTCCTGGTTTTTGTGATGATGTAGGGAAACGCCTCGGGGTGGAAAACATGACTTTTGCTGTCCTCTGTTACTCCCTCCATCCCTTCCTCTCTTCATCATCCATCGCTCCTGTTCACCTGTGCCACCTCACTAATGATTGCTCAGCGGCTGTGAGTCCACCATGCATCATTTACCCGGAGCTCCAGAGAGGCGGCAAAAGAGAGAGAAGCAGCGAGGGGAGCGAGAGAAAGAAATTCTCTATTCATGCAGGTGGGCAGGCTGAATAGGGGAGCCGCGGCGATATCTGGAAGGAGAGAATGAGAATAAGGGGAGGAACTGACAGAGGTGCAGACACTAGGAGACAATCATGTGCTTGCAAAGGCAGTGTAAAGGGAGAAGGTGAGAATAGGCTGGAGGGGAGCAGGAGGCCCATTTTATTAATCACAGCCTTGATCTGGTGGGAAACGCTGACAGATCTGGATGGAAATAATACTCTGGAGTTGCCACCACTGCACTTCTGCTTGCCACCGAGAAAAAGGGCGGAGACCGAGGCAAGGCATTCCCCTGAAACAAAGTAACTGTGTCAGCTTGACATGTGTGTTATTTTGTAATTAACATAATTGCACGACCAGATTATTGTTATCGAGACCGAGCAGAGTATAGTAACCGTACGGATGCAGCTGTTTACATTTCTGCCAACTGCAAACAGACATTGATTGATATCTCTACATTATGTTTTATATCACATTCACATTAATAGTATATAAGATGACTTTGCTGTCAGGAGCAAGCCAGTGTCTGCTGTATGGGGCGTTTTAATACCTTTAGGTGTGAAACCTCTGGATATTTTTAATTAGAAGTCTGTGGCCACAAAACTGAACATATTTTGACGGGATGTCGAGACATTTCCAGCCACGTTTTTGCATCAGAGCGGATTATTTTTGAGATGTCGGGACATTTCCGGCCATGTTTTGGGCTTCCAATTTGGATATTTTTGACAATATGTTGACATCTCCACTCATGTTTGTGGCAGCAGTAACGACATTTCCAGAGTTGTTTTTTTGGGCAAAAAATAAATGTATTTTGGCACATTTTTTGACAATTACACTTCTATTTGTGGCAACAACAATCTAATACTTTTAAAAACATTTTTAAAAGGGACGTTCCTAGTTGTGTTTGTGGCGGCAAAACTGAATATATTTTGACGAGGGACATATCCAGATTTGCTCGCAACCTAAACTACTCGTCCTAACCCTAACCAGGTGTTTTTTTGTGCCTTAACCTACACAGACCAAGAGCACAGCGTTATCACCACATGAAATTGAAAATTGAAAGTAAAGAAAAATGTTGCAGACTTTGCCAATATCCATTCTGGCAATTGGTTTGCATACTTAGCGCTCAATATTTAGAGGTGTGAGATTTTTAATACGGTTTGATTTGACACACACTGCTGCTGCCACGACTTAAAACATTTTCAGTGCAGCAGAAATAAGGACGGCCTCACTACATTTCTGGCTCAATTACGTTCAGATTCATGAAGCTATTTCTGACATGACTGAAGTTTGCCTGACACATGCAGACTGTTGTTTCCCAGCAGCTGTGCCAAACAAAACAAAAGCAGCGCTCGCACCGTAAGACGTGGCGCCGAACAGGAAATGTTGCCTTCCGCTCAAATATCACGCCGACGGTTTGTTAATATGTTTTTTTTCTTTGAGAGAGAGAACTGTTTGATTCGCCACATGCGCGGCAAGTCTTGACAAAAAGACTCTGCGTTGTCCCATGATGCAACGCAGCTCTGCGGGGTGACATCATGGCTGAACAGGCAGCACAACATCAGCCAGTCAAAATGATTTAATATAACAATTTACTTGTCGAGCTGCAAAGACAGTGAAAGGCCAACAGAGCGGAGTGACAATTTCTCCACCATCCTCACGCGAGCTGAGTGGACACTGTTATTAGGTGTCTGACTAGGTGGCCAATCAAGTTGATAATAATAGGTAATAATGGAGAACACAGGAGCTGACCCTGCAGTGCAGCCGGGCAGCAGTCATCTTATCAGCCTATAAAAAGCTCAGGTGTGGGCGTGCATTGTTTGCCCGTTCGCGGTCTCCCATCATATCGATATCACCTCATTTCTGGAGGTGGGAGCCAGCAGTGGCAGGGAAGGGGGAGACGGGGAAGCGGGGGGTGAGTAGGAGGAGGGAAAAGGACGGAAATGAGTTAGAGGGGAAATAGTATCAGTTTTTTTCCCAGGGCTAATGACGAATGCATCTCAATCCATGATAATACGCCTCATGTTTGTTATTAAATAAATGATTATAGATTCCTTAGCTTGGAGTAGAAGTTCTCCACAGTCTTAAGAGCACTGGAAAAACACAGTGGCCTTTACCAGAAATTGCATTGGACGTTTGTAAATGGGGATCATCAATATTATTGGCAGGTTGTTTGAGTAACCGGAGGCCGGGAGAACAATCATGAGTTTATCTTGTTTCCAGTGTATGAGTTGTTGTCTCTGACCTTTGTGCTCAGGCAGTTGAGGTGCTTTTTTTTCTTTGGGAGGGATGCAAATCCGTCCGTGGTTCCCCAGTCAAATCCATGCAAAGCAGTCAGTTGAATCCGCAGAAGCCTCAAAACAGGAACCGGAGCTCGTGCTCTGAGAATAAGGTCATATTGTTGTGATTAAACAGAGTTTTTCCAGTTTTACTTAAAGGAGAAGTTCAACCAAAAATGAAAACATCAGTCATCGTCTATGCCCCCGTCATGCCGCCGGAAAGTCGGGGGAAGTTTCTTTGTCAACAAAACATTTCTGGAGCTTAACAGCAAAACAGCAGTGCAGCATTGCTTCTAAGCAAATTAAGTGGATGGGGACTTGTTTTAAAACGAGGAAAAAAACCAAAAAACAAGCAGCATTCAGCTCATTTTGTCATAATCCAAGTCTCTAAAAAGCCCAAGATCCCAAATTGATTATAAAAAAGACATTGCTTGCTTTGCTCCAGGAACGTTTTGTAGACTACAAAACATTCCCCCTGACTTTCAGTCGGCCTGTGGGTGAGTAGATAATGACTGAATTCTCATTTTTGGGTAAACTTTTCCCTTTAAACCTATTGCAGCAGTGATTTAACTGAAATATCACAATGCTCAGAGCTCATGTTTTACAGCAGCTGGTGGAAATGACAAAAGGAGCACCAAAGTACAGTAGGTGTTTGGTCGAAGGGGATTTAAACCAGTGCAGAATATATCGAATGGGCACCAAAATAAAAGCGTGAAATGTGAGCCACCTCTTATGCCTCGTGGGGAGAATCACAAAGAGGAGGAAGACTGTGATTGGATATATTATCTCGCCAAAATGAAAGAAAATTGATCTTTTGAGTCTGCTTTGGTGTCCCTTTTCGGCGTAAATGGGCAAAAAAAAAAAAATCAACTCCGATGACACAGTGTAGGCAACAGACGGGAGAACAAATACAGCACCGCTGCTCTGTAAAGGTGGGTCACAACCCGAGACGGAATTAATGAGCAAGTATCGCACCTGCTTACAAGGAGCAGGCAGGGGTTGAAAAAGGTGGACATCTGATGCTGGAGACACACCTGCTCCTCTCATTCTCTACATGATTGTTATTTGAAGCATCACAAGGCACTGGGTGTTAGTTGGACAAAACTCCATCTCTGTGATTTCTGACCTCCCGTTGTTGAGCCCATCTCGCAGAGGTTCAAAGATGTCCATGAGGAAGTAATCCTGCGATGTGTAGGGCAGCGTCGCCACGTTTCGCGTGTCGAAGGCTTTTAAAAACAGCTCCTTCTGCGACTAAAAGAGACAAAGGAACAATCAGACACTGTGAGCAAGCGTGCTCCCGGACTCCCACATTCCCTTTGGAGGGCGCGCCGCAGCCTTTCATCTCTGCTCCCCTCTCTGTTTCTATCCTCTCATCTTTCCTGCTTTATGTTCTGCTTTCTGAGCAGAGTTCGAGTTCAAACACTGGGGACCAGTTTAAATACTGGAGGTTCCCACTGCAGAGCTCCAGTGAACTAGAGCATATAGTGAAATATAAAAAGGCTCCGGCTTTCACTCATTTCCCCTCCTTTTCCTTTGGCTGTTAGCTTCACAGTTATATGAATGGCCTCCCCTTTTCTTTTAATTAAAGCATATTAACGGCCGTGTTGTTACGCTGCGTGTTGAGCTTTAATGTGAGCCTGTTAAACCCCGTAGAGAGGGAGGTGGATGGATGCAGGAAGGACACAAACCTAGAACATGATATTCCAGCACTTTTGTGACATACACCGATGTGCTAATCAATACATGAAAAAAAAGTAAAATAAATGAAAGGAAGGAGGATGCACCTGGGTCGATAGCCTTGCAGGTGATTGAGAGGAAATGGGAGCCTGGTTGTGCCTTGTGTGCATGTGTGTTTACATCATGTGCACAATTTGTGGTTTACGCTTAAGACCCGACGGTTGCACTGCACTCGTGTATTGAGAATGTGACAGTCTTTTCTTGTGGGATATCTCATGGCTATACTGGTATCGACTCTTGTTCGAGTCCTCTACAGGAAGTATTTTTCAGGAGAACAGGAGCTCTTTGCCGCGGGCGGGCCTTTAAGTCCATCAATAAAGTGACCAGTGGAGAAACAGCAGCGCCACAGAAAACCCCGGGTGAGATCCGCACACACACGGCAGGAAAGGCTGACGTTTTTCTACAAAAGCACAAAAACAAAAATCCGCTTGCCACACTCCAAAAAGTGAAACACGTGCTTAATCAATCATATTAATCATTAATTCGATGCGAGCACATTACACCCGTGCTTCCACAAACACAATTATGTGGATTAGGTAAGAAGACATAATCTGCTGCTCAATCCTCATTACTATGGTGATTAATCCACACTGATTACCTCATTTTAATTAACATAATGAGATACTCAAAATACCCACTCTGCCAAAACAGTGAGGGTGATCTTTGGTTTGGTTTTATTGTTGTGCGTGCATGCATGTGTGTGTGTGTGTGTGTGTACGTGGGAAGTGTCCTACCTGGCTGGCAGGGACAGTCCGCCGGTTGAAATTAGATTACACAATCACAAACGTCCCAATCAGGGCTCATGCATATTTCATCCCCCCCACCCCCCAACGCCTGGCTTTCATAATTACTTAATTAATTCCCAGCTCTGAAGAGATAGGCCAGCACTAATCCCCCAGCCTCCCCTGGGGCTTCCCAGGACCGCTATAGATGTCCGGTCCCAGGATGCACTGCAGCAAAATAGAAGGGAGACGTCCTGAACAGTTGTGCGGACCGTAACCATGGAGTTAAATCTGCTCTCTTCGGAGGCCTCACTCCTGAATGTAGGTTGGGATTCAGCATTCCCAGTGAAGATCTCAGTTGGGGTTTCGGTACAGGCAAAGCGTTTCCATCCCACGGTGAGAAAACATCCAGCACCCCTCGTGTGCAGAGAGAACGCATTTCTGACTGAAGTGACTGGTGGAAAAACAAGGAAGACGTACCTGCTCGCACACTTTTGCAAGCAACATGTGCTCAGCCTGTTTTTCGCTCGGCTTCGTCTTCATCTCTCGCTCTTTTGCAGCGGAGTGCATCTCATGCACTCAGTTTGAACTGGAGGCAGATAAGGAAACAAAGGGGAAGCTTCTCTCGCACACTCCCACATAGCAGCGTAATTGAATATGCCATGAATATCCAGCAAGGAACCCAATTTTAAACTTCTATTTTGCGCCTTTTCCAGGCCGCTTTGATATTAACTATGTCAGCTTATGTTGTAGGAGCTAATGACTTTTAATTCTAAAGGAGGAGAAAATGCTGTGAGCCACATCGGCGCAGAGTGAGTAAGCTGAATCCAAGTTCTGTGGGACAGAAAAAAAACGACTTATACTAACAGTCATAAGCTGCGCTGCATTCAGTCCCTTTGGATTTAAATGTAAAGTCTAATGAACCAGATTCCTCCTGGACCACGAGCTACTTAATCGCTGATGAATGAACATAAGCAAACGTGGCAACACTTATTTAATCACACCTCCACATCCTCCGTGTGCTTGGCAAAATAGCATCTATTACTGGAATTATGTTGACCCAATATGAGAGAGATCGCGGCCTCTCTCCCCTCGCTCCCATTTGAAAAATGTTCTGTCACTTAACAGGCTGTAATTAGTAATTATCTGAAGATTCAAATGATTTCTTTCTGAGCACTTTACTAATGAATTACACGTCCGCTGAGAGGCGAAATCACCGCAGCTGAGGCCGCGTGTCCACAGTGTGCAGAGGGACTGGTCGCCCGCTGCTGCTGCTGCTGCTGCCGCTGCTGCTGTGCCGTCCCCACAGCAACTGAGAGTTTCCACAAAGACGGAGCGAGATAGGAAAGAGAGGCAGATTTAAAACACTCCAATCAATCAGTGATTCGACTCCAGGCTAAATCCGTGTTGATAATTAGCCAATCAGAGCAGGCTGGGCAGCGGGAGCTTGCCAGGCAGGTGCCTGCAGGCCCTTGGGGGACCTGAACTGTCTCTTCCCTTCATTAACTCCCCTCGTCCTCTCCCCTTGTCCGCCTGATCCTGCGAGCGGCCGGGGCTGCTGGGTAATTCAGTCTCCAGTCTCTGAGGTGACCCCATGCCGCAGGGCTGAGGGAGCCGAGGATACAACACTTCTTTTTAACCTCTCTCTGACTCCCTTTTTCTCTGTTTCTAGGACCGTTGCTGCTGCCTGTTGTTGGCTCTTTGTTACCGGAGTTGTGCTCAGATGGTCTAAATACCATCAACTTTTTATTCCTCCCCGACCTTCCACCCATTATTTAGATACGGAGGGCAAAGGAAGAGATTGTAACTCTTTTGTATTTTTATCCGCCTTCCTCTCTCCATGTCCGTCTGCCACGTTGTCCGTCCGTCTGTGCAGAAACGCAATTTCCTCCCATCTCACTGTTTGCAGCTCTTTATGGCCCCTTTATTGCCGTTCTTAGCTGATTGCTCATATTTATTTACAACGAATGCAGTTATGAGGTACGGCTGTGAATGCAGTGGGCATATAAATGCAACACTCATCTCCTGTTAGCTCATTAGAATGTATTGCATTGCTTCCATCTGATTTTTTTCTTTTTTTCTTTTTGTCTTCACGACTGCAATTTTTGAACCTCCCAGGATCCTCTCTTAGATTAAGATTGTCAGAATCAGTAGTTTTGTTCCAGGAGAGAAAAAAAAGTGCCTGGAAACACGGAGGGCCTTTAAAGATGAGATACAGTCTTTAATATGTGTCAAAAACTGAGTTGTCATAATAACCAACTTTAATAAGGGATGTGCAGAGCTCCTTGTCTCGCAGAAACCCACCCACCCACGCATGCACGCACACATGCCCACACAGTAATCAGTATGATTTCACATTATGGTTTTGCACATGGCCATTAAAGCTGAGTTACAATGTGATTATTGCCTGTGACAAATGAAGAGGTTATATTCAAACTATTAAACAGCTCATAGCTTTTGATAGGAGACATATATGATCAGTTAAGGTGCTTCAGGCAGAGAAATGCTGTCCGTCTGTCTCTATTCTCCTTCCTTTTCCTTTCCTCGCTCCCTTTCTCTCTCACTCAAACACAAAATGATAGATATATTTATATATTTTCGAATTATGTTAATCTGCAGTTTTTTGAAGTTGGGGACAAAAGAATGCGGCAAACAATATCATCAAGTGTTCTCGCTCCCACATAAATGTGAACACCGGCGTCCCCCTGTTTGTGTGCATGCACGCACAGCCAGTCAGGACGTGTTTTT
>CAEMYA010000046.1:3604166-3676326 GCA_903131615.1 Diplodus sargus | reverse complement strand
TTTTTTTTGTGCTTAATCTGTAGGTTCTGAAGTGCTACGAAACACAACATCAATTGAAATGATAATTCTGAAATGATTGCTTTTGCCGCAGTTAAATGAGCGCGCCGGATGGAGGGATTGTGCTCCCCCGAAAGCCGCGCAGGAACACCACGAGAGCCTCTTTTGAGAGTATGTATCTGTCAATACACAAACGCAGGTGAAATGACGGAGGGCGCGCGGCGTGCACGCGCACACTCACCGGTGACAGGTGCGGTACGCTCCATCGAGCAGCCTTGGTTACTGACAGATTGTGGCAGGTGAGCAGGTCTAAGCAAAGCGGCGACTGTCACCTTTAATCTCCCAAATGCACATGCACGCACGCACACACACACACACACACACACACACACACACACACACACCAGTGGAACTACAATATTTTCTGCTCCACACCCTGCATGTCTGATTGCTATCCTGTCTGCTGGGGACCGGGACTACCCCGGGGGGAACGCAGAGTAGAGCCAGTGACTAAACCGATCTACCGCTCCCCGGAGACCCACACCCAAAGAGCTGCCGCCGCCGTCCCATCTCATCCAGCCACGGCCCAGGCAGGCTCCTGCAGGGCACGCTTTAATGACTTCCTCTCGCCTTCCCCTCTCTGCATTTAGGTGTGGCTGCCATCTAAAAGGAATGAGGGGGGGAGATTAGCATATCAGGGGTGCAGATTAGTGCTCTGTGGTGTGTACATGTACTGACAGAGGGTGGTAATGAGAAAAAAAAAAGGACCTCCCTCCCCCTGACCGAATCCCATCCCCTGGTTAAACAGAGGGAGTTCAAATGGAACCACAGATAGAGACGCAGGGCCTCTTTATCTGCTCTTTACAGGTACACAGAGTGGCCGTGGTTTTTTTTTTCCCCCCCTCCATTTTAGGCTCAACAGTCAGATGCGCCGTTAGGGATTAATGCGATTAAAGTGCCAGGCAACCAAAACAGGTTACACTCTCCTCGTGGCTGTGGTTGGGTTTAGTGTGATGTGATCATTTTATTCCAACAAAAAGGACTCTTTCTTGTTTTCCTTCCTCGTTGTTTTCCTTTTTCTATCTCGTTCTCGGCGAGCTCCCTGCTGGTCGGGTTGATTTTGGCCCCCGTCCAGCAGATCCAGCGCTGCCCAGTGCCACCAAGCGAGAGGCCCCGGCTCCGTGTCAGTTGCGATACGAGAGCCTGACCGCCGGTGCCCTGTCTCTGCCGCAGGGCCGAAGAGCTCCTTACCCCCATGGATTTTTCATTTGTGGATCTTGCAGAATCAATGCTCTGTTTTTGCCTCCCCAGACAGGGACCATGGATCAGCATTTTCTTTCGCCACTCCTCATCTCTTCCTGCTCCATTCCCTCTCTGCGTGCAACCGTATGTGTTTCTTATTCCCCTTCATCTTTTCTATAAAGCACAAACTCATTTTGCCTTTGCTTTATCCTGCCCCTCTTCCTCTCCCCCCTTTTACCCCCCATTTTTGCACATTTCTGGTGCCGACAGTCTAGGAACGAGACTCACATTCAATGCATGTTCTTCTTAACCCGATCAGCCAACCAACGGGGGTATTCAAACACGGAGGTATTTATTTATGTAGACAATTTTCTTTCTCTGGAGATGTTCACAGCTCAGCAAAGGTCTGTAGGATGCTAGAATAGCTCCAGATTCACAGAAAGCCGGGGAAAGTAGGCCAGGAGTCTCTCTTTGACAAACCAAATTGTTTGAACTGTTCTCTAAAGCACAGCGAGGGGCAGTTTCAGAGCCTCGCGTCTCCACCTGTTCTCAGTTGGATGAGTTTGGCGCCAGGTTTTTTTCCATCACAAACCACGGGGCCTTGATCCTTACACACTTTTAGGCGGGTGGAAGTCATGATTACCTATGATGCACTTGATTATGACAATGCAGTGTGACTGGGAGTCTAGCTGAGTCTCGCTACTTTAAGGGGCTTCACTGCGCACAATGTAAATGATTCCTCTATTGTGCTCCCTCCTTTCTGCTTTCCAGCAAACCATTGGAAGCACATAATGAGCCAAACGTTTCACTTCCACACTGGTAGAGTGGAAAGGGGAAAGGTAAAGCTTTACGAAACTGGCTTTACACCTGCAAGATGCTCAACACAATCAACGGAATAATTGGTGGCAATGTGTGTTTCAGCAAACCAGGGACATGTTAAAACTTTGCATTTTGTCATGTTCAGTTTTCAGTTTTCTATTGTTTTATGGTAAGGCCATCCTTATCAGAAAGAAAAACCCTAAAGATTGACTGTGAGTGCCGAAAAGAAAACTACCTCTAGTGGCTGTAGTTGTTAAGTTAGCAAAGGAGGAAGTCGGGAAAAGCGGTGTAAAGAGCAATCAAGCCCATGTTGGGGTTTGGATAGTTGGATTAAACAAGCACAGGACTTTAGCCCAAGAGGCTGCTGTTCATGTCCAGTGTGAAACCAAAAGTTATTTTAATATGATAACATAGCAAACATCACCTACATATTGTAACTGAAGTCACAAACAAAGGTACATTTGTAACTTAAACTTTTTTTTAAACCTAAAAAAACTGTGGCGGTCCGGTTCACTTGTTGTTGGTGTGCTGCAACAGTCATGTTTTTTTGGTAATGACAATTTACTTTTGGCTTACCTGGTTCTGCTGCCGCACACAAGGCTGGAAAATCTGAAGTTCCGTAAAATCTCCCCAGTGGTTTTCATGCTGACAAATATATCGATACATGAATCAAAATTCAAATTCAAAATTAACATTGCAGAAACTTACGATGGCAGCATTTTTTTTTTTCTTCCGTGGCGTGGGCTGAGACGCTGCTGTTGGTCACTACACAAGCACAAGATGGAAACAATAATTGCATTCTCACCACAGTCTGAGACAAATGCTCCCTGCAGACATTTGGGTCAGTTAATTGGAATTTCACTAAGTGCCAACGAGCCATCACGTAAGGCACTGGGTTTATGCTGGCCGCCGTTCATATTGTGCTGCATTAGGAAGTGAAAACCTCCCACACTGCTCTAATTACCAGTCTCTAGACAGCTTGGGAGGCATTGTGTCGGCTATCAAAGGAAAGAACTGTTGGGATGAATGTACAATTAGAAGAAGCTGTCTGTTTTAATAAACGTGATACATATTTTATTAATATAAATGTAGCACAGCTGAGCGTGCTGCGATCACGGTGTTTTGCACTGCTGCTTTATGTTTCCTATCCCTGCGGCTGCACGAGTTTTAAGGGAAATATGCCATCATTCCTCTGGAGTCACAGCAATACCAACAGTACAAAGTGACCTTTCAAATGATGCAATAGAAAGATATTGAACCGCAAAGAAAAATGGGGGAAAGACAGTGAAGAGCGTGTCCACTGTCCCATCTCAGCAAAAGAGGGAGTTCAGGTTTGCTGGACACATCACCGAAGAGGAGGCACACAAAGACGAATGAGTTTGTGCAATTGGATGACTTCATTCAGGCTTAAAGGGACAGTTCACCCCCAGAATAGAAAATATATATTTTCTGCTCATGTGTAGTGCTCGCTGTCCATGCGGATCGTTTTACTGTGAGTGGCAGAGTGTTCGGAGATATCGGCTGTAGAGACGTCTGCCGTCTCTTGAATATAACCACATAACGAGATCGCACTCATTTGACACTTAGTTAGCTCGCCTCTCGACCATGAGTGGATGCACGTTTTTCTCCTGTGATACATGTGGCGGGTGTAGGTTGGTAGAGAGAAAATAGGTCTTACATGACACTATCCGTAACAGGGTCTGTTGTCAGTCAGTGCCTGTGCCATCTAGGTCCATTGCACTGGAGAGAAAGCAGACATCTTTACAACCGATATCTTCAAAACCCACACCAAAACAATGTAGATGAATGAGCAGCGCTGTAGGCAAGAGGAAAAGTATGTTTGTTTGTTTTTTTATTCTGAGGCGAATCAACCCTTTAAACAGCTGGCAAAGTGTAAAAATACATTCACCTTTACATTGGGTGCGAGTGAGCTCCTGAGCTCCTCCGTCCTTGCTCCTACTTTGGTTCTGCACCTGGTTGGCATGTGCATATTTTTTGTTTTTTCCCTACGGTGCGGCCTCTCCCAGCATCGCGCTCTCTGCCTTCCAACAGACACAACTCCGGATTAGATGCACTTCTCCGGTGACCATTTCGTCATGTCCCGGCAGTTATATGCTACAGCTAGATAACATCAGTGTCCAGCATTATTTCCGAGACTCCCTTCTTTGCAGCCAGGGGAAGCGTTAAGGGCAGGCACACAGCCGAGCAGGGCTAGTTTCACCTCCACATTCTGCCTCCTCCACCGTATATTAAATCCCACCCACTCCCTTGGAGAGCCGAGGGGCCATAAAAAGCACTGCAAGAGAGGGGAAAGGAGGAATCATTACCTGCAATTTATAAACCATTAAGAGCTGTATTAAAAAGCCTGCAATCTAATTCACCCAGCAGTCGGCTCAGGCAACGACGTTGGCTGAGGGGGAGAGTTAGAGTTCATTTAGGCAGTGTATATTGGCCACTGAGGGTATGTGTGATGTCAACAGGGTCCGGGAAGGGTCACCTCAAACCGAGGGAGGCTGGCTTACCGCCGATGCCCAACTCAGCAAAGGAGGGGGGGTTGAAGGCTGACAGGCAGAGAGTGAGACTGGGGGAGAGAGTTGGGTAGAAGTGATATTGCTCAGTGATCCCTTCTTATCCAGCAGGTCATCTCTTCAAACTAATTGTTATGTGGTTTCACAGCTGGTAAGGTTCAGACAGGGTACTCCGGTGATATGAAAGTAGAAATGTTTCCTTTCGACCACACTGACCTTTTGGTGGGTGCGTTATTACAGCCTTATGTTGTGTGGACAAGCACTATTCAAAGACAGGGCGGGGCTTTATTTTCAAAGTGACGGAAATATGAAATGAATTACAGGGAAATGTGGAGGCAGCAATGATCAAGACATCTACAATATTCTATTTTCATAAATAATCATATATATACACACACACACAAACACAAATACACACACACACACTCACACACACACACATACACACACACATATACACACACATATACATATATATTCATTTAATGTACTTTTAAAAATAAATGCCTGTTGAATTAAACAATTTTACATTTTGTTTCTTGCCAAAGGGTTATATTAGAAAATTGATACCACTTTCATATATGTCAGATGTGAAGGTACATCCATGAGAAGTGATGACTGGCTTTCCTTTGCATAAAGACTGTTAGCAGGGTTAATGAGTCACCCTCCCTGTGAACTCATAGACCTTGATCCCTTCTTAAGTAGCTTAAATTATGAGTAAAAAAAAAAACAGCAATTTATTTCACTGGAAAAAATGGTATGTACAATACATTAAACCTGTTATTTCCACCTTTCAAAAAAAGAAGTCATTGATTTGCTTTTTTCTTGATGGTTAGACCGACATAAGAAGATCCATCCTGTCATGGCTGTACGGCAAACATCAAGCTACGGTAAAAGAGCCACCAGTTAGCTTATCTTGAAGTGAGCAGACATACTGGAGGCGTTATTATAGATCCCACTCATGTTCTCGCAAGACCTGCCCTACTCCGTCGCTGATTGCTGGCTTTATCTGCTGGGTTCTCTATGCACAACTCACACTGTTTAATGTCTCAAACATTAGCCATACTAATGCCTGTTGTTGGCGGTTTATTAACGGTAGTGTTGCGGGCAAACACCCCGACCTCTTTGGCCTCTCGCCCGCTCCTCTGCTGCTCGTGTTGACATGAGTCATCCTCCGTTTCATCATCTCCTATTGTTTCTTCCTCTCTCAATGGTTTGTTAATGAAGAAGTTCCCCTTAACTATCTATATGCACAACTAATAAACTCATAAGATTTATGTGTAAGTCTGCATCACTCTAATTTAATCAGACTAAGTTATTCAATTTATACGTTCACTCACTGTGATTGCACCAAATTTGACTCTATGAACTGAACTTGTGTAATGGAATTAGATGGAAAATTCACATGCAGTTAAAACAGTTTAAGTCAGTGTTTTAGTTTGTTGAGTGATTAGTTAGGGTTAGAAACATAGAAACAGGATGTGATGAGTGAAATAAAGGATATAAAAGCATACGGTAGTTGCATTTAAGTGAAACTCTCGCCAAAAAGCCACCAAGGCTTTAATTGCGATTGAATATGAGTTTAAATGCATAATTACTACGAAAGAGGCACTAAAGAGATTTACCGTAGTTTCATTTTTGGGCAAGCTAATATTCAATGGGGTGCAGGGGCACTTTTATGCTAGCATCAAAATTTTTAAAACACTAAAAGGCTCGACACAACATGAAACATTGCTCATAGCATCACCAGCGTCTCTACACTGGAACACGAGCATTGAGACCATTGATTGTGTACACAGAGTTTACTAAAAAGAAGGTTTTTGGACAACTCACGTTAGCAGTAGCACCTCCGGCGCGCCGTCGTCATGGCAGACAAAAACTGTTGATCCCCGAGTGCGACCTGACAGGCAGGAGAGTAATGGTGGAGCCTGCCTGTTAGGTTGCACTCTGGGATCAACAATTTCTGTCTGCCATGATGGCGGCGCACCGGAGATACAGCTACTAAAGTGAGTTTTCCAAAAACCTTCTTTTTAGTAAACTCTGTGTACACAATCAATGTTCTCAATGCTCATGTTCATGTGTAGAGACCCTGGTGATACTACGAGCAAAGTTTCATGTCGTGTCGAGCCTTCTTGGTGTTTTAAAAATAGCTTGCCCAAAAAACGAAACTACGGTAAATCTTAAAAGTGCCTCTTTCGTCGTAATTATGCTTTTACACAAAGACTTGACTCACATTCAATCGCAAATAAAGCCTTGGTTGCTTTTTGGCGATAGTTTCACATTAATAAGGTGCATATGTGGAGAGTGAACAGCAGTTATGGAGTCATGTGATTGAAAAAAACAAATAAAAAGAACAAAAATGTCATAGAAATAAATTGCTTCAGAGCAACAAAGGTGAAGTGCAAAGAATGTGTGAAAAAAATAAATAAGGTTAAAAGAATATATTAAGTAGCAATGAAAATGGATAAAAACAGAGAGTAAATAACAATAAAAGGTACAAATAGCAAACGGTGCCAAGGCAAGAATCAACATTCAAAAAAGTACTTGGACTAGATACACAGCTCCACTGGGAACACTGTGCGAGTTGTTATGAGTGGAAACATTTAAGCGCAGACTGACTGGTTCTGTTTCTGTGACTGCAGTGTTGATACAACATACCACGACCCGGTATAGACGTGCCTATATTGTCTTTGTAGGGAGAAGGTCAAGAGGGTCAATAACTGTGGCGTTGAGAGCGTCTGCCTGGAGCCCGAGGCCCTCCCTCGCCATATCACAACAACACCACAGTCGATACGCTCCAAATTGAGCCCTCATGCAGAACACTGCGCAAATCGATATTCTTAAAAAGGTTACACGTCAAACTATTAAATACTTTATCGATCCATTTGCAATACGTAGTGCTTATAAGGAAATCTATAGATATGTTATCCCCGCCTCATGGCTCGGGAGTAAGCAATATCGCTCATTATCTTGATTTCCTACAGTATCGCATGGCAAAGTAGGTGTGGGAGAGAGGCAAATAATTCTCATCGAGTTGGCCACATGCCTTGATAACTGCCGCTCTTTCTCTTCTCAGAACATCCTGTCAAACTCAGTGCCAAAATGTGACAGTTTAATGTTTCAGGCGCTCAATTTGACATGATGTTCTCTCCCCGTACAAAAGCAGAGAGGGGGAAGGCGATATTTAACGGGTCTACCTAACTTATCCCTTACATAAGCTATGTTAAGAATATCTCACAAAACAGGCTGAACATCCCATTTTGAGGCTATTCATCTGCTTTCTTGCGGCTGTCAACGCTCGGAGAGAAAACTCCTCGGGCTGAGAGGCAGAGACAGCCATTGCATCGCTCTCATCAAGACCCACTATCTCCAAAACCTAACATTAACTTTTTGTTTTTTTGTTTTTACGTCATTCAGCTAAACGGAGCAGCTGCACCAAAGTCACAGAACGTGCAATAAACCTGTCACGATCAGTATTAGCAGGGAAAAATGGGAAATTAAAAGACAAAAGCAGGTGTTGTTGAAGAAGATTTCTTGGTTTGCCGGGTGTAAATCCAGCAAACGGGGGAGGAAAACGGGAAAACGGGGGGAGCGTGACCAAGATAGATGGATGGGGTGATAGTGAGCATCAAGGTGAGCGGCACAGCACGCTGGAGCACAGAGGAAAACGCGAGGCGAGGCAGAATGTCACAGAAGAATCAGGCGGCAGAAAAAGTCAGCTGATGTTACAGATGTACCTGAGTAAAGTGTTATTACTTGAGCTAAAATATAGCTCCGCGTTAATGGGCGCGAACAGAAAACACACAAAGTGCAACCTGAGATATTGTTGCTTCGATCAAAGGTGGAAAAAGAGGGTTTTATGTATAGAAGCGTGGCTGGCGAGTGAGAAAAGAAAAAGTGAGTGGCACTCTCGGGTTTGATGGCGCTTTTGATAGCCTTTTGGACCATTACGGCAGGAGAAGTTAAAGAGGAGCGTCGCAGGAGGGAGCAGGAATGGAAAATACTGTGGGTACGCAGAAAAGTACAGGGAGCAGAAATAAGTGACCAGGGGCGGTTATGAATGCACAGTCAATAGAGAGACAGAGAATAGGCAGGAGAGGAAAAATCGAAAAGGGCATGAGAGAGCAGGAGAAAGTGAGCAGGATAGAGAGAAAAGGGAGTGACAGTGAAGAATGGAGGCAGTTAAAGATATCTGCCGAGAGATCTGTTATTACAGAAGGAGGGAGACAAACAGCTTCTTTCTTTTTTTTTTTTACGCCGAAATAAAGACACTCATCAATTTAAATCGGCAGGGTTCCTGGACCTCACCTTTTCTCTGTCAGGCGGCGGGGTTGGTGGAAGGTGTGCTTCTCCCTCCTCTTGTCCATTCATCACGCGCAGGAAGAAGACACCCCTCCTGGGGCATCCTGGGTAATCTTGCGTGGCCGGAAACGCGACGATGGCGAGCGGACGGCGGCGGGACCCTTTGTTATTTACTGCTCACTTAGCCCCTCTGCACCCCGACACACACACAATTTATGAGGACAATCGTCGGGCCCGCCGCGCTCCACTGGAGCACTCCCTGATGGATGTACACGAAGCCGCGAGAGAGGGGAGGGAGGGGAGGGTGAGGAAGACAAAGATTGAGGTTACAGTTTTCATTACTGTAAATTAAACTACTCATGGAGCTTCATGTGAGGAAACGTCATATCGAAACAAGAGATAATGAAGACGGTTTTGTTGCGCGAACGGCGCGCTTGGTGTAGAAAAGTCATTTTCAGTGTGTTAATGGGCGAGGGCGTGAGGTCCCATCCCATGCCAGGAGCGACGTGATCTGAGCTACCTGCTCGTATGTCTTGCGAAATGCCACTGACGCACCAAATGTCACCGGAATGTTAGCAATTCCACTGTCTGTGTTTCTTAGCTTTTTTACTTCTGTGTATTCATTTCCGCAGATGTGTCTCTCCTCTTCTTCGCCTCTCTGCTCCTATCTGCATGTCCCCATACCTCACCTCCACCGCACCCCCCCCTCCCGCGCTCTGTGCCCTTGCTAAGGCAGCCGGCGTACAGCGCGGTAAGTGTTCGATCATAACAATCCATTAGAATAATCACTGATAACAAGTCCATTTTCATAAAAGAGGCGGGAGAGGGATTAATGAGCTTAACGCTACTTATGTTCCATCCATTTTGTGCTGTAAATCAATAATCCAGTAATAATGTTCTTCAGTGGGGCAACAGAGCCCCAAGAGCAGCATCCTCTCTCTCTTCATGAGTTATCTGAGCTGCCCTGCTCGCTCCTTTGTTCTCTGTGAAGTTGCCTTTTGGGATGGCCAGGACCAAACACATATATTTTTAGTCTTTTTCAACACAGTCTGGTGTGAAACAACAAGAGGGATTGGTAAGACTCCAAGAGGAAGAGAGAGCGCGAGCGGGAGGGGAGGGGAGGGAGCGAAGGAGGAAGTAAATGAGGTGAGAGGATGGGGAGAACTTGAAATGCATGGGGGGAGGTGAGAGGATGGAGACATATGGATTGGCCGGGGTCCAGGATTCTCACTCTAACATACAACACTTCTATCTCTTGATCGCTCCGTCTTGTAAACTAGATTACTGTTTATTTGTTGTTTCATTCATTAAATCAGTTGCATTCACTCGTCAGACATAATTATTGTTGTCAGTTTCAAAATTGATAGTCTCCCACAAAAGTAAAATAAGAACAGAACAAAACCGGCCAATGAATGCAAGCTCTGGACATTTCAAAATAATCATTCACGTTACAAATAATAGTCTTTGGGTGTTGTTGATTTTTCGGTAATTACTCATGCCGAAAAATGTGAAGCTTTTTTAAAGGTGATTGTTTTGAACGTTTAAAAAACCCGGTTTACATCGTTATTTACTAGAGAGCACTTTTCTCTTGTTTACCACAGTTGCCCATTGCTGGATTTCATGATGAAATATTGCCATCTATAGATCAGCGGCATAATGTGAAAGATCTATTGGTGAACTAAACTGGGACCCATTTTGGCTCCATTGGAGCACCGAGGGTCAAAAACTCCACTTTACTCCATCTGTTTGTAGGATGCACAGGGAAAAGGTAATGAAATCATAATTGATGTTATTATGTAAAATCAATCACCACAACACTATGATTGTGTAACAAAGTTAACTTTTGTTGAGCTAAGGCAAGAGCTATTATTTCATGGTGATGTTAGTCTATGTCTTCATGATAATAAGCCAACAGCAAGACGCAGCTCCGTGGCAAGGCCAAACTAAAATGTTATGTTACACGTCAGTTGTTCTACTGCTGTGTATCCAATGCCATTCCCCCAGTGTCCTCAATTCATCCTCAGCACTCTGCCATAAAAAAAAACAAAAAAAATAAAAACTGATTTTATGCCTTGATGTCGCCAAACACTTCAGACTGACATGACCTCCTCTCTACCATGGAGGCCTGGAAAAATACATACAAGAACAAAGCTTAAGAACATCAACAACACAGATAGGAGAAAAGAAACAAACACGGAGCAGGAGAGAGAAACAAGGTCAACATGCACACATGGGAGAGAGAGGGAGAGAGAGAGAGGGGGACAAGAGGAGAGGCTGAATCACCTGAAGGACGATCCAAACATCTGGAGTGAGGGACCGAGTCAGGGGGGAGAGACCAAGGTCCCAGGATGGTTGATGGTCCAGCACAGAGAGCCCGGAGTGAAAAGAGACCAGGGAGAGAGGTAGAAGAAGAGAGACAACTTCCTTCATTAGCAATGAACTTTAGCATTAATTAGTAACAATTCATTTACCACATTAGGTGTGAAAATATTCTGGCTGTACTTGCTTTCTTTCACCGGTGCTTCTCTGCTGTCTGACCTCCATCTCGCTCCCCTCCCATACTTTCACACCTCAGTGAATTAAGGGTTTAATCAACCCAACAAGAGTTGTTGATTGTCGGCAAGTTTGAATGAAGTGTATCTGACAAGGAAAAGGTTACTGTGTCTGTAAATGGAGTGTGGTGGCTTCCGAAAGAGCGATAGCGGCTGTTTCTGGTAAAGCAAAATGGATCTTTCTCTTCAACAGAAAGGTCTCTATCTGTATGGATCCGTTCCATAATAATGGACCAACAATGTTGGACAATGCAGGGCCAATTTCTAAAATTGTTGTCCACATTACTCTCTTAGACATAAAAATATGGAAAAAAAGGGTCCAGTTTTGAAAAATATAGAAGTTATCCTTTAAAAGGCACACTAGCCAACATCGAGACAAGTAAGTACGATCAGGTAACGTGAGATACCAACTAAATGTCAGGTGGGGGGACCCAATTGCAAGACACACAGACAAGCAGGTTGAAAAACTGAAAGTCAGCTGAAATACAAAGATCAAAAACAAAATTCAAAGCACCTGAAAGGCAGGCAAAATAAAGTCCAAAAGATGAACAAGAAAGCCATGGGGAACAAACTGGGTACACAGGCAACATACAAACACCAGAGAACAGACGTAGGACACACAGGCAGCAGACGGAAGCAGGTTAAACACAAGGAGTGATTAACTAATGGGATTCAGATGGGCAAGAAATAAGGGCAGAAAAACAGACGAAGACAGGAAGTGGAAAGTAACAAACAACACATGGGGATAGAAGCTACAAAATCAAACAGGAAATGACCAAACCAAAACCCAAACTATGACAGATGTCAGAACAGCCGGTTTAACCACTGACTCAACAAGTATACTTATCAGTTTATGACCAGGTATTGTCCCGGCAGAGGTCGAGAGGACATGACAGCAGAGCCAGTTTGAAGCTAACTTATCACAACAGTTTTCCAACCCAGTAGTGAAAATCCAGTGCTTATTGTCTGGTTTGGTTTAGGCACAGAAACCAATTGGTTAGGGTTAGGAAAAGAACATGTTTTGGCTAAAAATGCTAGTTTTGGTTGCCACAAATACAGTAGGAGATGTCACAAAGGTGCGTTGAAAACTTCCGGTTTTGTTGCCACACACGCGGCTTGAAATCTAGAAAATAGTGTGACGCTTGCTAATGTTGAAAAGCCTTGAACTGCGATCACTGGCCTAGCAGCCTTTGAGCTTAACTCACCACAGTCCCCTCCACTTCCTGATATAACAGTCAGGTCATAAACATGTAATCTTACCGTAATATGACACGAGTTTTAAAAATGTCAAAAGTCACGGATGCTCCATATAAGTGTTAACGTATCAGTGGATCACAGAAACATTACCTGCCGACATTTAATTGGGCTGAAATTCTCACACAGTATTCGTTCTGATTCATGTCGTGAGCCAATTGTTTACTATTTGTCTGCATTTTGTTCCAGCCAGCGTAATGGAGGAGGGAAAGTGTGCAAGGCCATGCTCTATTCTGATTGGGTGGGACGAGGGCAGAGCTGGGTGGCACACGGGGTCCAAACAGCCTCCTGTAGCTCCAGCTGGCAGCGTCCCCTCTTCCCTATCCCTGCCCTGGTTGCTCACATCCCCACGATGCCCTGAGAGAGCGATAAGAGCGAGCGAGCTGGCAAACTCTGCTAGCCCGTGTGCCAGCGCCAAGCCCCGACACTGCACTGCCTGCCTCAGCAACAATCCCTGCAACAGCATTTAGAACAGGAGGTAATAGCCCACAACATAACCTGACGCTGCATATATTCGGATAATGAAGGCGGTTTTGAATGAAATTGCAACAGATCGACATCTCCCTCTGTCTTTTTACCTGATTTGAAAAGACATTTAGCAGCTGAGGATATAGAAGATCTCTTCTGCTGGAGCATCGCCGTAGGGTCCATATGTGTTTCGGCTGACGCAGCCCCTGCAGTCCTCAGGTGCCATGTTTACCATCACGCAGAGAGAGAATGATGATGTGATACGAGGGTGCAGCATTCTCAGGTGGAAATACACGCATCTCCGCCCTCATAACCACCACCTTTACGCGTAATGCACATCACGTCGAAATCCTATTACATAACAACATCGTGGGCAGGAGCCGCGTGGGAATCCAAGACGTGGTGTTTTGTGGGGATTTACAGTATATTATAGATGGAGCAACTTAAGGGTGCAGCATAAGTTCAGCAGCCCCTGATGAGATGAGGATAAGAGAGTAGTAGTAGTAAGAATGAAGAAACACCACCGGCCATCTGCATGTGTTATTAAACTGCCCGTCGCCTCGCACTAAATCCCAACGGTGGGAAAGAATCCAGCAATCAGAGCGCATATGGCCTGCGACTGGTGCCCGAATTATCCTTCAAATGTAGGTTAATGAATTCAGGAGCAGGCTGTGCTCATGAGCATCAGATCTTTAACAGGCTGACAGACACACCTGCCAATCTGTGGCGGGGGGGGGCTCTCTGCGGGGGTAGGTCAAGGTGTGTGTGTGTGTTTTGGACGGGTAAGCATCGATCGGCACCTCGCGAGGTGAACTCTGCTGGGTGACAGCACCACCAGACGCCGGGACACCCAGGGTTAGTCCATTCATCAGAGAGCATCAGGAGCTAATGAAACACACTGAGAGAGTGATTAAGACACAGACACCTACTACAGCAGGGCCCCCAGTCTGATGCATTAATCACAGCCTGTGTCTGCGGGTATCTTAACCCTCTCTGTTGCGGTGCGTGTGTGTGTGCAAGCACGCCGGTCGTGCATTTGTGTTTGCGCATACACACACCACCTGACTCGTCATTATGTCCGTGCTTGTGTGCGTGTGTGTGTGCATTTGTTAGGGAAATAGCTGCGGCATGCGTGTAGAAGGTGCTACTGTCCTTTCCGTGTTTGCCCTTGGACGCGGTCCACCACCTTTGTAGCTCCGCCAGTAAAAGACACTATGCTCGGACTTGGCATTAATACAAGAAGCTGTTCCCTTACTGATCATTAACTTTTGGTGTTAATTGATTAATCAAACCTGGCTGTTAATGAGCGTACCCCAGAAACTGAAAACTGCGTTCCATCTTGGAGGGATTTGCCGTGTCTGCTCAGCACATGAATAATACAATGCAGATGGTGCAAAGTGTTATATATTTATTTTGGTAAGAGACTTTGCTGCCCCGATTACTCACTGCAGTCTGGTTACACATAAGTTTGTCAAATGAACTTGGCTGTTAGGACGTGCGGCATCCTTTTTGGGAGTCCAAGACTTCGCCGCGGCATTAAGGCGACGCTACAAATTCGTTAGATGACATCCAAACACCATCTGTGGTGTCACTGTCAGAGAGAGAGAGGCTGCATATTGTTTATGACAGAACCAAGATGAGGTTTTAATACCCGGTTTTATTGCTTAACAAATGAAGACAGGCTGAAGGTGATTATTTATATCTATTAATTAAGTTAATTAAGATGGGAGGATTTGCTTCCCGCGCCCCTGTTGTTAATTACATCTGTGTCTACAGCGCAAGGTTGATGCCGTAAATACAGATGTCATCTCGGCGAGGCAAATGACGGGGATTAAGCTCGGCATTGGTTTGCTTGTGCATGTTAGCGTGCACGTATGTGTGTGCAAAATGTATGTCACCAAAATTAAGTATAAGGTGCAGAGTGTCCATATATGCATAGGGCTGGTCAACATATTGTTGATATTAATGTTGATATGCATTATTGCGATATGAGTGTATATATATATTGTCTTAAATTCTGGATGTAATTATATCGTGATATACATGAGTTTTGTGTTTTCCTGGTTTTAAAAGCTGCATGACAGGAAAGTGATTTGTGTGATCTGAGAAGTGATCTGAACTTACCTACTGTTCTACTTACTCTGTTACTTGCCTGTACCTACTAAATTATAACATCCACATTACTGATGATTGTTTATCAGAAATCTCAATGTTTAAAGGTGCAAATTGTAAGAATTTTATTCAAAAAAATGTAAAAAATTAACAAAAATGATGAACACATTTTGAATAAATAACGAAGACATCTATTGTATTGTGTTTAGAGTGATGTCTACAGAGGTTAGCGCGCTTATCGGCTAGCATTGTAAACACAACACTCCCAGGGTACTCTGAGCGTCCAGTCCGGGTAGAGTGAGCCGATGTTTGCAGCTAACTGAGCTAACTAGCTAATGGCAGCCACTGTAAGAAGCAGTTAGCGGTTACTCTGGTGATACACTGCCCTCTATTTTCTTTGGAGGGTGGATTCGACAGGTGGCCAATCCTTACATATTGCACCTTTAACATTTTGTGAAGGCACCAATAGTCATTCCTAAAAATGTTGAGGAATCTGGTCAAAAATATTGTGACAATATATTTTTATACCCGTTGATAATATTTATTCCCTTTGATTAGATTTCAAAACATCAAGACACATGATGTGCATCCATACTTGACAACCTTGAGACCTCAAAAATAGGGAGGATTTCGAAGCCATAGTAGGGGCCAAGATGTAATTTCCTGCATTCTTGTGACTTTGAAAGAATAAGTACACGGCAACAGCAATTTTATGTTATATCATTTTAATTGTACTTTTCATTCTCAGAGCACAATGCAGAGTAATTCGCCCCTCTGGCGTGAACTTGCATGAATCTCTAGCTTAAAGTCAAATTCATCACTTTGCATTAATTAATTCATCATTTTTTTTTTGTCTCTGTCCCTTAGAGAGTCTGTGCACGCCGCTGCCCTACAGCCCCTGGATGATGATTGACTGCGTCGGGACCCCCGTGATTAACAAAAAGATCGATGCGGCGCATTATATAAAATGCATGCCCGTTTCTTTTTAAAACTCTCCGCAAAAAATGGGAAGTCTTCTCTTCAGGACATCTGAAATTTGAGTATTTCTTTCTCTCCTCAATTTTTCTTTGTGTCAGTAAGTCTACCCGTTGTACAGAGCTTGATTACTAAAAGGAGGAAAAGTGTGAACAATAGTCATAAATCGGGACGAATAGAGAAGAATTGTGAGCCTGGGAGGAAACGGCAGGAGACGGCAATGATTAACGGGAGTTGCCCAGCCTCCATGTAGCATGATATACTTGACAACATTTCTCTCTTCTTATACAACTACAGGTTGCTATACAGTACAAATGAAATATGTGTAATCCCTAGAAATGAGGAAAGACATTGTTCCTCATTGTGTTTCATACATCTTTGTCCAAAGCAGCCCGGCGGTTCGACCTGCTGAGTGAGCAAACCCGCTCTGTCTCTGTCCCTTCTTCAGACTTGCGTCTGTTGCTGCAAATGGGACAGCGACCAAGGGGTCTGCACTACAAGCAGCAGATTAAAGGATTACCATTAATTAGATGTCAGGGACAGAGAGGGGCTTTGCCTGTCTTGGCCATGATACAATATCTGTTAATCTGCCGCGCTCCTGGATAAAAAGAAATCAGTCCATTGACAGGAAAAATGGGAAAAGAGGGATGGGGCCAGAAAAGAATTGAAAACAAGAACAAAGAGCTGAAGGCAGGGTGAAGAGAATGGAGGAGGGATGAAAGAGGTGGAAGAAAGCAAATATGCTTGTGGTCCACTTCAATGTACATTGAGCTTTTGCTTATGGAAAGAAAAGCAGCGGCGGATAATAAGAGGGTGTAAGAGAAGCGACAATGAGTTAATAACAGGGGGATCTGTGGAGAAACAAGGGGATGAGGAGCGGGGTGAAGTGGCCGGGGGCCCGAGCGGAGAACAATGACTCCCGGGAAACATGAAATGGTGGTTAAAATCAAAGGGAAAACTTATTACTTCGACCTGTATTATTTGTATTACTCAGACATTTCTCCCGCTGACAGACATTTGTCCATTTCATCTGCCAGCTTTGCGCTGCGCCGCTGCGTCTGTGCGAGAGCGAGAAATGACCGGCTGCTCTTCACAGATACAGTGTTCCTTTGTACGCACATGTCATCATTAATTGAAGACTCGGCCGGATGGATCGCAGGTAAGTCAGGTGATTGACAGGTGACTGGTCTGAGTTTGATAAGGCACTAGTCCATAATAGAAGTCCTGACCCTCACTTTTAGTGCTATTAACCTGAGCCAGACTGCCTGTGTTGACTTCATCTTTCTTTGACAGCGAGTTTGATACCGCGCCCCGGGCCAGGTGAGGACAGGCTATCGGGGGTCCTGTTAAACACCCGCCTCCTGGCCGGCAGATAGCGCTCGCCCTGTGGGCATCCTGGTTGCGGCTGCCGTCCTCCCAGTCACTGAGCCTACAGGCTTATCACCGGCATATTGCTTATAGGAAATATCTGCAAAGTGAGGTTAATCTTAAAATATACATCCATGCGTTTTGTTGAGTTGGTTGAACGCCCGCGGCAAGTGCAGGACTGCACATTTTTGCCAGCGCCTAATGTGAATTTGAGTTGTGAGGGGGTAATTGATGGAGAAGGGTTGGGACATCATTTTCTTTTGGCCAGGCGTAGGGCATTCCCTCTATTTGAGTAGAGGGACTCTGGGCACCCCTATGAGCCCCACTCGCCTGAGACTCTAATTACTTTGGGGACCTGGAGAATTCAAAGGATTTAGATACGGGGCAGAAAAAAAAAAAAAAAATTCCAATTTACTGCACCACTTGATGTTTGTCTTCGTTTGTGGTACGACTTGTGCTCCGGAAAAAGCAAACGGACACAAAGTGCACATTTGTGCGTCCTGATAAAGGTGAAACATTATTAGAGAGCTGTCAAGGCTGTGTTTATCCCTGGGCGGTGTGTATGTGTGGATAATAATCTCCTGGACAAACACACTGTACCCCCCCCCCCCCCCAAAACACACACCGCTCACACATTCTGTCGAAGCTATCTTCATCTCACAAAGCTCAACCCCTGCCTGTCTGGTTGCTGACATTTCTGCTCATGCTGTGGAGCCACCGCCCCAGAAAGAAAAAAAAACCTAAAAGAAGAACCCTTTACACGGGAAGTAAATTACATCTGAAAGTATAAAGACAGAGCCGTTGGTTTCATTTCTTGATTGAGTCGTATCTCATTCACTTTTATCGTGCCGTTGTTTAGACATTTACACAGACTTGTGAAAAATTCAATAATCAGTTCCCAGTTGGGGAAATGTTCTGCATTAGAATCTGGATATGATATCTTTGAGTCCCGGAGAGGTCCATGGTCCGCGAGGCAAATGATGTGGTTACACGCAAATTATCTTTTCATTCCCTGAGTTTTATGTAATTAGAATTCTGTTATCAAAGTCAAAATGCTATTCATAAGCATAGAAAAAAATATTCATTTTTCATTAGTTTCTAGCTTAGATTACATTCTCGCCTGATTGAGAACGGTCCCCTGTGGCCCGTGGAAGGTGCTGTCTAAACAGTTTAAAACACGGCTTCCTTGACAACAGAGCCTCTGAAGCATGATAATCAGAAACACATTTTGGTTATGAGGTCAACCGACAATAATTGCCTGGCAGGTTGATCAATTAACACTTTTCCCCACACATTTGATTGGATCTGCATGCACATGTTTACGTTGTACCTTTGTATGGCAGTTCGGAAAAAAGGTGTTAATTTCTTTCCTTTGCCTGATTTAGTCGGCGCGCATTAGAGAAATGCAAATCACATGGCAGGATATGAGTACATCAAACACGGGGAGCGATGTGTGCGCATTTCATACTTATTCAGCACGACGTGCTTTGAAATTATGAGGCCACAAAAGCAGTAAAAGCTTTAATTTGAGAGGTTACACCGAAAGCTGCAAGGAGGCTCAATGGTGAAATGAGGTTTTAATAAAAAAAAAATATTCCCAGTGATTCAGTTGTCATTAGTCGAGAGCACCTCCACGGATACGCACAGACCCATGACCGGTGAAATGAGAGTGAGAATAAATGGGTGGTAAACTTTCCATCATCTCCATTCTTTCCTATTTAACAGGGGGGTTATTCTGCGCTCGCTCTGAGTGGCAGGGAGCAGTAAAGCCATGGTGTTTTACGGCCTCCCGGCTCAGTGTTGACAAAGATTGTGCACCAGAGAGGCCTGCTAGAAAAGTCACAATGTCATGCAGGACAGAGAGCGGGGGTTTGCAGAGTGATCCCTCACTGACAGAAGCAGGTGCCGTTAATGGTTTAAGGCATTAACTCCACACTTTCACACTTTAATTGAGCACCCGGTGAGCAAGATGTCAGACGGCAGAGCCCTCCAGGGTGGCATATGTTGTCTAAGTTAAGTGCGTGCGTGTGTGTTTGACTGTGCGTACATATGTGCAGGTTTGTTTGTGTGTGTGTGTGTGTGTGTGTGTGTGTGTGTGTGTGTGCGCACCTCATCTGTGTGGGAGTGTGACAGACAGAATGAGACCTCTCAGCAGAAGATGCTGGGGAGACAATCGATACTGCTCACCAAGGTGTGCGGCTGCAGCCCTCTCTCTATGCGTGTCGAGGGGAGGCTGCTGCCGAGGAAGAGCCAGGGGAGTGTGGACACGCATTCACAGAGGCCCCCCGATGACGGCCTCTGCTGTCTTTTTTATGATACGTGACAAGATAATGAGTCTCCGGCACCCCTGAAAATGTCCCCCACGGGTGTATTATCCTTGTGTATCTTTTTCTGTGGAGGAGGTAAGCGTTAGAGTTTTCTTTCTTAAGATTCAGGGTGAACAATGTCAGCGAATGTCCATGTAAAGGCACCTCTATTCCAGGCGTGATGATGTCCAGAACCAAGAGAAGCTATTTGTGAAAATATGCTGCATTGACTGACACGGGAGGGAGAAAAAAAAAGAAAAAAGAAATGAACAGAAAATGATACCTACTGCATACCGTGACATTGGAAAAAAATACCTCTCTGCAAACAATGTGGCCCCTATTATCTACAAATAACCAGAATCCCGAAGGTGCTTTTGGATTAAATATAACTGGGAAAATAATGGGCATATTTTAAAATTTGATAATGCAACCCAATCCTTCTGGGCACCATTTTCTTGGACCAAGACTGTGGGACAGTTCTGTTGAGCTGCACCCCATCCCCATCCATTTTTATGCACGCTGCCAGTAAGCTGTGCCAAAGTGCTGATATCCCTCATTAGAAAAGCAGGATTCAGGAAAGAGTCCAACTAATGCCTGCCCACACTGACACAATGACGGTGCAGGGTCTCCACAGGAGATTTGAAGGTCAACAACAAGAAAAACAGGTTGTAACAGATCGCGAATTGCGGCCTGTGAGAGCCCGGCCACTTAAATAGAATCTCTTGTGCTGTCGTACAATGAGCTTAAGGGGAGCGGAGATGTGTTCCCTCACGCTTGTTAACGCTAACTGCATGTGACTGCAGAAGAGCACAGACGCGCCGATCGGGGTGACTGTGTATGCATGTGTATCCGAGTGGAGCCGGTGGGATTTCCGTGACGGCAGTCAATTTATCCGCACGGTTTTGGGTCCTGCAACGGGAACATGCACACAAAAAGTGCAGAATATTTGACATAGATTAGGAGAAAGTGCGGCCGTTCTAACGCGTCATTCATTATCTGGCGATAGCCTAAATAATCCTATCCAGTGAGCCCACAAAAGCCAACATTTATCCAGCCCTTAGGGCTCAGCCTGGGGAGGCTTGGCTCCCAGCCACCAGGAATATGAAGCTAACGCGGATCACATCCCATCTTCCACATCCTTAGGCAAAATATGTATCCTCATTTCCAGCAATCCTACATATCTCCAGCGCCTCTCTTCCCTGTTATGACTACATTCATCATCACCCTATTTCCCCCTCTTTCTCTTAACAGACGTATGCACAAAGTGGATCCACACCCCCCGTCTTACTTGAAAGCTTTCTCCCTCCTGCGCTTCTTTGCAAAAGCTCCTGGGTGCTGCAGGTGCGGTGAGGGCCTTTTTCGCTACCAGATAGGGCACGAGGATTACATCTATTCTAGATTAAACCAGCGCCACTGCCTGCTGGGAATTCTAACAATTATCAGCCTCGTACTCCAGGGATGCAGGAGCGATGGGGGACCGGGAGTCCTGAGGCAGAGGAGGGGGCAGCCAGGCAGCGGTTGTTCGCAGGGGCAATGTCTTCATCTTGAACACCGGTCTGCCACATTGAGATAAACACTGCCTGCCAGGCAAATGTATTAACCAACATCAGATGTCTCGAACGCAATGTTAAAAGGCACAGTTTGAGGCGTGGTATCGGCTATTTTGCGTCATCTGACTGCCTTAAGAATGTCCTGCTGCTTATCTCCTTTTGTTTCACTCTGCATCCTCGGCCACCATGGCGGTCGCTGATGCTGCTGTTGAAAGTGTTGTAGGTAAACGCGCACACAAAAGCAGGCCTCCTTGCCATTTTGGAGACTGTTGTAAATTGAAGGGCCCTTCTGAGGGCGTCGGGGAGAGAAAAAGGGGGCTTGTAATGAGAGCATTAAAACAACATATGCTGCTCCTTTGCACCTCCGCACTTAAGGCTGGCTTTTATTTCACCCTTTTTCCCTCAATTGCACACTCCGCTCCCCCTCTGTTGAATTCCCACTTGTCTATTTTTGGAAAGTCATTGAGAGTCTTTGACAAAGAAGGGCTGAAGTGAATGTGAAAGCGTGCCCCTGGCCTTGTCGCCTCGTATCCGAGCAGGCCATCTGACCACCAGCAGTAGGTTGGGCCAAGTGGGGCCATTAGTCCAAACCTGGGAGACCCGTGCAGCCACCGCTGCCAAGCTGCTCCATTCTCCTTCAAGCTTCAGACTACTCTGCCCACCACAGGCCCCCTCCTTTTCACTTCCCCCTGCAGGTGCCAACTCTTCTGCTCAGCCAGATCCCACTGGAGCACAGGGAAAAATCCATCTAGTCAACCCCGGACTCCTGTTTTTGTGTGCGGCGTGTGGGGAGGTAGAGCAGAGATGTGAGAGAGCACTGGTGGCAAAATGGGACTCGTAAGCGGAGGTGTCAAAGGAGGTTCAGTCCCGGGGGGGCTCAATTTATATTGTTGCCGGGATGACCTTGAGCGGGGTACCATGGAAACATTTCTACCTTGACTTTGCGAGGTGTCTTGGTTGCTCCGGGTTCGGGCGGCGACGGAGCCCCCTCACCTCAGAACAGAGAGAAATCGCCGACGGCAAAAGGCTGGAAATAATAGCAGGGCGCCTGAGGTACCTGGGGAAAGAGAGTATTAGCAGGAAATCTTTTGAGGTGCCGCTGTTCATGCTCCACAGCTCCTCTTCAGACAGGTAGCTGTATTTGAAAGCTATTGATGGCCTTGTTCAATCAATGGAACAACAGCAGTCTTGAACCAAAGTGACTCAGAGAAAAGTGGGGGTAAGTGTTTGTGCATGTGAGTGTGACAGAGGAAGAGGGAGTTTGTGATTGCATGTGTTAATGCGTGTTTAAAAGGGCTTGTGTTTCAGGGGAGTTATGTGTGGTGTGTGTGTGTGTGTGTGTGTGTGTGTGTGTGTGTGTGTGTGCGCGCGCACAGGAAAAAAAGACAGAGAATACACAGAGAATAAAGACCAGATTTGATCTTGTAATATTAGCTTGGAGATGTACCAACCCTCTATGTTTGTATCTAAACAACATGTACATTTCTGTCAGCGTAAACTATATTCAGCTGTGTTCGCCTGCTCTGTTTTGATATCCAAATTAAGTCTGCTGGAATACATAAGGGTTCAGGAATTAAGTAATATTAGGCTTTGATTACTAAAAGTTGTGCCCAGGCAGGACAAGACAATATTTGTATGCAAATGTGGGAAAACAAAGCCGCGCTGGCTGAAAATGCTAAACAGGGAGTAATGATTCTTTTCACTCAGCCTGAGGACAAATGCAAAAATTTCTGTCTAAACAAGCAAATATTTGTCATTAGTATTTGCAAAATCATTTGATTTGGATGTATTTTGAATTACAGATTGACTGAACTCGCACATGAACCTGCCCGAGGTCCCCTCCGTCATGTCACGCCTCACGGAGGAGGAAACATGGGCAACGTGCATCGTCCCCGGTGCCCCACCCCGCCCACCTGCCGGCGCAACACACCTACGGCCGTGACATTCGCTGTGATTGGCTCGCGCTGTACACCGCACACTTTGACGACTTTCTCAGTCAAATCCGGAGCAGCCTTTGAGCCTGTGGTCATGCACAATTGGCAACAATCCCCTGATTAAGAAGTCATGCTAATGTGCTTATGCAAACAGTCTCGGATGAACCCTGGTTTGTTTGTTTCTTCCTCCTTCTGTTGAAACATTAAGAAAGCGAGCACCGTTGTTAACATCAATTAGGAATTAATTGCATGCTGTCCTGTAAACACCAGCGTTCCGAACGCAGACCAGAGGGCCGTGCGTCATTGTTTAGTATTTACACCGAGCAAGCGTTTGTAGCTGGCGTCTCTTTTCCTGCGATGTGCCCTTGGAACCAAGTCTTTTATATCTCAATTAAAGTGCTTTCCCTGCGCTCCCTTGCTCTGAGCATGGCCATTATCACCATGGCTCCCAACAGTCTAATTATGCCCACTCCCAACAACACCCCCCTCCGAACCCTATACCTCGCCCACGCCGCTCAATCCTGGACCTTGGCAAGCTCACCTCAGCCTCCTCTGCAGCCAATCAGAGAGCAGTGTGTGGCATCATTAGAGTACGGGATCGGCTGTGTGGCGCTGGGTGTCCCTATGGGAGGCATTGATGAAATACCCCAGGGGAGGCCTGGCACAGCAAGGCTGCTGTTAAACCCTGAACTGCCTGTCAGCAGCACTTTGTCTGAACATGATAAGTTCCTGTTAAGAGGCAATGCTGTCATGGTGGAGCCCACGCCCCCTGCAATGTACAGCAGCCCCAAAAAAAGCAGTCCCATATTTCAGAGCAGCCTCTGGTGTCTGGACGGCAGTGCTGTGGTGGCATTCTCTGTTTAGCAACAATTACCACGATGCTGACGGGAAAGAAAAAAAAAGAACCCTGCTGGATTTTGACTCAACATTTTTACGATTCAGGAGTTTGTTGCTGTGCAAATTCACCTCTGGGTGCTCAGGATAGGCACACAACCCTGTAGAATACATATGACGTTCGTTTAAAGGCGCACTGTCTAGTTTGGGGGAAGAAGGTGTAATCCGAAGAGAGCTTCATTGACTGATTTTTTCAATGCCTCTCTTTGTTTTCATGATACTCAATAAACAAGCTGATCTTAAAGGACAACACAATTTCACGTTTTACTTTGTTTATATGTGGCTGACCCTGCCACCTGTCTAGCCTCAAACAGTGTTCTGGGGACCTTTTTTTCCGCTGAGAACAGCTTGTTTACTCAGTTATGGAAAAGCTAAACATTGCTTTAGTTTGTATTGTGACTTAATTAATGTTGTAAATATAACAATTCTTTGTTTTAATTCCTTCTCCAAAACTACATAGTGCACCTTGAATAATTTAAGATAATAAACACGGGCACTGTGGGTCATTTGGGCTCAGTCCCACACACACACCAACCTCGCTAGAGCAACAACCCTGTGTTATTCTGCGGCTGAAAATAGTCCCCCCAAAAAATGATTTAGGTGTTCAGTAAGAACAAACTCGAGGCTGAGAGCCACAGGCAGCATAGGGAAGCTGGAAAATATTGAGAAAAGGACCAAAACATTTTGGTTTCTTTGTAGGTTTTGTTGACAACAACAGAGACAGTGAATTGTCGGTCTTCAAAATAGAAATGATTAGTGTAATTATTATTAAATGGATACTAAAGCTGCTGTCGGTCACAAAAGGTGTAAAAAATACAAACATTGACAGCTCTTCTTCCTCCTATAGCTCCAGCCCCCAGGACATCTGGCTGGAAGTGATTGATGGCAGCAGTAAGACCTTCTGGTTCAGACTCCTTATTGGTCGGACCGCGTTCTTACACGTAATTCCCTCTCAGATGGAAACAGCTGGAGAAAATAAAGCTCCTGCTGATGTGAGGCATATATTTAGCTTTCACATTTGTTTAATGATTTTAATCGCCTTTAAACATTCGTCTGTTTGAGTGAGTAGTGTCGCCAAAATCAAATTAAAGCAAAGACGTATTTGAGATTAGGGTAACACTCACAGGTGGAGGAGAAAACCGGAGAGCCCTCGCTCGTAATAACCCCGAGCCCTTCCCCGCGGAGAGACGGATATATGAATCGGCTCGGTGACTCACAGCTTTCTGTACGCAGAGTGGCGGCTTAATGGAAAATAAGGGAAAGAACAGAACTGCCGAATGACAAGTCCAGGGAAGTATAGAGCTACAAACAAAGCGCACCTGTTCTGCATAGAGAGCACAAATGAGACTTCACTATCATAAATCATGCACCTATAGTAGACAGGTACCTACTCATGTTTAGACTCTGGGGGCAGATGCAGTGGGAGCATAGGAAGACTGTTTGCGGAATAAGCTGCCATCACTCCAAAACAGACTTTTGCAACATACATCTGACACATGGGGTTGAAGACACCACGCAGTATTAAAAAGTACAGTACCTTTCAAAAAGATATAATATGTAAGATTTCTGCTTTAGAAAATGTCTAAAAGTGACTAGTAGTGATACATTTTGGATATTTGTGGACTTGATTCAAACTCAGAGAAAAGTTAAAAGCCTTTTTAACACAGAGGATTTCTGTATCCACACTACTACCAAACATCCGTGTGTGTGTGTGTGTGTGTGTGTGTGTGTGTGTGTGTGAAAAACAACGCGACTACCTCAACAACCAGCGGCCGGGAGACAGTGGAGATTGTAAGATGGTAATGCAGCTGATACTGATTTCCATAATGTGTTGATCGCAGTGGGCGACTTTACATATTGGGCCTCATGCACGAAAGGTAAATGACCAGATCTGATCGCGAAGTGTACTTATTACTAACATTAATTATTCGCTATGGAGCTGGTGTGCAAAGTTGTCATGAGAAAAAGAATAAAACACGTGGATTTTCCATATTGCTGCACCTCATATTCGAATCGCATTGATAGAGACGGCTTTTGCTCAGAGAAGCGATGCGTTTCAATGGGCTTCTCTAACTTCCAGGAGAAAATCAGAGAGTGAAGCTAAATGTAACTTGAATAAAACTTAGCAAAACGTTACCTCATCCATGAACGTTTGTGTCCCTGGATCGCAAATAAACAAACAGCCGGATTACTTACAGTCCATTAGCAGTAATCTGGCAAGCAACAGCACCACTTAGAACATGTATTTGAATTCAGGTCAACCTCTCAATGAAATCAGCAGAGACTCTGTTTCTCTTTTTTCTATCCCCTTCACTCCTCTGCAATGTAACATTCAAGAAGTAAAGTACATTTCCCCTCCATCTCCAGTTAGCAGTCAACATTACATAACAGTAACAGTTGACGATAGAGCTCACCTCTGCGGATGGCTGCTGCAGTCAGGTTGATAAACAGGAGTGAGGATTTTTAATCCCAAACGTAAAAAAGGAATCAGATCAGAGCAGAACATTCAGGTGTTTATTCCTCCCGCCGAAGGTGTGGCTCTGCACCCGACTTTCTTCCTGAGCTAATCTCAGCAAATTTTTGAGTTCTTTTTCTACTCGATTGTGAGTTACCTACCAGCAAAAATGACATATTTTGCATTTAAGGAGGGCAGCTAGCCCTCAGCCCATCTTAAAATCCTGTTGAAGTTGTGTCATTCAGCATCCTACACTTCTGTGCAGTGCAATATTAAATCATTCTACAAGGACGGCAGGATCATAATCTACTTCTCACTCTATGCTCTTGAAAAATTAAACCCCAAAGGTCCAATGATATTGAGATCTTTTAAATTAAAAGATGTGTGACTTCTTCCTGGTGTTCATGAAACCACTTTCTAATTTATTTAGCAGCATGCATCGCGGCGCTACCACCTTGGTGGATGGGAACATCTCAGGGGAGCAGCTTTTGCACCACAGGGTGCACTTGCTTCTGTGAAATAGCTTCATATTCCTTGGCTGTTATGCAATCATGCGAAGCAATCATCAGACCTAATGATCCCCTGTAGATGGCGGCCCTACTATTAAAGCTCTGCTGCTATGTTTAACAGTCAGCAACAGACATTGTGGGTTGAAAGCATCGTTTAGCTTTCCTCAGAATCTGAAGAGGATGAAAGATGACTCATTAGATGTTATTGCTTCTCAGTGTTGCTCAGGGTCCAAGTTTACCGCGGGTTATGTGCCTGTATCTCCTGTATCTGCAAGCCTCGGATACAGCGTGTGCTTTCTAATAGCAGCGTCTGCAGCAATACCAGCCTTGTAAGACTCACAACGTCACAGTGTTGTTTACTTAACACTGTGGTAATATTTGAGGCTGCAGGTCTTGGAAGCAATCTTATTAAATGTCTGTCTACCTTTGTTGGAGAGTTTACAGCTGTGCCCACAATCTCTTCTCTTCTGACACAGTCCGAACATATTTGGCATTTCGTTGGCGTGGCTTTTGAGACAGCCTTCCTTGACATAGAACTAGGGAGCATATTGCGGCGGGATCACACCCATCAACATGTTCGCAACCCAGTGGTCATTACAACATTATTACATGAGTACTCCTGGGATGGACCACACCCGCCATTGAATTCAGCCTCCATTTGTATCTCAGCTACACACCTTTAACGTTTCGTGACTGCATTTTGTGCGATTGTTACGCTATCGTGTTGTCAAAATGGACTCACACACGACAGCCATATAAATTCCTGCCAAAAAAAAGTCCAAACTGCTCCCAGTGGTGCCACCAGGACCGCATTTTGCCATGATGACACATAACAATAGACGTACACACACACACACTTACACTCACATGTTTAGCTGACGTTGGCTTGGATGGTAATTATTGAGCAGCTGTAAATCTCTTTTTAATTAACTGGTTATTCAGCTTCTTCTAGTATCAGGTAGTGCCACAGTTGACTGTGATAAGACTCCACCTCTTCCCACAATTATTTAGCCGGTGTGGTATTTCTATAATTCTGTCAAAGCGACTGTGTGTATCCTCATCTTTAATCTACCATCTCTATATCATTTCTGTGTTATATTCTACTGCAATATAAACCACTGTGGTGTAAAGAAAGTACCCAGCTGCTCCCTTTCAGTTCACAGAATGTATGATTATATCAAATTACACCGTGTTTTGTTTTGTTTTTTTTAGGCATGTTTTGCCTTTATGTGACACTTGACATTGAAGAGGCAGACAGGAAACAAGGGAAACTGAAGAGCTACTCTGTGGCTACGGCTATGCGATTTAAATATTTATACCTGCCGCTCTGAAAATGCGATTGTCCTTTGTGAATGAACTTAAATCCCTCAAACCAAGCTCATATATTAGGCGGCCCACGCGCATTGTAAAAGCCACACTCTTGAGCTTGTAGTGACATGTAGTGTATGGAAAAATGTAAATTGTGACAAAGGTATGTAACGCCTCTTGTGTAATCTCTCGGCTCGTTCAGACGCCTCCGTCGCTGCAGAAAATTACATCCCTTCTCTTCATTAAAATAGATAAGTGATAAATAGATAAAGTATCTTTTTCTTGTTAACTGCTTTACAGAGTCTTGATAGTAGTTTGACTGAGTTCTCATGAACAAGACTTTTGTTCATGAGCTCTCTGGCTCAGTCGGGGTCAGTACAGACACGTACTGAATCCACTCATGGTTGCCATTTTGATGCCAGCAGTACAGGAATAGAATTTGTCCGACCAGCCAGGGACAAAATGTGCACAGGTGGCACAAATTGTACTCGCCTTGTCCTCTTTATTGTGTAATTAAAGAAAGTGTCTTTCTAAAAATTGGAGGAACAACTGAAGGAAGGCCGTCAAAGGCGAAAAATCAGAAAATAGATTTTTGACTCGGCACTAAAAGTGGCAATTGACACAAATCCAGGAAAGAATGACAACAACAAACAACAAAGTACTTAAGTAAAGCAGTGTTTCTACCTTTCATCCCTGGTTACACTACAAGGCTCCGCGCTGACAGCTGTCACTGAGCACTGACATATAGGCCTATTGCGACCCGGGCTGGTCCAGTTAGCCACAGTAAGGTCGCCTGCACACACTGTCAAGCTGCACATCACTCCTCAGACCGCAGACACACAGCATTGTTAAAAGTCCATCCGTCTGCACTGACTGTCTCTGTCGGTTCCCCCGCGGGTCATTGTGAGCCACAGAGGGAGGGGAGAGAGAGACGCACACTGCAAAAATGTAACACACTGGATTGTTTTCAAGTGAGAGCTGAAAATTGAGCCGGGCGGTTAAAGGGGCACTACGTGATTTTTAGAGAATAAGTCAATATTAGAATATAATTGTTATATTTACAATATTAATGAGGTAATGAGAGAAACTAAATATGTACTAAATACTAAATAATACTAAATATATATAATTTCCATAACTGAATAAACAAGCTGTTCTCAGAGGAAAATAAGGTCCTCAGAACAATGTCTGAAGCTAGAAAGGTGGCAGGGTCCATCACATATAAACACAGTAAAACAGTATGAAACTGTGTTATCCTTTACGGTCAGTTTGTTTATTGAGTCATGAAATGAAGACAGTTTGTTTGTTTAGTTTATTTAAGCTTGAAAAATAATAAGAAATGAAAATAGGATCTTTGTCTTCTGATTAATATTTCTTCCAGAAATTTTTTTTTTTTTCCATTTTATATAATTTTTATCATGAGTGGCTACTTTACATCAATTAAGTTACATTTAATCATTTGTAAGCATTTTCAGTCAAACCATCATTCCACTGTCATTTTTCTAAATTAATTCATTTTGTTTTGAAGTTTCTGTATCTGCCTTCGTGTAGCTTATCTATCCTGTCTTAATTATCCAATGATAATGATTAAGTCTGCTCTCGGATTAATTGTTACATTCAATTTAAATCCACTTTGTGCAGAATGTCCTACACCTGATTTATGTCAGATCTACACATGCAAACATCACGTATTCTGTTTCTTCTTTCATACGCCTGTCAGATGGATTACAGGTTGGTAAAAAAAAATAACCCGGCATGACACTTTTTCTATGCTTGCAAATCTATTTTCTGAGTCGCTCAGCCTGATATATCATGACAAGTTGTTCTGCAGCTTGTTTAATTCGGCGAGTCTTATTCCCTCTGCTCTTACAGCTAAATGAAGCTGTTACCACCATGTTCAAGGGGTTGTTCGGGATAAACATCTAAATTAGTTGACTGAACTGGTTGTAGATGAATTGTTCCGATGAATATTTAATACAATCAGGAGGCGAGGAGCTGAGAGTGAGTGAGGATAAACGAGAGGAACTGGAACAGAAAGTCGGAGGAAAAGAGGAGAAAAGCAAGATTAGACAGCCAATTATTTAATCTGTATTGTTGTTTGCGGCTAATGATGATTAGGAATGGCGCGCAATAATTACAAATTCGTAGACATGGGAGCAAACAAAACTGTATTAACACAGCAGTATATATCTTGTAATCAACAATTAACAGCACAGCAAACCACTGTTTGCTTATCACATAATTCGCATGCAAAAGCTCTGGTAACAAACTGCGCTGGCTGATGAAAAAAGAACTTCATATCCTTGTGCATTTTGGCTAAATGAAAAAGTTGTGGATCTTATGAGTGGTTGAGGTAATTGTTAAAGCTTGTTAATTCTTTACCCTAATAATATTCTCTCTGGTACGACTCACAAAGATGTATTTCCTCCACAGAATGCTCCATCTTGTGAGGCCTTGGTTTTTTTTTGGGGGGGTTTTTTTTTTGTTAATATAGCATACAGCGGCAGCAGGCAGGGATGGATGATATGTGTGGGAACATTAATCATATGCATGTGTTTGCAAAAAGCTCTCCTTTTGTTTGCGCCGCCGGGCTGCTATGCCTGCTTTACTTTGTGCTTCTAAGTCACAGACAAGCAGAGGTGCAGCGAAACCAGAGCAGCAGAGTCGGCGACTAGCCGGACAAGCGAACATTCAGATGTTCACACTTGCGCTCAAAAATGTGATTTGCATCATTTTTCTGGCAAAGGAATCAACATAACAACCACCGCAGTAAAGCAGCGATGCCTCCAGGCGACCAGAAGGCAGCCTGTTAACATTAAGTCGGGAACATGGATGAATGTTAACTTGACTTTACACTAAACTGTTTTTCGAGATAGATAGATAGCGCGGTTGGATGTCCACGACTTTGCACACGCTGGGAACAATTTCAGTGATCTGGCTCCCTGCGCCCGCTGACCTGGGTCAAGTTTGACGTCGTCGTGGTGTCCAGACCCCAGGAGATCATCACTGTGGCCTGTTGCATATGGCTGGTGCTGTTGCCTCTCAGCAAGAGATCACGATCAGTAGCTTGATGATGTCTTGCTGGTTTCTGTGCTCTGCTGTCTCACAGTCAAGTGTCAAGCAGGCAGACTGGAGTCAAGTTGTTTTAACCTTTTGATGGTTTGACCAGTAAGGGTGTTAAAGTTGAACTGAATATGTTCTTATCCGAAACCATATCCGGTTATTAATGCTTCCACTTGCCACTGTGCCTGATGTGTGTATGATGGTCTAGTGTTCTGTCACTTTAAATATGTATGCTGTTGCCTTGAAGGGAATGACCCATGATGACGATTACAGTTAAGGGACTTCCACATTTTACTCAAATCTGCTGAGACTCTTTTCTGCTCTCGCCATATCCAGCTGGTGAGGCGGAAGCATTTGAACCATTTGAACCTCTGGGCAGATCATCCCACAAGTATTTGGTCCTCTGAACCTCATTGTGGTAAAATAAACAAAGTCTGCTTATCCAGGAACACATGAAAAAACTTCATGTGATCAGTTCATTAGTTTATTTGAGAGATCCGCGCTTCCGCCAGACTACCTGGTCCATCTGTTTACCTCGTGTTTTTCCCCTTCACATTTGCAATGACAGCAGAGACTTTTGGGAGTGAAGAAAACATCAGTCGACAAAAGATTCAGAAGTCTTGTCCTTTTCAGGAACACACATTCTCGCAAAGCCATCTATGAATAAATGAAAGTAAACACATCTATGTGTGGTGGTGGCCTGACATTCAGTAATGTGACAAGGTGATATGTACAGTAGCCTGTGTGTGTAGCCCACTGACGCTCCTCGTCACAAAGCAAATGAAAGAGTGAAAACAGCTGCTACAGGGAACGCAGCCAAAGCATAACAGGACATATAAAATCATATACAATACGTGCCTCTAATGTTGCAGCAGTGCTATCAATGAATGAAATCCGACCCTCAACTATAAATCAAAATGTACGGCAGAAATAACAGCCGCCTGCCGAGCACCAGTGTAAAGAGTGCTACTGCTATACAGAAAAACAAATAGAATGTAAAGCCTGGTAGTCTTTTGACCAGGTAAAGACATATTTTCGATTTTAAGAATTCAAGTCTGGTATTTTGTTGGTGGTCGGGGTCACAGAGAACAGGATCAGGTCTGCTCGCCGGCTGATCCCTCTAACTCCAGTATGTTACTCTCTCTCTCTTCTTCTTTGACATACCCAGCACTCATCCCTTCATCTTCTAGACTCATGTGTCAGTCCCAGGGGAGTGATGGGTAAAAAAAAAAATCACTCCTCATACCCTTTTTCCCCTCAGGTGATCTCTCAGAGGGGAAAAAGGAGTTGAGCCATTTTTTTTTTGTTGAATAAAAATGGCTCGGATTGGGGAAAAAAAAAAGAGCCGGCTATGAAATAGAAAGGCGAGGCAAGGCAGAGAGCAAAAAGCAGGAACTATCTCGGCCATTCTGTCAGTCATATGTCACTCAGCTGTCTCGTCTGAAGACATGTTTCAAACAGTGACAGGGACTATTCATCGTTAGCCCTCATTAAAGAGGACCAGGAATTCGCCAGTCCTTTCATATTAACATTCAAACTCTATCCCATTTCCGGAGACACCGCGCTGGCAGGCCACTTCGAGCGGAGGAAATGTGGAATTAAGTGAACATAAAGTAAAGTATTCTAATAGTGCTGAGCCTTAAAGATGTCACTGATTAGGACTCTCTCCGATTTGATATGCATTCTGTTTAACTCTGAGCAGAGAGACAAGTATGATGAAGGTGTTGGAGTGTGAACACAGTGCGAGATGATTATCGGCAGAAAATAAATTAACATTACGGCCTCGAAGGACTCTTTACATTTACAACAACACCTCGCCGTCTCACGACCCACTCTCCTTCCTCTCACACGCTCACCTGTCATCATCCATTTCCTTGTTTTTCTGCTTCATTTGTCTCCCTGTAGGATTGCAGCAACAGAAAGTGTTGATTTGTTTTCTTATCTCTCACTTATTCACCAGAATAATTCTGATTTCACTCACCATGACATACACCATTAAACATGCATACATACAAACAAGGTTGTGATTATTTTAGTGAGGCATTTCAACTGGCAGTAGACAAGTGAATTAAATGTTGATTTGCACGATGTAATGGCTATACATAAATGACAGCACTTGCATTTACTGTAGATTGGTTCCCTTTTTGACCTTTATTATTTTATTTTGTCTGCCACTAGCAATGAAATCTCAGAGGAAAATGAAGGTTGGTAAGACTGATATGTAGCCAGGCTGGCAGCCTGGCACCATTTCTATCTGTTTTCATGTCTCCATTTAAGACTAAATGAATGAATAAAATCAAGTTTTGTCTTGTTGGTAGTTACAACTCTGAGAAAAAAATAAGCGATCTGATTGTCTTTGTGACTGCAGCACCAACACCAATACCACTTGGAAGGGGGCCAAAGTAGTCTGTCTCCATTTTAAGTAAAAACAAGTTGCAGGATTGTACTCGAGGTGCATTTTTATAAACTTCTTTGGAGAAACTAATGTGTCCTACCTCACTTGGGCAGTAATGAAAAGTTAATAAAAATTCCTAACCAAATTGTTATGATTGTAGATATGCAACTCTTAAATAAATTTGCAACTATTTTGACAGTTGGATTAATCAGGCTGAGTACGTTTTTGAGGGGAAAAAGTCAAAACTCTCAGATTCCAGCTTCTTAAATTTGAATATTTTCTGTCTTTTTTCTCCTTTAAGACAGTAAACTGAGTGTCTTTGGGTTGTGGACAGAATTTTATTATTTTAAGCTTTGGGAAATATTAATCAACATTTATTTTCTGACATTTTAAAGTCCAAATGAGTAAAGAAAATATTCCACTGATTCATTGACAATGGAAATAATTGTTAGTTGCAGCCAAACATCCTCAAGTTTATCCTTTTAGGGAAAAATCCTCAAGCCGGCAGAGCGAGAAGTACACTAAGCTATTTTGAGCCACTTCTACATTCAGGTGAGCCGGTGAAAAGTGCGAATGCTGCTGCAGAGCAGAACAGGCCCGGTGCTCTCAGGCTGCCTCTGTCCCCTCGCCGGCTGCCTGCTCCCAAGGGCCCGGGGTGGAATAATCAGTCATTAACTGGTGCAGGCCCAGCTTCAGCTCCAGAGTGCCATGTCTCTGTGACGATCAATAGGCCAGGGTAATTAAAGAGCTGGCCGGGGAGGGAGGGGGGCATGTTGCCAGTAAATCCACCGCAGCGACAGGATGCCTGTAGCCAGAATGACTACAGCACTGACACTGAGAGGGTGACTGACCACACACGCGCGAGAAGCAAACACACGAACACGAACACGAACACGAACCTCAACATACCACAGACAGCAGCCGGGCCCTGGCTCAAACACAAGCCTGCGCACCAAATAATAAAAGACATGGTGGGAAATTCTCTTGTGTAATTACTTGACTTGTTTAGTTTTTTTTTTTTGAGTTTTTTTTTTTTGAGATTTCTATTGTCATGTGCAAATTGGCATAGATGATAGTAATTACTGTGATTTAGAGTTCTGTGCTGCGCCCAAACACAAGGAGGATTAATCGTGTCTTCTTGTGTATCCAAGTGGAGACGCAAATCTATTGAGCTGTCAGGACACATGGTGATTTAATTTCTCTAAGCTGCTCTTAGTCTGAGTAATGTTTTATTGTGGAAAAAAGGTAGCGGCAAGGTAAGCTGCGTGAGCATGAGCCATATTGCTTTTCACATCCCTTTTTACACGGCAAATGAAGTTGCTCGGATGTAAAAGTCCAATAAAGAGATGAAAGAATTACCAGGGAAAATCCTGTGGGAGAGGCTGATGTGAATGATGTTGTTACGCTGTTTGTTTGCAAAGGGTGTAATGTGTTTTTGCAGAGTAAAGTTCAGCGTGCGCCCTAAATCCCTGAGCATTTGCAGGCTCCACTGGTTTCTTTAATCTGATGCATTAGCAGTCCTTGCTTCATTCTAATAAGGACACAGAGGTCTCGTTTTGTTGTCAACCCTCGCAGACTTATAGGACTTTTTTTAAATCCAGCCCTTTACATCACAGCACCGCCATTCGCTTAATATAATCTGCGATAAACAAGTAAAGCAGATAAGTGACGCTCCAGAGTATTGTGTCTCCAGGAGGCGTACCGTGCGCTACATGTGCACTGATGAATAATTAACTCGCACATCTGGTGACATATTGCTTTTCATGGCGAGACCATTAACATGTACATTTCGGTGTCAGAGGTAAGGAAGCTGTTCATTTGTTACAGGAAGGTGTCAGTCATCATTGACACTTATTTGTGTGATGCAGAAAGCCATAAACAATACAATTTAGGAGCTAATTTGCACGTTTGTGTACAGCTGGACTTATTTTAGTAGCTGTCATGAACAGCAGAGTGATCGTTGCCATTGTTTTTACTTCTTCGGTTCTTTTCAGCTTATAAGTGTACGTTAGCTGGTTAACGCCGCTTGATATAACAATGACATGAGCACAAGTCTCCAGGAGGCACCAAGCCAATTTAAACATGTAAGTACAATGTGACAAGATGCACAGGGGCCCCAAAAAGACTTTTTTTCCTCACAAGCCAATATTGTGAAAGAGGTGCGCGGAAGCCCGAAACAGCCATGGGTCCGTTATCACCTGAGAATGTGACACAATAACTCCAGATCTCAAGAAAGCAAATAAAAATAAAATAAATAATTTGTTTGACCAATGGAGTTTTGGGGCTTCCATAGATGTGGCTAGAAAATTGTGGATAAAAATGAAGCTCTGGTGACATTTCAGTCAGGAAGGCGTTTCTTTTGCGCGCTTCCCCTGCTCACAAACACTTACTCCTCATATCACTGCTGTCATTACCTGGGGCAGCTGTTCACATCAGCTGACCACATCTAGCCAATAGCACAGCTTCACATCATCTTCCTGCTGTCTTTTCAAATATGCCTCTCTCGACCAGCCCTCGTGTTTGGTATGGTTATAGCAAAAAGGGGTTATTCTCAGAGAGTGGAAATCACTTTCTCCTCTTTGCTTTAAAAATAGTTAATCTTGTTTGTACCTTCAAAAGATTCAGTTTAGTTTGTCCAAAGCCCGATTAAAGTTTCTCAAGATCTGGGGACTTGGGAGCTAATCGTATCAGCTGCGCCATATTTTATTTTCCTGTGCCTCAGCTTGTCTGGATTTCAGCTCTCTGGCCTTATTTTTTTTTTGGTCCCATAGTCTTTATCTTATCTTATTTCATCTTCTTTGTATTCTACATTGTGTTGAAGAAAAGGAACATTTATAAAAAAATATATACCAAACAAATATATGAATCTTTCTCTGCCTTTAGTTCAGTCATGCTGCTGTCTTGCCGCCTCCTGCACCTTACCGTCACCGCTCAGTCTTTGCAGATTGACCCGCTTCGCAATTTCATCAGCCACCACTGCCGCCACAAGAGACAGGACTCCACGGGGGGATTTTTCTTGCCACTGCTCAGGACAGTTTTCTATTATCACATGTCGTCCGCTGTAATGTAATTTATTTTGACATCGTTCACTTGTAGCTCCTGATTTCACTACTTGATCCATTCAGCCCAGTAACATTAAGAGAGTGTGGAAGAATGAATAATATTTCAAGTTAGCTGTGAGCTTGACAACAAGTCTGGTTTTGCACTTTGGTAGTCTTCTTCAGGAAGGTTTTGCTCACTGAATAAGGGACGTTGGGAGTCTGCCAGTTTTTTTGTTACTTGTTGCATGACTGCCTGCATTACAGGCTGTGTATGAGCTCATATTCTTGATTTACTATAACCCTCCATGGCCGTTTTACAAATACTGGCAGGCCTGCTTTTCAGTTGCACCGTTAGTTTGCCAAACTAGACGGTATCTGATCGCGCTCTGTAAGATCGCCTGGTCGAACATCCGCATGGTCTGGCTGCTCACGCCGTACAGCCCTCAACTGCCTGTGAAAGTGAAATCTCTGCTGCAGTCTTCTGCAGAAGTTATCAGTGGGTGATTTCTATGGTGACATCCAAGTATTTGCACAAGGACACCTGAATGATTGTCTTGGTTTTTTGCTGACCACTGACTCACTGCCTGTCACTTCCCTTGAGTTAAGGACCTTCTCCTGTGGTTTGGTGACATTAAGACTGAGAAGACTGGGGTCACATCACTTGATGAAGGTGCCTGTCTCATTATGGGGTTCATGTTAGAGTCCCTGTTTTTTTGCGCCCAGACCCAACTCAAGCATGATGCACCCTGCACCCTTACCCTGACCCTTAGTTATTACCATGGTTACAGCTTGCCGGTCCAGGTATTGATCTATGCACAAATAAGATAAATATGTCTATGATGGGATCGAACCCAACCAAAACCCAGACATAACTTTAAAATTTCTTCCTGGCCCGACCAGGCAGTCTTGCCTTAGGCCTCGATGAGTTGCGGAAAGTTCGGGTCAAGTAACCGTGCTCAAGTTCATACTCTATTCGGTAAGTGAACCAAATACCAAATAAAACTAAATACATATTTTGCATGACTTTTTGTGTCTGAATCCAAACTGGATATTTTCTGTAGTGTCGCTGCTGACACTCTGCAGTAGTTTACAGCATTTCTACCACCTGCGCCTGTCTGATTATCAGCTGACAGCGTCTGACACCTGCTCTCCATTTAAGTGGCATTCCAGTTAAAAATGGAGCGCAGCCAGAGACAGAGAGCAGGTCAGTCTGCAGACAGAAGGCCGTCACAATAAGTGATCGAAAGACTGTCTATTTTATGGCGCATGGAAATGGCCTGGATATTGATCACCTAAATGAGGCCCACTCAGCCGACAGCATCCTGTGTATTTGGTTTACAGTTGTTCCGAGTATTATCCACATGATTTTGCTCCGCTAGCGAGAGGTGAATATTACTGAACACAGTCATAACCTCCAGATGGAGAACCTTTTAAAAGTGATGATGTGTTTTGCAGCCATCCTGAGGTCAAACTCTCCATGATCTCTCCGAGTCTTGTTAACATGCAGTAGATCTGAAAGACCTTTTCTGATCTGAGTCCGCCCCAGTTTCCAGACACCTCTGGATAGCCTAAGCTGCGGTGCTCAAAGATACTTTAGATTTGTTGGCAGTTTCTCTGTAAGACAATACTTTCTGTCCTCGGAGTATAAATAGCTCTCCTTTTCTCTGCTGAGCTGTCACTGGCCCCCCGTGATGACTACTGAGTCTTTCACCAAAGCCCTAAATGTGTGGGTCTATTGATTGGGATGCTTTCAGTTCCTAATGGGGCTCTTCATTAGTGCTGTATTAAAGGTAGTTACACTGCTGAGGTCACCTAGTTAATCCTTTGTTTTAAAAACACATGGACAGTGGTCACATCAATCGTTGTCTACTACGGGTGCTTGGTGCTTATTCCAAATGGGCCGAGGTTTCCAGTAAAATAAATACACAATTGAACTTAAATCTATTCCTTCCTTATGTTTTCTAATTTTATTGGTCACATTCTTGCCTACAAGACTGGAGATTTCACAAGAAAAATGCAATTTAAGGTGTTGCTGATGTTGATTAACAGTGTAACACAACACAATGCATCTATTCTGCTACATGTGCTGCACGTGCACCGCCAAAGATGGAGGTATGTAAAAGTACGTGTGAAAAAATATCGTATGAATGAATGAAGTATGAATGTAAAATGATTCATTATGTCGAACAGTTTATCTCAGAATAATACGCCTTATACTTTTAAATAGAATCATTGACATGTACATTAATTTAATGTTGCAGCTATTAAAGGTTTTATTTAAATTCAAATGTATCCTACCTGGATAGCTTGGGAATTTCGCCAGGGGATAGAAAAAAGTGTTCAAAGAACCAAGTTCTGCATCAAATTGAACTCACACATAGATACCAGCCACGTCAATACACCTGATTTTTAAAAAATTAAGATCTAGCATTGTTCCGTGAGAAACACTTCTCACACTGCTAAAGAAAGGAAGAGGTCCTGTTATCCAGATCCACAACAAAAGTTATTGGGGTCTGTTCTGAGCCCCGACACATCCTCCATCCAAGTTTCATGAATATCTGTTCAGTAGTTTATGTTTAATAAGGTAAAAAGTTATTCAAAACAGATAGTGAAGTAAAAAAAAAGTACACTATTTCCCTCTGAATTGCACTGGAGTAAATGCATAAAGAAGCATGAAATGGAAATACTCAAGTGAAGTTCAAGAGAAACAGATAGCTTCGTGTGTGCGTGTGCTTGTGTGGCTGCGCTGTTGCAAGATATCAACACCGGCTAAAGGATTATTTTTCAAAAATTAATTAGAATCCTGGCAATATGATTTGTCAGATTTATATATGAAACTGGGCAGTGCAACTTAACAGCAAAAAATGATGTTAGGTGGATGAATGAATCCGTCCTCCGAGGTGGATACTATATTTGTTTAAAAAAGTCCTGAGGGGGGACTTGCACAACTTGTAGCACAGGAACACACGTGCAGAACAGTGAGCTTCTCCTCTGCCTGTGTGTGTTGTGTTGTTTTTTCATTTTTAAATCTAACTATAATTAATTTTCCTGCAGATTGAGAAAAAAAACATTTGTTTGCCTTAATGATCGTTTTTCTCTTACAAGCTGCCATCACGAGGCCTTCCCAGCCACTGAACCTGATCCTCAGCTCCCACAGGGTTGTTCCTCCCTGGGACTCTATCCTCCCTGCCCCCCCTGGGCCCATTGATTATTTGATTTATTGATCCAACCAATGCTCATTCCATTAAGACGTACAGGAAAACTTTTTACACAGCTGTAAGGAGATGGTAAGGGGGGGGGGGATGCCTATTGATTTTGTGGACAGTGACTCTGATCACTTTCAACAGCCTCGGATCGACAATCCGTCCCCTGGTGGAGCAGAGCCTTGATGTGGCGAAGGGGAAAGCAGCCGATGGGCGTGTCCATCAGGAACAAACATTCCACAACTCAACAAAAACAAGAGAGGGTATTAACTGTGATGCCCATCGATCCACCAGCGCTGCACACAGTCAGAGCGACAAGCTGGCCCATTCGATTTGTCTGGAGACAGAGCTGGTGTAATTGTAAAGAACTGCAAGCAGCCGAAAGGACGACACGGGTCAACATAGCATCTTGAGTTCGAACAGGAATTTTGTAGTGTGTTGCACATAGACAAGGGAACGGGTGAGAGAGGGAAAGAAAAGAAGATGAGAGAGGAAGGGAGAAAAATACAGAGCTGTGTAGGGGTTTGACGTAAGCAGTGTCATTAACAGTCGAGGCAGAGATTTCCTCCTGGCTTTACTGCCCACTGTGCACCTTGGGTCATTCTTTCAGACACATCTGCGAGCCGGAGGTACATATATTAAGAGCTGAGAGGTGGCTTTATTCCACCGTGTTTCACAGAATCTCACAGGTGGGGGGTTCAGCATAAACAACACAAGTTAGAAGCCGCGAGACTGTCCTTTTTCTTCCTGAGGCTTGACACCCAGCTGAGTGGACCTTCAATGTGTACACATTTACAGCTCTGGATGCCAGTGGATGCCACAGTTACTATGTTTTTTTTCTCTCTCTTATCACTATGCAACATAAAGTAAATAACGTACACGGTGCGTACTCTCCACGAAGATGTCAGGCATTTCAGGATGTTGTTATGGAAATCCGGATGGCTTTCGGCCAAAGCTGCAACTTGTACAACGGTTCCTTGAAGAAGAGGCACATTTTGTCGAACACCCATTTAGCTGCAGCAGTTTGTACTGCACGTTTGTATAGAAATGATGATGATCAGAGGGATAAAGCTAGCGCAGTGAGGGCAAGGAAGCGAGTGAAGCGAAGGTAAATATACGTTAATCGAAACACAGCATGTCTAATGGCTGCATGGCGCTGTTATCATTTAATACTATCAAGTGAAGACACTAAAATCCGTTTTGTGTTTCTGTTTTACGATTTTATTACTCATGAACATTGGTACATAATTATGAGTCTATTAAAAATCCCATTTAGATTGTTAAGATAATTGAATTGTTTTCTACGTTTAAATTGTATTGAAATCGCTGCCAACAGAAATGAAGTCATGTCGGACCACCAATTGACAAGAATAAGGCACGGCAAGTTTATTTATCCAGCGCCATTCAGACACAAGGTAATTTAAAGTGCTTTACAGGGGCATAGAGATGTGTTATTTTATGCATAAAAAAAAATGTTGCAATTAAAAGTAAAGGCAAGGAAAAAAGTCGTAACAGATCAAAAAAGATTTCTAGAAAAAGATATCTAATTTATTGAAAAGCCAGAGAGAACAGACATGTAATCAGCCCTGATTAAAATGAGGTAACAGTTTTGGAGGACCTCAGGTGTTCATGAAGTTTGGTCTGCAGATGGTGAACATATAAACTAAAAGCTGGTTCAACTTATTCACTGTGACCCTGGGAACACAGAATAAACCTGTCCCAGGTGGACTGAGAGGTCTGGATGCTTCCTAATGTACAGGTGACTCAGACATATTCAGACCATTTAGTCCTTTATGGACAGGTAACAGGATTTTAAAAATCAAACCTTCGACAGACACAAAATAGTGCAACGATATTAGCACTGGTGTAATGTGATTCTCCAAAGAATGAATGTAGGATACATATAGACATATAAACTAAAAAGATGCGGCACATTGTAGCTGTTGCTTACTTAGAGTAACCTAAATTTTTAGCCATAGTAGTAGCACCCGCTCTAGCAATGCTGTTCTGTTCATCATCATACAAAAACTACTAAATGGGACGTCTCCCAAAACAACATACATCACCACTACCAAAACAACATCAACAGCAAGAAATTGAAGTTTAGACACACAGAATATGCAATAAGGTTAAGACACTAAAACTACCTGGTTACTTTCAGGCACTTAATCTTCTTTGTTAGGTTTAGGCAAGAATACTAATAGGTAAGGTTCATCCTGGTTTGATTTAAAATCACTTCATTACTTATCTAATTTCGGTTAGGGTTAGGGTTAGGGTGCCTAAATTAAGTAAGTAACTAAGGTTATGTTTTGTAAGTGACCTAAACTTAACTAAGTTGGTCACACTTGACACACACAGCTGTCTCCTGAACATAAGTCCTGAACTTGTTTGACCCAACAGTCCCTCCTCAGCCTCCTGCCTGTGATGACTTTTTGCACGTTATACTACTCTTCCTCATTTTCTCCTATGCAGCTTTTATAATTACTCGAGCCGCTACAGGCCTTCGCAAAGCAAGACATAAAATATGGATTGTGATAAGCTGCTTTCATAGTCGACCTATATGATCGTTTTTCTGACGAGGACAGCCTGAAAGTTTTGCACAGACAGACATTATTGGTCCCCCTGGCAAAAAATATAGGATTCATCCATCCATTCATGAGTTTGATGAGCCCCTGACTTTTTCTATAGCGCCACAAAGAAGTGGACATTTTCGGTGTCTAGTGAAATATTTTAACAACATTCTACTTCCCAGACAATGAATAATAACTTAATCCACTGATTTCCTCCACCATTTAAATGATAAAAACTTGTTGTTTGTAGTGATATAACTCCACAACTGAACGACTACTTTTGCCAGTTAGCATGCTAACACACTAAACTACGACGGTGAACATTAGCCTTTTATGCATAGCTGGGCCTAAATGCGGATTCCAAGAGCTGTTAGCGTGGCTGTGAAGTTTTAGTCTTGTTCTTTGAAATGAGAGAAACCCAGACCCAAGATCTCAATGAATGATATCATTCATCATGTCTTATCTATTATCTCATTATGTTGTTTTAATAAGAAAACATGTTTTTCCTTTTCGCAGCACCATGCCTCTTCTTTCTTCAATAAATGATACAATTAATATCATAATTGCTGAGCACGAATGCAAATACACAAGCACACACAGTGCATACATATGTACATTTGTGCTTAGTACGTGTGACTCCACAGAAAAGGATGTCCTTATTTGTACCTGTGCTTCTATTTTACCTTGTATGAAATGATTGATTAATCAGGTCCATGTGAATGATGTCACCACCCCCATTTTGTGAATTGTTTGGGTGAGCCTAATGACAGTTTGATGCAGAGCCAATCTAGAGAGCGGACAAGAGAGGTGATTGAAATTCATTGCTTTTGAATGGCTGTAATTTCTGTTCAGGTCAGAATATGCCAATTGCTACGAGCACTGGGCATTTCCCAAACCTGCAATTAAACAGGGAGCACATCAATCACTGGAGGAGAGCGGTCGACGGACAGGGACCGTGTAATCACAGGCATTCAGCTGTAAGAGAGTTGATTTTCATTTAAATTTGACAGACGTGACTGGCAGTTGTCATTCTTTTGCAAAAGGCATAGTTATTGATAAGACAGTGGATTTTTTGAATGTAATGTCTTTTCCAAAATGTGTCTTTTAAATGTCACATTTGACAAACCTTATTGTCCCTCCATAATGACACGGACAAATGTGAATCAGGCCACCAGCTGAACACACGTCCGCCTATCTGTCCATCACAAACAATAACCTGGCTGGATGCCATTATCAAAGTCTTCAAATTGGCCCTTTTGTGCTTTTTTTTTCTGCGCAGTACATTATACCCAAAGTGTCACAAGCTACTTTCATGCTACCATTAGATTTCTGAAAAAGACAGACAGACCAAACATTTGCCAGGATAAAATGTTAAGAATTCTGAATACCACTGTTATCTTCACATGTGTATGTGTCATACTTGGGCTACCACACTGACATCTCAAAAATACTTGTTATGTCATTTTCACATTAAGTGTAATACTTCAGTGTCATATTGGGAGGTGAAGTGGATGGTGGCGGAGAGAGGCGACAAGGCATTTCAACATCTGTAAGTATGATACCATTTGAGATATTTGTAAGGAGACCCAGGATGATTTCCAAAATAACTGACTTAACAAGAAGTCTGCTGGTGTGCTTGTGGCGGACAGGTTTCGGAACATCCGTAGCCCTGTTTGTGGCCAATGGAGCAAGAATTTTGAGCCAAAACATTATCTTTTCCTCATGCTTACCAAGTGGTGTTTGTGCCTAAACCTCACATTACCTGTCAGTGCAACATTGCGGCTTATCGGTGTATACATAATTATAATTTATTCCAACAAACTGTGAATTAAGCCAATTGTCATATTTTGTTCTTTAATTTTCTTTCAAAGAAGGTTTCCACTGATTATTACAAACTGGTGATTTACCCTTCCACATGCTATTTCTGTTACATACATTGTAACATCACACAAAGACACACGCACACATATACACATTTACACACAGACACGTAACTATCTCTAAATCCCAATGCACAAAGCCATTATTCCTGTTGTAATTTAAGACAGCCCTTTGTAACATGGTAATTATGGCAGGTGGGAAGATTTTCACATTACGGTCACACAGAATTGCTGACGGGTCGCTGGATTTCTACGGCGAGAGGTAAGAGGTCTGTGAGCAGATTAACAGAACGATCTTTTATGTTTTATCTCCAAGACGCATGCAGAGAATGGAGGTGGTTGGGTTGCCTTTAAATCACAGAGTAAATTACCTCGACCATATGGGACAGGAGTGATTTGTATATTAAAGACAGGCGGAGTTGGGAGTGAAGGGGCTGTATCAAAGGGGTCTCCCTGAGCTATCCCATGTCTCTTAAGGCTATACTTATGAACACCTGACTGACTCTGATTCAAAGCTGCGCTGGTTGAGATAGCCTTGGCAGCGGTAGCGCTGTAGGTGGAGATGAGATAGAAGACGGAGCACCTGGTCCAAGAGCAGCCGCTAGAATCTCCAGGGATTCTCATAATTAGCGTCAGACTCACATGATAGCACCTCTGAAAACACTGTTGTGTCTGGTGGCACAATCACAGTCACACTTAATGTTTTAAAAATATATTCAAAGGCTGAAGTGACAAGGAAACATTATGCTCATGACTCATATTATAGGGTATTTCTAAGTAGGCTTCAATATAATAATACAATAAATCATGACCTGAAAAAATACTGAGGTAAGTATATATCTTTAAAATGAAAACGGATAAAATAAATGCAGTTATGCAAAAGAAATCGCTCGTGAGGATGAACCCAGAGAATTATTACTGGACTGTAGCAGGCAGCTGTTTTCATTCAAAATGCTTCAGAATACCAGCGGTCAGTGCCAAACAGACAAAACTGTATACTAACATGTATCCATATATAGGATTAAAGTACCAGTATGTCGGTTTCAGGGGGATTTAGGGGCAGAATGGAACACAATATTCATTATTGTGTGTTTTCATTATGTTTCATTATGTTTTCATATTTTTTTTGTCCCCTACATCTACAGCAGGTCCTCTTCGAGTCTGCCAGAATAGACAAACCAAACAATGACACTGAGGATCATTCCTGTTTTTTTACAATCATAGCAGGTTGATGTTTGCTATCTCCAACCTCACCGCTCAGCCCGTCCTCATCAGTAAAACAACCATATAAGTCGACTCTGGAAGCTTCTCATAATGGCTCATATTTATTATTTCTTGTTAGCCAGCAACCTCTAGTGGCTGTAGTAATTATTGTGGCAGCACAGAAGGGAGTATAAAGAGCATCATGCCATTATAAGGATCAGGTTGGGCACTGAAGGATGAGGTAAACAAGCACAGGACTTTCAGAAGGTCGCTGTTTGTGTCCAGTGTGAAACCCAAAGTCAATTGTGAGTTCTTATGACTTAGGTAATTAACATAGTAAAGTTGCATACCTAAAGTCACATAAGTAACTTATGTACGTTCTTAACTGAAGTATATAATAAATGTAGTCATGAACCATTCATTCCAATCCATGATGTTTTCCTAAACCTAACTAAGAACTTTTGTTGCCCAAACCGTAAAACCTTTTTAGAAATCTTTGTTGAAAGGATACATTATGTTTTAGAACATACATTTAGAAGTTCCTTAGTCTTAAAACATTTTCTCTTCAATCGACCTTGGATTATTCCATCTTTTTTTTTGAGCATTAAGAAGTATAACGTGTCAGACTGAATAAAATCTCTGACATAAATTTCAGTTTGCCATCCGGAGCCGACTGACAAGGCTGACACACTTTCCTCTAATAAAAGGAGACTGGGCAGATTTCCAGTTAATTGATTCAGTTACATGAAAGTTGAGTGGTTGACATAAACGTCATTGAGAGTGACCTTTGTTTTCGCATAATAGTCTATTATATTCTCAGCCGCTCCGACAGGACTCACACAGTTGTCTTTTATAGTGTGATCAGACCGAATCAGGTGTCGACTGTCAGAACTTCAGCTGACACATGAGAACAAAGAGGATCAAAAAGTATCTTGAAATAGCCAGCTTTAATCCAGAGAACTGTCCATTTACCTGGAAACGGCAAATGCTTTATTGTCGTCATGCTACATGTATGGCTGATGTGCCTGATGTTGTCTGTCTTTGTGATACATACATATCCACATACATAACACAGCGTATAAATTTGTGTGTGTTTTTAGAGAAATGTTTGTGTCCTCTTATGATGTGTGTAATTTTCTTTTTATTAGCACCTCGGCTGGTCAAACTGATCCAGTGAGGTCCCAGACAGCAGTGGATAATCCAAGTGATCAAAGGGTCTTAATGCAATATGAGGGTTTTTAAAGGTCAGCTGCAGATGTGCCATTTCTTATAAGTCCTGTGCTTTCCTCTGGCCTGCTAGCCATTAAAGGTCACATCATACCACTCTCCTGCAGACAAAAAGATGGCAAAGGGCTCTGCATGGAGGGGACCATTCTTCATCTAACAAGGGCCACAAGAGCAGACACTTCTATTATACTACATGCTGTCATATTCACAGCAAGCTCTCTTCAACACTGAGTTCTGCAGATATAAAGGTTTGTCCTACAGCCACTAAGATGATTAAAGTCACCGCAGCTCAAGAGGTAACTCTGAATCCCTGAGTAGTGTTTCAGTAAATGATCACAATCTACAGTGGTGCCCTTCTTTGTGCTTTGTGTCAAAAACCCATTATTTACACTTTCCTTATAGTGGACTACGTAGGTTTGGAGAAGAAATTCTTATTTTGAGTTTGAATTAACTGACTACACAAGCTGTTCTCCGAGAAAAATCACATTCCAATAACACTGTTTGTTGAAAATTGGCAGACCCTGCCACCTTTCCTCCTCAAAGTAATCAAATCAGTCAGTCCTCAAAGATCCTTTGATTAAAATGCCTGTCCTTAAACTAAATAAGTATGTGACAATCAATCTTTTAAGACAAAAAAAAAGATACACTATGGCTCAAATGTTTGGGGTCACTTAAAAATGTCCTTGTTTTTGAATAAAGCACAATTTTATTTAAATAAAATACCAAATGAAATCAATTGTATCAAAAAAAGTCTAACAATTGTGAGTGTGGTAATTGAGTATTTGTCTGATTTCAATAGAACAACAGAATATTTATGGGTATATGGAAATATGCTAAGTTTTCACGATGTTAATAAAATAGATTTGTCCAAAGCATTTCTGTTCATGTTGCAGAGCAGAATGAGATTAATTGGAATCCTTCCATTTTTTGACATTTACATTTTACTGTACCAGGGCATAAAGAAAAATTGAGCTAATTAAGAAATGAAGGAATTTAATTAATCTACTGTGGCTTGTTGGACCCAGCAGCATTTGTGAAGGCTCAGTCAACCAAATAAAGCTTATGTATTTGTGTGGTTTCACGCTGAGAACACTGCACAGTGACCTCTGGCATTTGTATGTCTGTAATGTTTTTATGTGCTGTGCTATGGTATGGAAAAGAACGATAACAATTTTTAATTGCTTATTCTCTTTTTGTACCATGACAAAGCAAATTATAGGAGCATGTAGAAGTTTTAGGAAAGCCTATCCGGATAAATCTGTCTAATCCTCGTTATTGGTTTTTCTTCAGTTCATTCCAGGAGATATTTCACGATGAGTGCTGTAATTTACATCTCTGGAGAACCCTCTTCCCCTCGAACTAGTGGTGGACAGAGTACATTCAGCATTCCCCTGACAAGGAAGTGGAAACCTGATGTATTCAGCACATATACTGCAGGTGGAGAGGAATGTTTTTCATAGTCAGAGCAGCTGTGAGAGCTGCAGCACTTACTCATGTCCTGTGGCTGCGCTGTTTCTGGTCTATTGAGGCTCTGTCAGCTCAGGAAATGGATCTACCTCTTCTACAACAGACTTTTTCACACCTATAATTATTGAAAATCAGTGCACACTTACAGCGACTTTTGTTCGTGGTTCCGGTTATGAAAACCTCAAACTTCCTAGTCATGCTGTTCTTATTTCTAACTGCGAGATTTCTAGAAATATGTCTTTTAAAGTGCAGTATGCAAGAAAAGTCATAATTGTCAGAACTTAGTCCTCTTTAGTGTTAGTGTTAGTTGAAAACCAAAGTTTGGCAGTAAGGTATGGAAACAAGTTCCACTAATATTATCACTGTTTACAGGAATAAACATCTCTTTTCAGTGGGACGAGTGGTGTGCAGGTGGTTAGCCTCCTCCAAAAGAGGAGAAAAGTTGTAATTACAAAGTTTTCTGCTTCGCCCACATTCAGGAAGTTGAAGGAAGTTTCGAATGCTTGGACTGGACTTTTGAAGTGTTTTGCGCAGTCACACCGCTCATGTTAAGCTGACTGAAACTATTGTTGTTTAACAAGCTGACTACAACTCCCAGAATCCCACTCGACCTCATGGCATCATCAATCTTCGTCTTTAAAGATAACGATGAAGATGTATTCGGGGTATTTTGATCCTGTAAAGATGGTCAGTTTTGTTTCAACCCTTTGGAGAGCATGTCTACCGCGCAAACAGCAACATCGACACTTATTTTGCTTGTGTGCAGTAGCTTCAGTGTCCTATGTCTGCAATGCAACCATGGTAGTTTGACCAGCCAGGTCTGGCCCAACACAGCCAAGTTCCCTGCTGACCGTGGCATCAGACTGCTAAGAGTGTTTTCCTGTTAACACAGATCAGCAGTGACACTCAGGATTAAATCTGTCCACGGTCTATATACACACCGCCTGGTAATAAACACAAGCAACAATGTGTGATCTGCAATTTCTTCACTCCTCTTCTCCCTATCCAGCTCCTCTCAACGCATCCGCCTGTAATTGAGGTCTGGGAAGTCACATTTCTTCAAATTGCATCCCTAAGAAAAACTGAGAGTGAATGTTGGCAAATAGGAAGTCTAATTTTACTTGGGTTAGAGACTTGTTTGTGTTACAGATGCTGTGCACTACACGAAGCTGGGACTGTTACGTGTTCGGTTAAGTGCGTAAATATGGTATTCATCTGACACAAAATGGTATTTTTCCACCAGCCAGGAAAGAGAAACGGAGGGTGTTGGAGAGACGGAATAAACGGGGGAGTTGTCAAATGAAAGCAGAGGAGGAGATGGGCAAAGAGAGAAAGATCTCCTCCAAGGTCACACCCTCGCCATTCATCACCGGTGTTTGTCACAGTGGTCCCCATGTCGCGGGCTATGGTCACGAATGTGCCCCTTGCCCCCCGTGCCTCTGGGACGGACCTCTCCGTTAGCATGACAGCCGCAGTGGATGTCGGTTGATTACCCGCCACATGCACTCACCACCAATCCATAGACGACGTTATTCAGGTACAAATCAGGAGCCGGAGAAGGATAATGTTTCCTGAAAAACCACTCGTGTGTTGATAACTGACACCTTAAGTCATGCATATTGATTAAGTCCTGGAGGCATTAGCAAAAATCCGTTGAATCTGCAGAACGGAGAGGTGGAGCGAGCGTTGCCGCAACAGCGAGAGAAAGACATTTAAAGATATTTGAATACAAAGGGCTGCGCTGCGAAATAAACCACCAATCAGGACGCATTAGCCTCAGCCTGAGTGGCTACGATACACTGCTGTGATGGCCCGTGTTTCTTAAATGAGAAACAGTGCAACAAGGTGGATGAGTCATTTTCGAAGTCGTGCCCTCGCCAGACGGCTTCGTTGTCCTCTGTGAAAATGTTTCCTACACTTATTTATGGTGAAGCTCCTCTCCACTCCACTGGCTCCGTTCATTTTTTGCAAATTGCCGTGAAAGAAAGGCTTGCCCTCCACTTATATGACAGCGTCTCTTCAATTATTGTTATTATGATGAGGTGTGGTGCGCTGCAGCTATCAGCGCGCTTCCACCTACCGTATGACGCCCTTTCTATTCAAGTTTCAGATGGTTATGAACCATCACAACCTGTAATCACGGCAACAATAGCCGTGTCGTGCCTTTAATAAAGAGCTGCAGTGCTCCAGGTGTTCTGGAAACGGACCAATGTTTGCGTAGAAGTCACAGGGACAGTGTTGGCAGCAACACATTTTTTTTTTCCTGGAAAACTGTCTCTGGCTTCCCGGCATCCACGTCAGCAGCGAAGAGACAGGCACCTCTTCGGATTTCCTGCTGAAATCCAATGTGGCATCTTCAGTTTCCAGAGAGGCGCGTTATGGCTTTCCAGTCGTGATTGTGAGGTAACCACCAACACAGACAGGAGGTGGAGACCACATGAAACTGAACACCGCAGCCACTGCGCACAGAAGAGGCACCCGGACGCCCTCCTGGAAAGGAAGACGTCCGCACACTTGCAACCACAGCGGCGCACAATTATACTGCTCACACAGACGTGTTCATGTGCTAAAAACCCTGGCAGACATGTACCAATCACAGCTCCGTTGAGCTCAGAGGCGTTTATTATTAATAGAGGAAATCATAGGAGGCTTTTAATTGGAGATGCTCTCGTGGGTGTCTCAGAGGTAAGCGGGGTGCTGTCACTGTCGATCTGCAACTTCCTCAGCTCCGAGAAAAACGGCGGGACGTCGCACTTTCATGTGCACCTCCTGTTGACTGTGAAGGATGTAATTTGAAGCCGTCCTTCTCCTCTCGGCGCAGCCTCTGATTAGCAGCCCTGACTCCCAGGCTGGAGCATACTAATTCAGGAGCAGAGCGGCGGTCTGGGAATCACCACCATTAGTGGTAGGTATGGAGAATAAACGGCATAATATGCAAACGAAGGGAAGGTATCACCTTGGCTGTCAGTCACCCAAATGAAATAAAAAATTCCGTAGGGCCGCTAATAATACCTCACCGGAGGGAGGAGGGCTGGGGCGGGGGGGTGGGGGGGGGATGCAGATGCAGAGAGACGAGGAAAAGGGAAGTTATATCGCGAGGATAAATGAAAGGAGTGTGGAAAATCAAAGCCGCATGGCCCGCGCACATGTGAGGCTGTGATCATCGCAGGCATTCAGGCAGTCTGTGTGAAATGAGCCCAGACACTGACGTGAGTTAATGACAGGAAGGGGCTGGCGTGCCGGGACACTCCACATCATCAGCGGCGCGCTGCTGTCTCCCGTCACCGGTTTGTCTCCTCAGGACAGTGCGGTGACTTCCCGTGTGTTTCCATAATGACAAGCTGCACCTGACCATCATTACCCGGCACTGCGAGCTGCATTTTTTTTTTTTTTACTCTGACAGTCCTTTTTTTCCTTTTTTTTCTTAAACAGCAGTAGCACACTGGAGGCATTCAGCGGGGATGCTAACATCTCAGTGAAGCCTCAAACTACTTTATGTTCTGCGGGTATTTGCGTGCCCCAGCGTGCCACAGACCTGTTGGTCGATCGCACTGCGCAGGCTGGCATGAGGATCTGAAGGTCCCTCTTGTTTGTCACATATTGACCCACTTTGCTTGACAGCTTACAAATCAGAGCCATGAGTCTATGTGCCGCGCGCGTGTCTACGTGTGTGCGTGTATTTACACACCCTCCAGCGCCACCTCGCCTCATGGAGCTCCCCAAGAGGCTTCCAGGACCTTACCTCATTTGCACTCATCACAGTAACTTGGGACCGGGCTGACAGGCTCATTTTCCCCACTCTGCATGGAGCAGCACAGCAGCAACGCCTAGGAACAACCAGGCACCCAGAGTGGTTTTATAATTAGCTACTTGCTCTCTGCCACTAATGCACGGGGAGCAAGTGCCTCCTTCTGAGCGTGTATGGCTGGCAGGCACGCCAGCATGCGCAAGCCACATCATGATATGTAGGCGCGCGGTGGTATATATTGACCGGGGTCAGAGTGACAGGCCAGAGCGAGGTGAGAGACGGACGTGGGCGGCGTTGAGAACGCGTGTGTGTGGATTGCGCCCGCCGCCTCAAAGCTCAGCGGGTGAGAATTGCACCTGGGGCCGGTGGCTGATTGCCTTTGATGTGAAATGATTGCATCTTAGGTGGCTCTGAGGCGCACACACCGCAGGCACGACCCCGCTCTTGTTGTCACACGGTGAGTCAGGCTCAGGCTAGCCGGCACCCCGCGGCTCGTCCAGGGTCCAGAGGGCCGGGGGCGGCTGTAGCTGTTGGCACACATGCGTGTTGCGCTGGGAGCAAGAACTCAGCTGCTGGTTGCATCTCCAGGTAATACACTGAGATAAAAGAGCCCGGTCCTGGCGATGAGGTGAGAATGAAACGGGGCACCTCTTCAGTCCCTGAAGGAAATGTGTCAGCGAAGAGAGCAGAATAAAGACTATTGAATAGAATAATTAGATGAAATAAAAGCAGCACAAGAAAGTATGTGGAGTGTGGGGTAAAACAGCAAACTTCAGAGGTAAGTGCAACTGCTATAATCTGCTGTTTTTATTGTTTTATTTTTATTGTTTCTAACATTAACAAGGTTCTACAAGCCTTTTGTTGCAAGCTGTTGCAACATCAGCGATATTATTGCATTCATAAAAACAAGTCCATACTTGTGGGCTCTGGATGTTATGAAGCCACGCAGGATTACACAGTGTCTCATCTCATCCTTCCCGACCACCTCTGCACTCCGTAGGACAGACATGCAGCATCTGTTGTTCAGCCGCGCTCATGCAGCGGATAGAACATCCACCGAGTGTAGAGGTGGAAATGGAGCGATCAATTAGATTTTAACAAATGACTTTCTGTGTATTACCCAGCAGCTGTTAAATCGGTCAACCCTAGCACACCCTCCCCTCTCTGAGGGGACGGAGAGGAGGAGAGGGCTTGTCTGCGCTGTGTGCTATATCATGGCAAACTGCAGAGAAAGTCAGCCATGGCCCCGGGCGGCAGTGTGCTACGCATAGCGTGGCTGTGGACGGAGATGGAGGGACGGAGTATGGAGGATGGAGGTGGGTCAGTCGGACCCCAGGGGCTCCTGGTGGAGATGGTGCGAGGACTGAGGGCCAGGAGATGGGCATGCTACATATGGAGGTCCATAGTTACCTCAGGCAAAGGCCGGCCAGGCCGTTTGTTCACTTCCTCTGCTCTTAGATATATAAATAAAATATAGCCCGCTGTATCAGGCATAGGCGCACAACACATACGCTGAAATGCAGTAACAAGTCCACGAAAAGGCACAAGCTCACTTCAGAAAGGACAGACCTACTTTTAGTCCTACGAGTAGCCTCAGTCTTTAAGGGCACGGGCACAACTCAGCGATTCAGCTCCCTAAATGATGTAGTTTTATGGTGAAGTGCTACTAATGGCTCAGCAGAACATCTTAAAAGGCCACTTAAAAGCTAGCAGGCCCATAAACTGCGTCACACACAGCAGCAGGATCTGACCGCACAATGCTCATTTTGGTGACTGTGTGTAAGTGTGTGTGTGTGTGTGTGTGTGTGTGTGTGTGTGTGTGTAATGGGAGAGAGGACCAGACAGACAGACAGACAGACAGACAGACAGTGTAAGGTGTGATTGCATTTGCAAGCATGGCTGCACCACTTGACTTGCTTTGTATTGTCACCTTTGGGGTTCACTCGGTATATTTTCCGATAGCTAGCAGACTGGAAATCTGCGAGAACGCTGGGATGTGTGATGATGCAAGAGGAGGTTATTCTCACCTCGGATACAGAGAAAGATGAATAACGGATCAGACTTTAGATAGATCCATAACAGACCAGACTCCTGACATGAATCTCCTCTTCTCAGGTTAGTTGACTGCATAACCTGGAAAAATGCTTCAGTTCAACAACTTCTTTTTCAGTTGCAATTTAGAGCTATATTTGACACCTAAATCAGAAGAAAAGAACTACTTCTTTCCAAATGCAGACCTGCACTGTAATCACTGAGCACAATAGAGAAGAAAGCCTCCACTTCTGGAAAGTACAATATAATTGCAGAGAGGTTGGCAAAGTATACCATTAGGTTCTGATAAGATGGTTGCCATGCTAACCCCTGAGAAAGCAAAGATGTTTCATGCCACGTTGGTGTGACCAAGTCATGTTATATACAGCATGTTTATATGTATGAGGGTGAGGTTGTGCAGAAAATGTTTTTTTCTTTGAGTCTCATTAGAAAGCAGCAGCTCATGTAACCATGCAAACTAACTTCACTGTCATTGATATAAAGTGTTTTACGTCCAAGTCCCCATTAAACGGTAGATTGAGTGCTGTTTGCTTCGGCATATATTTCCTGTAAAAACAAGCAGCAGCCGGTAACTCTCAATGACTCTCAGCTCTCAGATGGAACCCGATTTGACAAAGGGAATTCAGTATCACAGTGTTTTTTTGTGTCAGGTACAGTATGGCAGCTCGGAGCTGAGGCAGCACGGACCGCTCAACGAACTGACAGCAGCTAACTACATTTAGCAGCAGGTAGCGCTCGCTTTATCAACAAAGCTATTTTTGTCTACCGGGAAACTCTATAAATCACCTCGGTACTGTAACTGGCCTCCATCGTTTTGTTCTCGGAGGCCACGTATGGCCCCGGTCCAGAGGTGTGCATCGAGGATCTGCTGGTCACATTTGTTAGCCGTCACTTAAGCAACAAGTAAAGCTATCTGTCTAGAGCTGCTCAAGGCCGAGCAGCCCAGGGGGAACAGGGAAAAACCAGCGATTATTTTTTTTTCAGTGAGACCTGACTCAGTTCTTCACCGAATAAAGTTTTAAAGTTGTGTTTTAGTGCAGGAATCTGTGAGGTTCGATCACGAGCAACACGGTCCTCAGGCGGTGTTCATCTTTTTATACATCCATGGCAGAGTCATGAAATAAAGAAAGCGTTTATTGGACAAATAATTAATATATGCCCCCGAGTGCAGGATGAGTCATCAACATTTGTAGTGTGTTTCCAGGGAGTTTCAAACTCTAAAATACCCACAAAACAGCTTATGCCACTTTTGGGCCTGACACTGGCATACAGGTGAGATCGGGAGCAACAGTCATTTTGACTTCACCGGGACTCTGACATCCAGCTGTATTTGGAATCACCTGGATGTTTGACATTTCAAACATGCCAGTGATTCGTTTCACACATTTTTGTATCCTGTTTGTACCACAAGTTTGTTTCCTCCTCTGCATTTTTTCATTAGGTGTGCGTGACTGACTGAGATGAATTTTACATCCAGGCATTTCAAAACAGCCAAATTAATAGAAAAGCTTGTAACAGATTGGATTCTGTAGCAGCAGCGGCAGCCAGAGAGAGGACGCTGCGAACAACAAACATTGCTGCTCTGACTCATCCTGATAAAGCAAAATGTAATTTTGTTTATGACGAGAATTACTCTCCAAATTAATTTCCACAGCAATTAATCTTGATGCCTCACCTATAAGATGCATTCTGCTCTTTGGGAGAAGTGATAAAACGCAAAATAATTAAATTGATTATTTCATATATTTTTTTGTAATGACCAAGCTATAATGGAGTTTTTTTTTTTTCCATTATGAATGGCCCGCGTTGTCAGTGATTTTCAATAGCCTGCAGGCTCCCAGGTAATTAATAAATATCCCTTTATTGTGCTTAATTCCATAGGTGAAGCTCAAGTATAGCCTCTTGGGCCTTTCATACCCCCTCCCCCTTTCAGTCACCTTCTCCCAAGCCCCATAACCCCATTGTGGGGTGTTTCTTAATTAAAATCTTTATTTATCTACTTGATTGGTATATAAGAGGGGGCCAGGTTAAGACTACCATTCACTATCTCATATTGGGACTTGACTGGTTTCATCCCAAGGGAATAGGTCTTTATAATCTGAACATCAGGCCCACCGGGTGCTAGTTTACATTGGCGCGTATACTAGTGCCTTAATAATAAAGAGGTGAGACAGCCAGTCATCCTGCTGAAGTGAGGAAACTAATGAGAAGGGGTTGGTGCAAAATGGGAGGCGGGGGGTAAAGATAGAGCCGAGGAACAGAAGGTGGAATGAAAATGATAAAACAAAACAGAGCAATTCAGACCTCATAAAGATTCTCATATTTTTACCAACTGGATGAAATAATGCAGAAATGCATCTGTCTGGGGCTGAATCACGGTACCTTCACACTCGCACACCGAGGAAGAGAAGTAAGCCTTATTACCTTGGACATTTTATTTCAGTGACTGGGGGGCAGAAAGCAATTACATTAACAGCAGTGAAGAACAAATCTTTTGAAGGTGAACAACACTGAATTTCAATATTGGAATATTTGTTCTATTCAGGAGTTGGGATGTGATGCTTTTTTTCATTTTGAACTTTTAAGCAATGAAACACACACACGAAACGTCACCACTGGCTCGGTTTCCCAGGATCTGTTGTTGGGTTAAATCTCTGTAGACTCACTGGACTGCACACATTGCTGCTCCCCACTTTGCCAAATTTCACCCCAATTTATTTTAGCTTGACTATAAATGGTGGTTCACAGCTTGTCTCAAACCTTACAGGAGAATGTAGATCGTCTACAGAGGACTGAAAAAAACAAAAATGAAAGCGAAGCGGAGACGTTGGGGAATTCAGGGAATTCAGCGAATTCACTCGTCTGTGGTGGACGCGCTCTGCTGAAGTATCAGTCAGTCTCCAACTGAACAACACAAGTCCTGTAATCAAACAACTTCAAACTAGAACTGGTAAGATATTTTAGATGTGTTTTTGTAGAAGATCAACAGTAATCGAATGCAGACACAAAACCATGTCATCTGGCATTACAACTCAACTCATGAGTTTTTCCAGAGACCTAGCAGATACAGTGTGTTGCCAAAGCTGCTAGCTAGTCGCACAAGAATGGCAGCGAAAGTGCAGCCAAAATTTCCCAATACTGACAGACTAGCTTAGTGTTAGTGAGTAATAATAATGAACAATAGTATGTTCATTGTTTGCATTAATTGTGACAATGTTAGCTATATACTTACATCTAAATGAGACGTGACGGAGTAGTTTGGTTAGGGCTAACGTTAAGCTAGCGAATTAGCTGCCCGGCGCTCACACACATCCCCTAACTGTCCTGAAGAGATGGAAATATTCACCCAAAACTTAAAGGTCCTGCATTTTGAAAAACACGTTTTCTCTGGTTTCTACATATATAAACTGGTCCACCCTGAGCCTGCCAACTCCCAGAATGAGGAAAACAAGCGATTTCTGCATGGTCTCTGCAGCCCACCCACTGGTAAAACGGCGCTCCTACAGGCTGTTCAGATTCAGCTCCTTTCGTTACGTAACAAAGGGAGTTTACATAGGCAGGCCTCCTCTGCGCGGTGATAGGAGATATCCGAGCAGGGGGCATTCATCCCTGAGGTAAAGTTTGGAGTGTCCAGTGGTAAAATAGCAGTGTTTCACAATATCGTCGCTCACAGTTAGACACACAAATTGCTCTGTTGTTGGTTGTAAAAATTAACATAAGTGCCTATATTCTGTCCCAGCTACAGAACAACAGAAGAGACAGTGGTTGTGTTTCATTTTTTAACGACAACTTGCCCGCTTGCCTGATGTCGCCGTTAACTACATAGCTGACCAGCTACGAGGGCCGAGCCGTCTCCATGGATACTGGATGCCTGGGACCTCATAGCTGGTCAGCTACGTAGTTAACGATGACATCAGGCTCACTTAGATTGCGCCGCAAATATAGCCATCTTTTTAGATTATGCACACTAATGTGTATATTAGGGCTGTCAGTTTAACGCGTTAATTAGATTAATTAATTACACTGCAAATTAACGCGTTATAAAAATTAACGCAATTAATTCTGAGATTCCGAGTCGCAATTCAATGCGCAAACATTTTAAATTTGGCCCATTGAATGATCCGTAGGCTACTGTGGCACGTCACTGTAGCACCGAGGAACTTGTCGTGTTCGTCACTTCCCACCTGCGTCGCTAGTCGGGCTGTAAGAATACACGTATCGGAGCTGAAATGGCGACACTCAGATCCACGAACCTGTCTCGCGCTGTGAGAAGGCAGAATCGCGACACAACTTCCAGTCCAGATCAGCCCTATGAGCTGTAAGTAACACTGCATTAACACTGCAGCGGTCGTTCGCCAATTCTCCGCCATTGTTCGTTCACACAGAGCGAAACATCGCTGTAAAGCCAGCGCTGCGGCTCCTAAAGAGACGTGACGGTACACGTCATGATGATGACGTGTGTGTGTTTAAGGGGTTTCTCCGGTGTCTCCCCTCCCTGTCAGTCAAAACCGACGGAGACTGTCCTCCGGGGTAAAGATCACTGAAGTCTCGGTGCATTAAGTTGAGTGAGGGATCTGTGCAGTTAACAGACCATCAGATAGACACGCTCTCCACAATACTGCACCTCTGATACTATCAGACAAGTATCACATACATAAGTTATTGAAATGTTACATAAATAAAATGCTTAATTTAGAAAGAAAAAAAAATCTAGGTTTGTATCGAACCGTGGGTCAAAAATCGTGATACAAACCAAATCGTGAGTTTGGTGTATCGTTACAGCCCTAGTCGCTAGTCAAAGCAGGGTGACAACAGACATGGAAGCGACTCAGGGGAGCGAGGCGAGCACATCGTTGCTCGGGCCTTTGAACGGCAAGTTCTTCTCTTCTTAGTGTATTCAATTGATTAGTCATGCAATACAATTTTGTAATGTCCTAGAATTCGAATTCTTTATTTGGGTACCTTTAGCAGATATGAGATTAAAATGCGATTAAATTAGATTAATTAATTACAAATCCTGTAATTAATTAGATTAATCTTACAGCCCTAGTGTATATTATCTGTAGTAGCAAGGCATAAAGGCATAATATTTCAGCCTGTGTCAGGCCTTGATTGACGCGGTGATAGATATGCTGCTGCTCCTCTGACATTGCTACACTGAATGATGTTTCCTGCAATGATTTAATATACGACACTTTTGTTTTTTCGAGATCTCAAATCAATTATATAGTTATCTCGGGAAAACAAAGTTTCGTTATCTCGAGAAAATTATCCCGTTATCTCGGAAAACAAATGAAACGATTGTTCAGCGAATGCGCACTCAAATCATTTGCCTGGCACTTTGGACTTTTTTTGGATTGGCCACTTCACAGTTTGAACACATAGTAACACTCCATCGGTGTGTGACACCTAGAAAAAAAAAAAAAACTAACTGCACCAAAGTGTGAGAGGCTCATTTTGTTGGTAAGTAATTTAAAGGTTAGACTTCAAAGGTTAAACCAACACTTAATCCCAAAGGGCTAAAAAAGCTGCTGCTGCTGCTGCTGCTGCTCTGGTCTCTGTAGGCTGAAGCTCTTAAACACACTCTTCTTCCCGTCACACCCCACAGCAGGCGTTTGGCAATTACAGCTGATGGAAAACACCTGCTGTGACATCACTGATTGAAGTGTGGCCAGAGGTGCCACTTTTTTCTAAACCACAGAGAGCAACTTCATATCTAACGTGGCAACTTTATGGAAACATCTGACACAACTATGTTCTTAACCTGGTTTCCTTCTCAATGTATGCAGATGTTTTTATTTTCAACATCATCCGCACGTCCACTTTAGGTTTGCCAACAGTCGCATGGCAACCAAGTGCTCTTGTGGACCACTTAGGCTGTCAGGGTAACCGGTGACATTCACACTCTCACCCTGCATTTAATCAGGAGAAAACAGCAATTCTACAGGTTTCATTTTTCATATTGTTGCTGGGGGTTAATGCTCCTTGTGTCCTTTTCTTGAACCCAATTTAAAATCTTTGCGACTAGGTTTGCAGATATGTATCATACCATACCATCATATCAAGAAAATATGAAAATACTGGCTAAAAATACAGTTTAATTACCCAAAACTGTGTTGATCATGAAATGTGTTCTGACATGTTATGACTGAGTTTGATATTTTGTATTTTATGTAAAGTTTTACGGAACTCGGACAAAGTTTAAGCTATTGACGTGATTATTTATGAAAAAGCTGAGAGAATAGTTGAGCACGAATCTAAACATGAGCATCTCTGGCTTTTTACAGCTGATTGTTTGTCAAAACATAGATTGTTGTGCTAAAATGTTCAACAGAAATCACTGATAAACTTTTAACAGAATCAGACAACTCAATGTCGAGCAACGTTTTTAATATTAACCCTGAATTAAATCCTGCCTTTGTGCACGTGTGTCTTTTTCCGTCTCTCTCTCCGTCCACACGCCTGTCGCTTAATAAGTACATTTTGGACGTCGTTATGAGAAGTTGGCTGAGTTTCAACTTGTCCTGTAAAGTTTCAGTGTGTAGGATTGACATGAAATGATATTTCCTGAAGTTGGAATATAGTATTCGCAATTATGTTTTCATCAGCCCTTTTGAAAAGGTTTTTCCTTAAGTCAAGATAAAAATCCCCCTTGGTCTCTTCACCTCTGTACATAGAGGTTGTTGAGCCCTGTTCGATTGCATCGCTCGCCTGGCTCAGTTTCTGGTGACTATTCCAGCCCCGGACCCAAAAACCTCTTCTTCCCAGCAGTCCAATGCTGGTTTCAGAAAACTCTATAAATCAGCTGAGCCAGGCTGAAATGATTTTTGAAGTTGCTATTTAAGGTAAAATTACGTCGGTACATGACGTCGCTTTAAGCCAATCATATTTCAGAGATGTGTAGTATGCCCCCTAGTGTGGTCCCAAATAGCTTCATGCAGCTTTGAGGACGTAAACATAGTCCATTTGTCCATCTTTTTCTCATGTCAAGTAGTGTCTTCTGGTTCAGAACAAAAGCAACAGCTGCCAAACAAAGATTTTTGCTCGTTATGAGTCTGTGTATTTGGTATACATGTGTCTGCTCAGCCCCTGGTGTCCAAGACGTGCAACTGCGCTACACCTAAAAATAAATGCCAAGTGACCTCTCATTAAACATTCCTCTGTCCCTCCTCACTCCCCCTCTCCAACCACCTACCCCAGCTCCCCTCCTCGCCCCCCGCGGAGAACAGCTTAGGTCATTACAGTCTGCTGTCAAAACCTGTGACCGCTCCGCGTTGGAGCCGCCAGGATTAAGGGCTGTGAAAACAAGAACAAGGAGGGAAAGGAGGTGAAAGCTGACAGAGGGAGCAAGGCCTTAAATATTTTCTCTTTCTTCCCGTCTTTTTTCCCTGCCACAGTTGACCGCGTGCTGATTCTTGCAGCTACTTTGCGGCGGACTGCACTAATGTGAAGGGATATGGAGTCACATGGAAAACACGGAGAAGGAGGCTGGTGCACTGAGGGGCAAACATCTCCTGACTGTTGAGTTAAGCTGAGACCTCTCCGTACTTTACCCTACGCTAACTATTATAGGAATACCTTCTAAAGAGAATGACCTGGCCAGGTGGTGCCTTTTAAGGACAAATAATCATCGTGGCTGCAGCCAAATGAAACTATATTGAGCTGTTTGGTTCATTCATCTCGCTGCTTGTGTTTCACCTGCTTGGAATACTAAATGGACTGGGCTTGTATAAAAACAAACAGCACTGTCTGGTTAATTCTTTTTGGCTGTCAACTTGCCTTTCCTGTAGACCTCGTAAATCTGATGCTCCGTACACGTTCAGCAACTATTCAGCTGAGATCTTTTGGAATGTGCCACTGTTATTATTTGCGTTCGGAAATTGACAAGGTTGACAAGCAGCAGCAAATTGCCTCCTGTATCAGACACTCAGGGGTTGAAGGGTTGAGGCAGCATTCTTGCATCAGACCCATGTGTCTTCTTCTCTCGCTGTATATATAAGATGATATCTAAAAAAGTGAGATCAAGCCATGCAGGTGTCAGCAGGCGCAGGGAGAAAATTTGACTTTATCGCAAGCGTTTACTTCCGTGTTGACACCATCAGGAATTTCCAATTTCAGCCCAACAAAAGATCCTCCCCTCTGCCTTTCCCTTGACAAGTACAATATTTCCTTTTCTTAAAAAAAGCCCAATCCAAGCTGGATGCATTCCTTCCTGCCCTCCATATTAAATCAGCTCTGGCAAATTGGACAGCATAAAGCTGAACCATGACTCCATTACCCACCAACATTAATTTGAAATGAGTGTGAAATCATTTTTCTGTTTGGACCCGCTGTCCTGCAGTGCAGGCCTGTTTGGTGTTTTATTTACCCTCACCTCCGTGCCCAGAACTCTGTTAATCCTCTGTTTGTGTTCAAACACCTTTGCTGGTTGCTCTGCGTCAGTCTGTCTCCATGCTGGCTGCTGTGAGCAGTCTGTCTAGCTGGCTGCCAGTGGAGCTGATCTGGCAGACGGCCTGCTGTTCGGGACGATGCCTGATTCCAGAGATGTGTGACTTTAGTGGATTGTGGATCAGCGTTGTCTGTCTGCACCGCCGCTCTGAACGTCTGTTTGTTACTGTGCACGTCTGCTTTTCCGTATCTCCATCCGTCTGCCTGCCTGTCGGTCTCCGACTTACCACGGATGTCTTAAACCCTGTCATAAAATACATTATTCACTTGGCAGGCTTTATTTTATTTGATTTATTCATGGCTGAAAATATACTAAATCAATATAAAATTCATCTTCTGAAAGGTTTCTAAGAAGGTCATCTAAGACCTTCATATGGTTACACAAACTCCGAGTTTCAAGACATCTTTCACTTTCACATGAATATTCAAGCCTTCTTTCATCCTGCCGCCCCCTGTAGGCCGCACATGAGCGCTGACCCTGATCCATGAGCCCTTCGGGGTCATCGGCAGGCCCCATGTTTTGGCTCGGGTCCTTCCCTTTACCCCGCTCCTGAATAGTACCCCTGATTATCTCATAGTTTTGCTGGATATTCCCTCATCTCCCCTTTAAAGGACTGCATTACTTCCAGCTCCCCAAACTTGTCAAAACCAATTTGCTTTCCTATTATTCCCTCAACTGATTTCACCATGACCCCTCCTCGCAGCCCTCCCTGCACAAATCCTCGACCCTCTGCTTCCCTCAATCGAAACTCCCGACGCGACCTGCGCAACCCCTGCGCTCCCTCCTTCCCCCCTTCTCGCTGGACTCCTGTGATTTCTTTTAGACCCCCGCTCTCCCCCCCCTTCTCTACCACTCTTATCTTTCTAAACCCTGCAGTGAGTTTTCTGTCATCTCCTGGCGAACCTTTAGAGGGGAACACTGCAAACGGTGGTGAATGAACCCGTCATACGCACTAACGGCCGTTTACGTGAATTAAAGCAGACAGTGAGTCACCGGCTACTAAATAAAACCAGGTTTAACAGCGACCAGCGAGCCAGCACTGGCAGCACTTCCACCATCATATCCTTCGCGGCCCTTCACCCCCTCTCTGCACCCACCCAAACCATCCCTCTCCCGTCAATTAGCGCCTCACCAGTGACAACACAGAGGATCTTCATTAGCGGAGAATGCTCAATTATATCAGTTGATATTCCTTTCCAAAACTAATTATCCCAGTTGAATGGTACGGCTGACTGAGCCTGCCCTCACCCCAGGGCGCAGCGGTTACTGATGTGATTTGGTTTTGGCTCCAAGGTCTGCTTTCCTCTCCCCTCTTTTGTTATCCTCTTTTCCCTCTACTCTCGTTCAGCACAGTCAACTTGACCGCATCAGAACGGCCACTTTCAGCAGTTCTCCATAATGTTTGGCGTATCCACGTGCTGACATTATAATCCACATGTCTGGAAAAAAAAGTCAAAAGCATGTGAAAAATTATTTATTTTTACATGGAACTATTCCTTTATACGTGAAAAAATATGTGATCAACTCACACACGCCTGAGCCATCACTGCTAACAACAACAGAGCAGCTGCGCCAAATCAATTCTTCTGTGCCCAACAAGCTGTGAGTTTAAATTGATTATGTAAATATGTTACATGGTGATGTAGTGTGATGTCACAAAGTCACAGAATTTAAGGCTGACTACTGTTGAAGCTCCAGGAGCGCTGCTTTCTGTGGGAGAGAGAAGCTTCTATAGGTGTGGACTTTGGCCTTTTTAACTTTCAAGATCTTTTACATGAACAAAAACATAAATAAAAACTTGAAGGAATGGGAAAAAAACAAACGAGCGTAATAGATGAAAATGGTGGCCAATCTTATGTGAAAAAGAGTGAAAATGTTGCATTCCGCACATAAAAAAGCAAACTCTCAGGAGGTCATGTACAATGTGAAAATGTTGATTAATTTGACACTGTTTTCTTTTCACATGTTGAAATTCTTTGTTCACAAACTCTTAAAAAAGCCAGTCACATGTCAAAATGTGAAATTCATGGGACTTGCAGTTAAAACTTTATTTCACATGTGAAAATATTCACTCGCATGTAAAATAAGGCAAATTTCACATTTGAAAGTTTCTCATGACCACTTGCTCATATTCTACATGTCCCCTTCTAAAAATCTAAAAGCTGATGCATATGGATGTAGATCTTGTTCCTCCTGTAAGACATGTAGAATTATCAGAACTGTGGTAATTCTACTAAAAGCTCATCACAGGAGTCCTCTCTCTTTTATAATCCTGCTCCTTTGTTCGTCCTGTGGGGGATAACAAAAATAGACAGCCTGTACCACGGCTATAGCTGAAACAGAAATGGTGCAAACACAGTCTTCTCAAGAGAAGAGACTAGGAGGGAGGTGAAAACTGCAGACAACATATGGTGGAGAAGCTAGATGCTGTATATTGGCTCAAAGCGTGTTTACTTGGAATGGATCCACTAATGAGTAGCTATGACATCTGAAATATGTTGTTTACGGAGAAAATTTATCATATTGCTCACAAAGTCTGTTTGCAGAACAGTGTTCTTTGTTTCAAGTATTGTAAGTACTGAAAGTGAATATAATTGTCATAAATCTCACCACTATGTTAGACATTATAAAAGTCAACGGTTCAACATGTGAGTTGAGTTAAGTACAGCGGGAACCTCAGGCAGAAAACAGTCAAAGAAACGCTTGTCGTGGGGATTAAATAGATAAGAAAGGGCTTAATTTTCTTTCATCTTAAGCATATTACTTCCATGCTAATCACTTTGTTTTACATTTTTTAAAGGGGTTTATGAGAAGAAATATTATCCAAATGTTTACACAGTGCCGCACACTCGGAGTGTATGCTCTGTGCTTCCTGCCGGCTCCCGACTCTCTCTGTGGGCTCCTCGCTGCCCTCAAGCCAGGGACCTGCCTCACAGAAGGTGGGCCATTTAGTCACATTTCAAAGTAGCTCAGGCAGGGGAACACACTCATTACACGTAATTCTTCTTCTCCTCTTTCCCCCCTGGCTCCCTCTCCAGTCCTCCCACCAACTCTCCCCCTCCCACTAGCTCTCTGTATCTCTCCTCTTCCCTGTTTCAAAGACCAAAAAGCCCTCACAGTCCTCTGTCCGGAGTCCGGAGGTAGATCACTTTAATTCTGCTTCACGGATCTTTTTCAAAAAGACCCGAGACCCGGAGACCTCAGAACCGGTGACCGTTGGGTGAACCCGGGCCGACCAGCCGGGACCCGGGCGCTTGTAAACACAGCCAACGTCTCACACGCTCTCATTCCCCCCGAGCGCCTTTGTTCCCTCCCCACAATGGCACCGACATTTAATGTTGAGCAGTGTGCGTCCTTTTTGCTCCGATGTGTTTGTTTGTTTTTGCGACCACTGGTCACCATGTCCATGCCTTGCCTGTTATATCGACTGTACTTGGCTGGGAGCGGCTGATCAATGGTTCAAAGGCAGATTGCTGACCTGGACACACAACCATTAAGTCTTTCATTACTGGTTATTTGGAGGGGACTGTATCCAAAGCGACACAGTCTGGAACACATGAGCACTGCTCTTTCTCTAGAGGGGGGCCACTGTCCTAGATGAACAGGTTTGTTTACTGTATGTGAGCCTGACCTGGATTCCACCTACGGTTCATAAGTTTATCTCCCTGTTTGGGACGGGCCTCCTTCTTCCGCCATCTGCCTGATGTCTCCATCCTAATTTACGCAGCGGTGACTCGAGCACAGTCGAAGATTGACCATAACTGAAAAACACGGCCTCCTTTATTGACCGGTCTAATAAGTTCTGCCGCAGCCTGCTGTCGTTACGAACGGGAAGTGCAATCAATATGCACGGAAAATGAGTGCTATGAGAAAAGGCCTGTCGCCACGCAGACATGGCAGTGTGACGACAGTAAGTTTCTCGGGAAGACGTCGATCTTTCCAGTCCCAAATCAAAACACAACTCAACAACTGATAAATCCTCTCTGATAACACACAAGAAATAATGACAGATATGTCGGTGTGTGTGGGATATTCGGTGGCATTCACAGGGAGTGAAACCTGTCTGGGTTATTTTAGAAACCACCAGTTTCCTTCAGCCTTGTTGCTTTCTGCACAGCCTCCCTTAAAGGGCAGCCGGCTCATCCCTTTGATGACTGACGGTGGGATTTGCAGTGATAATGTCTTCAGGTGCCAGAGGATTGGGATTAAACATACTCCAATTTAAACAGCATAGTTACCATGGCGATAACCTTCAGTTTTAGCTCAGATAGTGTACACGTGGGGGAATACAGTGGCTGGTGTTATTGTCCGCAGACGCCCCAGTGCAGCGGCGGCTTTGGCCACGACTGAACCTTCAAATCCTTCATCAAATCATAAACTTTGTCCTGGAATCTGTCTGCCGGTGAGAAGTGCAGGTGACATTTCACACAAGAGTCGTGCGGCAGGGAAACAGCACGGTGGACACATCATGACCGTAACACTGTTGAACAGTCTGAATTGAACTCCGTGCCCCAAAAGACAAACTTCAGACACCCCCACCTACACCTCAGCAGCACCCTGACCCGTCAACCCTCCATCAACCCTTCCAGTTTATGCAAGCCGCCCCCTCCAGCCCTAATTAAGGTGAAAGAAGGCCTTCAAATAAAGCTGATGAGGGCTGACGTGGGGCCACTCTCACGGCTGTCTGCGGACGTGAGCACCCGGAACAGGCTCCGGTTGAGCGGGCCTGGAGACTCACGGTTTGGGGTCAGTGTCTGTCCCCCTCCGGGGCAGTTCGTTCACACTCTCACACCTGCCTGTCAAAGGAGAGAGCAGCAGGACGTCAGAAAAGACAGAACAGAGAGAGAGAGAGTGAGAGAGTCCGTCGCAGCATCAAGGAGAGTTTCCCCATTTTTAAATAAAGTACAAATCTCAATGGACAGCCGATAAAACGGAACGTTTATTGTCGCTATCGACTCAAGCCAATCTCGGCAGCACCCTTGAGGCGTGGTTGGTCAATATGAATTGCAACACACTTGTAGAATTTGACTGCATGTGAAGTCAAAAGTGTGGCTAGACTGCCTCACAGTGGAGGCTGCGGGAACTACAAGAGCAGGCATGCTGGGAGGAAGATGCACATGGAGGTGTAGAAAGCATTGAAGGACACATTCGTGTCCACAATCCTATATTCTTTAGCTCTCATATTACTATTCATGTACATGAAATAAACTGGCATGGCAGGCGCTTTATGTGTCTTCAAACCAAGTTCACTATTGCGTCGAAGCTGTTCTGTAAGCAGAGACCGTCACTAGTCCAACAGATGTCAGTCTCATATCTTCTCTGGGTGTGATCATAATTTGTTAACATGGTCTCCAGGCTGGGAGCAGCTGTTGTGTTCCAGCAGTTATATTTAGGGTTTGCAAATATTGAGACAGTGTCAGGACACATCTGTCTGAATGGTTTACATAAAAACCTCTCACTTGTCGTTCATTTTATTACCGTAAAATGAACCATTTAACATGTGTCACAATATGCCCTCCTATAAATATCCTATCCTATATCATATTTTTCCTCCATAGTGTTTGAAGCTATGCTGTTGACAGTGCCCTGTCTTGTGTGTACACACAAACACACACATACGCACAGTATATATATATTTGATTACATTTTTAAGATAATTTTTAGAACATGTGCTATGACATGTATAGGTACTTTAAAGTCAATTTACATTTTGGTGACATGGTGGCTGTGCTGCATTCATGTATACCAGCAAGCTAAAGTATAAAAGCTACAGAGAGCTCCAGGATTTATGCTCGATTGGTTTTGCTCAGTTACTCCACTGATTAGTGTCTAGAAATGATAAAGGCACACAGAAAATGCACAGATCAAGTAATTTCATCTCAAACGGATTAGTCTTATGAACAATATTAATCCAGTGGAGTTTCTTTGGTTTGAAAAGATTTCTTTAAGAATAGAAGAAAAAAGACATTCCTGCCACCTCAACACTTTGCTAACACCGGAATACAATTAGTGTTTTAGATCAGGGCTGCCAAAATCGGGGCCTGCCATAATTGATTAAAAAAATGAGTAAATTAACGTATGAATATTGTAATATAAATCACATCTTTTTTTTTTGTTGTTACAAATGCTCTCTAAATATCCAAGGGTCCCTTAAATCCATTTTGCATCGCAACAATAAAATTGCTGTTTAAATTTGGCCGATGGAACCACCATAAGATTTCATTTACAGCCCTCCAGGGGAAAACGATGTGGATCATTACAGTCGGATTCATCATCTAGGCAACATGAATGTAGTTCCAGCGGCAGTCCATCCAGTAGTTGTAGAGATTCAGTGGGGGAATGTAGAACTTCCCAACATGGCGCATTAAAAATTATGTCACACCACTGATGATGTAGAAATAATACTTTTATATTGGTTGTATTTACACATTATGAGTTTCAACATCTTTATTATTCGGTCTGTACATCCAGTATTATTTCTTTTTTTTTTTACTCCATTCAATTGAAGTATGACTTTATTCCCCTACATTATAGTGTAAACCACGGAGAAAGGACGGGCCTTCCTAGTTTCTTTAGATTGAATTACATTTTACATTCAGACAATGTACATGAACGTTCATAAAATAAGCAAAATAATCTGCTAAAGATGTGCAGTTGTCTAGGACTTTCTATACTAATAGGGGCACTAAATAGTAACTGTATTCCCACATGTGAGTTCCAAGAAAACTGCATGGAGCATCTGCAACCAGCTGGACATTATGAATCTTTTTCTTTATGCTTTTTATACATCATATACAGTAGCCTCGACTTCTAGGCCGTCCTCATGTGCTCAGCCTCTGTTTGTAAGCTCAGTAAGTCTTTAAGTGACTTCAAACGTTGCGGATTAACCTCACCGGTGTAACACGCCTGACCGTGTAAAAGGGCACGTGTGGATTTCCTTTGTGGGAGAGGTGTTTTTCTCACCACCTTTTAGAATATCTCACCAAGTTCGTCAGATGTGTGATTGAAAGGAAGTGGGCTAATGACGCAGCAACGCACAGGCTGAGTGAACATCTGCTGCGACCCGTGTCACGAACCCAGGCAACAACGAAGACAAAAAAGGTGATCAGGTCTTGTTCCTGTTATCCTGCCGTTTCACAGATTTCACCACACCCCTCGGGATCATCTAGTCAGTGAAATCTATTGAAAGACGCATCTACTTGAAAACCCCATAAATGGTTTCAATCCTACATGGTGCGTATAATCCACGCAGTCGCACAAAGCACCTCGAGCTCTCATATGTACAGTAGCTCCCTGGGTTCTGTTTAAATAAATAAGGTAAATCAAAGCAGAATGTAAAGGTAGTCCATCATGTAGTGTAACATTAGGCAGCTTTTTTTTGGCATTTGTGTTGCAGATGGATCCTTGCTGGCATGATGAAGTTCAGTAGTACGACTACTTGAACAAAGAGTGGAACAACAGAGGCAGAAACAGCAGCAGGGAGCTGAGTCCTGGCAGGCGGCAGGCGAAGCTCGTCACATTGCAGTCATCGCTGTAGCAGCAGTGGACTCTGACGCCCGGAGCTCTGTAGCCCTGACTGGTGGCCTGACTGCAGAAGGACTTGTAGGAGCAGGACTTCATCACCCCACCTGACGAACAGACGGAAAGAGAAGTTGGTTACTCCTGTTTAGCAGCCGTCATACACAGACAGACGAGTGTAGATGACTGCTTGAAAAAACGGAAAACTCTTAATGAGTCGAGACAACTTGAAGTCGTGTTTGTGTCAACAAAGCTGGATATTTTTGACAAGATGTTCAGGACATTTTCCAACAGCGATTGTGGCAACAGGAGCCAAAACATGATCTTTCCCTAACCAAGTGTTGCCCCACTTTTTAATAACAAAACAGATATATTTCATGTAAAACTCTTGCCTTGCCCAGGTTGAAACCAGTAAACTGAGTTCATTTTGTGAAGAGGAATTGTCTCAGTGCCAGGAACACATGGTGTCCTAATTAAGGATATTGATTGACTAGAAGTAGCAAAGCTCTTCATTTCCTTAAAAGCCTCAGACCCCCTGCTGACTGAGATGTGTCTCCAGACGGCAGCCAGTCGTCCGTTTAACACACAAACACACACACACGCACACACACACACACACACACACACACACACACAGACACCCTCACACACAATACAAACACAGTTTTATGTATCTCTCTGGTAGAAAGAAAGCCAGCAAAAGAAAGGCTTCTACACTGTCACTACTGGACTCACTGTCATGGCCCACCACCACAGCGCAGGCATCGGAGTAGCTGGGACAAGATTTGGAGCCTTGTCGGTTGCAGTCGTCGTTATTGGAGCCCATGCAGGTGTAACATTGCAGAGCCACACCTGAAGGACACAGAGAAGAAGTGTTGACAGGAAAGTGATGTTTTTAGTTTTTTTTTATCTTGGTGGGGAGCAGTTCAGAGATATTTAGCATGAAGGATGCCTATACATGTCAAAACAGCAGAGCACAAACATTAAATTACAAAAATGTTAAATATTCTAAAATATAATGTAATATTCAAATATCAGAAATCTGTGGGTGTTTTCTTTGCACATATAAAGGGTAAATAAGGCTAATTTATGCCCAGCGTTACAGATACGGGCGGAGCCTCTGTTCATACTGTGTTCGATTTATACATTTTTCTGCATGTTTTCTGAAAGAGTAAGGAAACGTGCCAAAGGAGCAGTACCTCCGGTAGTGGTTGGGGGCAGTGTAGCAACGTAGTCAATAGTTAAAAGAGTTTGAGACATAACCACAGGACCAAAAGTAAAAAGCTTTAAAAATGGCTGAACTTCTTGAGGAGAGGTTGTGCGAGTTGGCAAGAAGTTCTAATCATTTGTACGATGTCACCACAGAACAGCTGGGAAAGTTGAGACCAATTTGAGCGGCGCCCTTTAGTGATTCTATTGCTTAACACTCATGTCAACATGAAAGACCAATGGACGCATCTATTTTCCTGCGTAAAGGAAGCATAAAGTAGCATTTCGGCTGTCCTGATGTTATGGCTTCAGTTGATGGGAGCGGTTTATGATGCTTATTTGGGATTTTTCTACCAAATTTCTCAAAATAAAAAAAAGCCCTGTGTCTGATTACATGTACTTGATGCTGGTAATGTGAAGCGCAGATTTAGATGAGTGATTCTTAAGACAGCCAGCTGCTCTGGCATGGTTAAAAAACTGCAGAACATTGTGGGATACTGAAGCTAATTAAAGCAAAGAGTCCCTAAGGACCTTAACTCTGGATAAAACTGCATATTTCCAT
>CAEMYA010000046.1:3583311-3603767 GCA_903131615.1 Diplodus sargus | reverse complement strand
TTCTTATCAAACCAACAAATCAACCTAAATAGCCTGAGTAATAAATAACTTTTACTGATGTAAAAAAAAAACAGACATATTATAGCGAAACTCAAACTTTTTCATGTTCGGTCTCATTTCTTTGCTTCTTCTGTGCCACTCTGTTTGTTGACACGGCACCGCAAAGGCTCCCTACTGTTTGCAGTCAGCCACAGTCAGCCCTGCTCAGCACAGCTGCACTACACACATGCTATAAGTATTAGCCTCCAGGCCTATTAAGAGATTAGCTGCTGGGATTGCATGCTAGTTAAGGGGAGGATGACAGACCTGCAGGGAGGCAAATCTCAGGAGAATTAGCAGAGAAATTAACTACAATTAGCAAACCTGATATAACACAAAGTGTCGTTAGGAGGGCTTCCTGTAAAATAATCTTATTAGAGTTTGAACGTATGCAAGGCATTTTCTGACAAATAAAGATAGCAGTAGTGTTGTTGTGTCCGGCATGTCCGTTCCTGAGAGCTGAAAGCCACTCAACGGCTGCTCGCCTCTTATGGAAGGAATTAAACACAGCAACATAACAAACTCAGTGTTCTTTGGAACTCAGGCATGGCAAGTAAGAAGAACGCCTGAGAGGAGACACCAACGACAGGTGGACGGAGATTAGAACAGAGATCTATGGGGTGATAAAAGTAATGGGTAAGAAAAGGGGAAGAAGATAAAAAGTCCTTACTGATGGTTGGGAGCAGAGCCAGAGAAAGCAGCATCAGCGTACAGAACTGGACAGCCCTCATGGTGCCAGTGGTCCTCGCTTGTCCCGGTCACACACTGAAAAGCAAGTTGTTTGCGCCTAAAGCCCCCTGAGCTTAATCTGAGTTATCCGAGGGGCTAATATCCCCTCCTGGACTGACCAGGAGATTACCAGGCCCTCCACCTGGGGGCCCACCACTCTGCTGTGTCAGTAGTTGCCTCTTCAACCTGGACAGGCAACAGGGACAGGAGTTGTAGATTCATCCTGAACCTTTCACCTTAAAGGCTTCTGTGCTCTGGCCACACCCATGCTGAGTCTGACTGCGCTCTGTCTCATACGAGCACATGACATCACTTTGCTGAACCAGGACAACAGTGAAACTGATCTCTGAGCTTCAGCTGGCACATATAAAGTTACAAGTCAGAGCAGCCTACGTTACACACACTGCTATTTTAATTGTGCTTCTAGTACACAATACCACTGTGGAATAAATCAATAAAAAAGATTAAAAAAGCTTTTTCCAAACATTTTGATTGAGTATTCTAAATACTTTTAGGTGTGTTTTATATGCGACAGTGTGATCCTGGAATTGTTCATGTTGATGCCACGGCCACTTTGAGTCACAAAAGCCTGATTTTCAAACATGTATCCATTGCTCCAAGAGATTCATTTCTCACTAGTTTTCATACACTCTGCTCTTGGCCTGTAGTTTATTGGTTATTGTTGCAATAGACCTACTTTCAAGACCAACCACACAGCAATTTGTAGTTTTATCTTTGTTTTAACCTACCTGCTAAATACAATAATGTGCAGAGGTTCCCCCCCGCTGTGGTGAAAGTAAAACCAAAAACAAGGTATATGGCCCATCGAAGCATTATTTAGACATGATATAACAAGTTTGTGGCTCTAAAAATTATCAGCAGCCAAACTGAATACTCAATTCTATTCTATTTTGTAGCATACGTAATCTATAGAGTGGCGTCACGTTCATGACACTGCTCAGGTAGCAACTGAAGGCACAGAGGGGCAAGAAGATCACAGACGCTGCTGCCTGTAGTATAACTATAACATTTCTATTATTATATTATTGGCTCATCACAGATTTAGCGATATGTATGATTCTTTCTTGGACAGAATGTAATGCAGAAAAAAATTCTTGGGGTAATTTATAATTATCACATTCTCAGTGAGGATATGATAATAAAGTGTATTGTTACATTGTAAAATATCTAGCCTCCATTAAGTATGTATTCTTGTTAGAAAACCACATTTGAGGGATCACAGCGAAAAACTATCAATGCATGTAGCTGATATATCAATATTGGAATGTTTCTACTCGCTAATATCGGTATCAACGTGGTTACGAATGTTTTTCCGACAGGGTTAGAGCCACCCACCCTCTTAAAAGTGATCAAGTCACCTACTGCAATTACTCATACTCACCCTGATTTATCATTGGTCATGCCACATCATCCAAACAAAACACACTCAGAGAGAGAAAACCCACGTGGCTTGTGTAACCTCACATGGAGGCCTTAAAGTGTTGATAAAGGTTCTCAGTCATCCAGGTCATGGTAATTCTAAGCGCTGTCATCGTAGGCAGCTGGAACTTGTTTAGGTGTTCTGACGACCGGCGCAACATGAAAATCAGACTCCCCTCTCCCTGCCTCCAGTAACTGGTGAGGCTGGAACCAATCAGCTCTCTGGACAACCTACAATCACTCAAACACACCTACAACCAATCACACACACTCACATTTAACAGAGTAACAGAGGCACATACAATGGAAGCATTTCTATGACCTCTGGGGTCATAACAGTGTAAATGCATGTGGTGTGGGGAAAAGAAGCAGAGTGAGCCCAGCGTGCTGTATTGCCATCTTTTATTGCACTTTGTAAGCAGATGCTGTACAGTGGCTGTGCAGAGAAGTTACTCCTCAGTGTGACACAACGACCATAGCAGGACGAGGACATATCCATCCAAAATTAAATTACTCCTGGTCACAACTGAATACAGTCACGATTAGTTTGCTTTATATCAAAATAAAATCCCAAAAAATAGTCCCACGATTTCATCGAGAAAGCTATGACGAGTATGACAAATATCTACAAGGTTACATGAGGGAAGCGGACAGTGGGATGACTGAATAACTATCAAAAATGCAGATGAGTCGTTTTTCGTATTTGGAAAATTTCCTACAGTATATATATATACAAACATGAACATTACAGGTTCTTCTCACATGCAGTAAGCTAATGTGATAGTTTATGTTCTTTGAGTGGAGTATCAACAATTTATGAAGGAGTTTATGTCTCTATTTTCTCTTTTTCAAAGTCTTTCTCTTGTGTGAAGAGGAGAGACAACAACAGGGGCGGGTAAACAGTCTTCTCCCTCAGTGGCTGTCATGGCAACATCGTTTAAGATAATTTAACCCACAAACAACGCTCTCACTTCTCTCATTAGCACACACACACGCTCACACACACTCTCACGCACGCAGACACACTCATTAGTGATATGATACATTTTTCTAAAACTTTAAACCAGACCCCTGATACAGTACGTTACACTGACACATCAAAAATGTACAGAGTGATTAAGAGGAAGCCATTCCTGTGGATCAGTTATACACAAAGTCAGTAGGAAATTTAAACCCCATGACCAGTCTGGCCTTCAGTGTCCATCGGTTCTGGGAAGAGCGGTAAATATGACTGATCTGCTTCATTTTCCAAGTAGTTTTTTTTTTTAAAAAACACCACTCCTTGTCTCTGTGAGATTTGGCCTGGGTGTGGTCGCTAACTCCTCCCCATCTTGGCGATCAGCTCATCACAGATCTTCGTCAACTCCTCGATCTCTTTGTTCTGGAAAAAAAAAAAAAAAGACAAGACATGTGAATTAAGAGCACAGGTTGAAAAATTACAGAATTCTGCTGTAACTTTTTTAATCTTAGCTCTTATAACAATACTTGTACAGCTATAAGCAGATTGTGGAGCAGTAATGTCCTGTTCAGAGTGCCTTATAGACCCCATATATACTCAATATGTATACTCGTTCACATTTCTTTTTTTTTTAATGATTATATAAACCCTTTTCTGACTGACCTTTTGCTCCAAAGTGCGCTCCAGAGAATCCACCTTCATCTGTTCCTTCCTCACACTGGCCTGGTAGGCGGCCTGCTCCTGCTTGGCCTTGGCTCGCACCTGAGCTATCTCTGAATTGGCCCTGGAAAAACACAACAGACCTCTCCGTGACTGCCATAATCCCGGAAAGTCTTCAGAGAGCACAATGTTGCCTCTGCAAACACCATGCAGAATAAATCTTTCCGATAAATGGAACATAATCTATTAAAACAAGTCATTATACTGGCTTCATCCAAACATCAGCTGGGCACTGAGGTGTTATGTAGTTAGTGCATTGTGCGTTTTCCCTTTGGGGAAAATAACAATGTCACGGTGAAATAAACACGAGATAATGAGAGTATGTTTAGGCTCACTTGTCTAGTTTCTCCTCTGCGTGAATCTTCAGAGCTTGATAGCGCTGTTCCTCCTTACGGACCCTGGACAGATACTCCTGAGCGCATTTCTTCAGAACCTCTTCATTCTGAACAGAGTGGGAAATGTTTTTAATGACTTGCCGTGAGGGTTGTCAAGCTACATTTTAAATGACTTACAAGGCCAGTCACGCTAGGAACACTCATTAGCTGTGAATAATTTGCGGGTTAGTCACCTTGCGGAAGCCCTCCAGTACGTCTTTCATCTTCTCGTAACGGCGGAAGAGGTCGGCGAGAGACTTTTCCACGGAGTTGAGGTCGGCCAAGGCCTGATCCTTCTCCATGATCAGCTGCTGGATGGTGTGGTGGGAGAGAGACTTCTCTTTCTGGTCATCCTCTAATGGATACACACAAACATACTGTAGATCAGATCATCAGTCTGTGTACTGAAGAGTCTGATGACGTGGGCACATGGCTAACTGTTTAAGGACATACACCAACACACGTACAAACACTTTATTGTAGACATTATATCACAATGGATTTGTGGGTTAGTGTGATTGAACAGCATTTTCTACGACACTATATGAGGATATCTGATAAACCAGTGTAGCATGCAAACAAAAACACTGAACAATGGGGAAATCAAAGAGACCTGTAAACCATATAGACAGAGCCGGCAGCCGGTTTGCTTCAAGTGGCTTTCTTGACCCTTCAGTATTAAATGACAAAGCCCCCGCAGTATTTCAGCCCCCTCCCAGCTTTCCCTTTCCTTTCCTGTCACAAGCTTACATGACCAACCTGCTCAGCTTACTAATTCTGTGCGAAGGACTTTGACAACCTTCGACAGCGCAGAAGCAAAATGCAGATGTGCATGTACAGAAAAGGTTTCCCATGCGAGCCCATTTCTGCCAATGTGATTAAAGAAATACTGCGAGTCGTCTAAATGAGAAACTTTCTCAAAATAATGAGGATGTGTTGTTCACTCATATTCACCAAAGCAATGGAAGCAAGTGTGTGAGACAAAGCTTAGCAGACCCAGAAGGATGCCATCAGGTCCAGATGCTTTTCCTCCAAAACCACTAAAATTTCACAATTTATGAATCCAAAGACGTCTCTCATGATGGAACCCATTAGGGTTAAGCTTTTTCTCACATCACCATATTAGGAAACAACACATAGAGCAAAGCAAACTTTGAGAAGGTTTCTTACTATTTTGAAATACCAACTTATCATTTCGAGATATCAACTTGTTATTTTGAAATACCAGTTCTGTTTTTGAGATTGTAAATCATTGTTTTGAGAAACCAAGTCATTTTTTTTAGATACAAGCCAGTGTTCTGAGAAATGTATTTTTATTTTAATTTTCATTATTTTGATATATGAAATCATCTGTCAAGGAACCAAATCATTTGGAGATACATTATTTTGAGTAGGGTTCTCATAATTTCGATATACTAACTCATTATTTTAAAATACTGAGTCATTTTGGAATTCTAAATCCGTATATTAACAAGTTTCTCGCTATTTCGCGAAAAAAATAGCTTAAGATTGTAAGTTATTAGAAATACTAACTGCTATTATTTTGATATACTAAGACATTATTTAGAGATACCGAGGCATCATTTTGAGATACTAATTCATGTCAAGAATGTTTCTTAATTTTGTAAGTATAATAGTCATTACCAGGATTTTGTCTTGAGCAGAAATGGGATTCCATAGTTCCATAAAAGGTTTTGATACAATTTGTATAGTGTACTTAACATCAGCTACTGAGGGATTGAATATAGAGAAGCTGAATTTCTCCCATTAAAAACTAAATACAGTGTCTCAAACAGACAGGATGAGGTGGGACAAAACGCACAAACAAAAGTCACTAGATGAGATGAAGAAAGTGAGCACATCTGCTCCCCTCTCTGACGGACGGATGGAGCGATGTGAGCTGAAACGAACAAGTGAAGGACAATCCCGCGTTACTCACCTGGCATGCCTGTCAGGGTTATCAAATAGTGAGGGGCAAAGATGGGAGCAGAACAGAAAAGAAGGGACTGTGTTAAGTCAAGCTGGGAGGGCAAGACAGGTGAGAGAGCCGAGTGTTAGACAGAAGCAGAGACAGATTGTTCCGTTTTTTGTGACGGTGCTTTAATGAGAGTAGAAACTGAAAATAGCAGCTGCAGAAATCAAATTTTCAGAGATGTCTAAAGGTGGCGAAGAAAGATGACAGGTGAGAGCAGGAATAATGTAGCGAGTGAACCTGCAGAGTAATTTAATGAGTTCTTCTCCGGACGAGAATGGCGAAAGGGTGAGCTCTTCCCCCTCGAATGACGTCAGAATTCAGTTCACATCAAACACGAAAGCAGGCACATAGCGAAGCTAACTTGTGTTCGAGGGGGGGAAAAAAAATCCCTCGTATTGTATGTTATGCTCAGTTTGCAAATAAACAAGTGTAGCAGAAAGTAGTGGCACGGGATTGGGGAACAAAAGTAGCTGGTTTCAAATAAAATTCACTGAGAGGGTCCAGTAACCTGTTTCATAAGCTACTGAAAACCTTCATTTGTGGAACTCACCTATCATCTGTGCGATCGTCTTCTCATACTCCGCAACAATCCTCCTACGGGATGAGACGGATCATCGTTATTATAAATCATTTCAAACCCTACAAGTCTCCAAAACAGTCTTATTTAATGCAATTTATACATTTGTCTCCGCCAATAAATGTGTGCTGAGTCAGACGGCTGGGGATGTGGTGCTTCAGGCAGACGATTTGTGCTTTTGGTCAATTAATGTAACGCTCAGAGTAACGGCAGGTTTCAAAGCGCCCCCCAAACTATCTTTTTCTTTGTATTTGTTTTCATTTATCTGTGGCCAGTTTTTTCCCCTCCACACTCAAAGTCAAGGACCAGCAAGCACGGTCCAATAGAAATCCTCGTTTCGTGAAGAGCAGGTCGCCAGTGGTAAGAGGATTGATTAGCCATGCTTCCCCCTTAGCCTCTTAACCCCTCCTTATCCTGAGCCCAATCAGTCAAATGAATTAAGCTCTGTTTTATCCACACTAACTGCGCTGTGACCGGCTGGGCCCACACCCACCACCTGCTGACAGAAAACAAGGTTTCAGTACAGACATATCTCCATCTCCTTGAACCCCTAATTAGCAGCCATTTGCTGGCCATAGATGCATCATGTGTAGATGTGAATATGAGTGTAGTTTTGAGCTTTTGTCACAATCCAAATGACATCAGCTAAAAGGCCAGAGAAAACATTTTCTCGCGGTTGATTAACTCCAAAACGTTCACATATCATAACCACATCTATTCCTCTTTTCTTCACCACTAACGCTCATGTTGACAGTAGATGGACTCCTTTAACTGGCTCCGCAGTTAACCGTGTCTTGTTTGACAGTTTAAGCACGATAAACCGATTGACTTGGTTAAATGGTGTCAATGGGTGACGTCAAGACACTTAAGCGTCCTGACACCTTCGCATTAAACGGAAACACAGGGAGGTGTTAAGCCAAAGCTGCAGCGTATGGGTGGGACAACACTGATTATGTAGTATTTTGTGTTGATTCTTTGCCATTATGGATGATACACATAATTTATGTCAGGTCTCATGCACCCTGCTGTTGTCACTGTTGTTAACCTCACATCTAGAAACATTAGAGAAATATTAGAATCGATATAAATAAATAATACATACATATTCATAATGAATATTATATGAGAATTGTTGTTGTTAAGTTCTTTAACCACTTTAAATATTCATATCAATAATAATGTTAATTCAAACTGAGCTGTATTGTGAGGGTGCAATGACTGATGGGTAAGCCTGTCATCTGTTGGTGACTTGATGAACCATCATTGCTTAACATGGCTTAAAACCCTGTGCACCCTGTCCACTTTGCAGGGAACTGTGAGGGAAAACTCTCACATGTCCCTTATTATTATTTGGATATATTGTTCGCACATATGAAACTAAACAATGTAGACATTATTATTATTTATGTGAAGTGAAATCTTTTGTCTGTTGGCTTCAGACATGAGCTCTGTCTTATAACAATCACCTGGCTGCATAGCGTGAATGGATGGTATAGTGTGCTGTGAAAACTGACATATCAGAATTCAGTTAAGGAGTTCTGTGTGTATGTGTTCATAAATGATGAGGAGAAACTGCCTCTCTTCCCTCGTCATCTATGTGCTGCTGATGTATGAACTTTTAGAAAACAAACATTGTGTCAAACTCTCATCTGTACTAGACAAGTCACTGATTTTCAGAACAGCTATTAGGGCGACCGGAACGCCCGATCTCCCGATTGTGTCTTCGACACCGCCACACAATCTGCGCCTTAGTGATGTCAACCCAAGGTGTTAGTTCTTACCTCATCTCCACCACTTCCTGTCGGCTGTCCTCATACTTCCTCTGCCACTCCAGCACTTCTTTCTCCTTTGACACGATCTGAGGAGGTCGACAAAGCCGTTAAGTTTAGTGTGACATGCTGAATTCAAGTGAATACAGTGGCTAGCGGAATAAAAAGAAACATCTGCGGCACCTCCTCTCGTGCGATTCCCAGTGAGTGGTCCAGCTCTCTGGGCAGGTGGGGACTCTCCCCTTCGATGTAGTTGGTGGTCCTGGCGTACAGCGAGTTCTTGGAAACGGCGCTCTCTACGGGAGATGACACGTCTCTGTGCTGCTTCCAGGGAACAACGGAGAGGAGGGAGAGGAAAGGCAACATCGCCAGTTAAGAAAGCAGACGGAGCTACACACAGGAAACCCTCACCCTCAGGCCAACACGCACATTCTCATCAGGATTGAGCCAAAATCCTGGGCAGCATCGAACTACATCAAAATGTACCACACAGCAAAATCAACATGTAAATGAGGCAGGCTGGTGATGCTCCTGAAGACTTGGTCAGCCGCCACATGATTGGATGAAACAGTCTTCATTGCCACAGTATTAGCCAAGTGATTTGGCTGATGCTGCCCCCAGCAGAGCGGCCATGATCACCCTGCTCATCGCAGTGGCTTGAATGTAATTGGGTCCAGGCAAGGCAGAGGGGAAGGAGGGCAGCAGCTGATACAGCAAGGACTGCATCATGTACAGGAGAGGGAGGACAGGGGAGCAAACTGGGCAGCATCGGAAATAGATGTTAGTCTCATGTTAAAGCTCATAGCAACATGACAAGCTGGTCTTACCTGTTGTGGATAGAATCTGTCCTTTGTTCAGTTGTTAAACTAACACTATGATGTGAGGTTCACAGGATTGATCATTTGAAGGTTTGACTTTTAGTGTCGATGGCATTGTCAAGTGCAACCTATGACAATGCTTTACCAATAAAAGCAACACCGCACACAAACCATCATATCAAAATGCAAATACAATCCTCATTCTTGTACCATTTTTGGTTCCCTAAAACTCTGCTCTGAAAGGGATTTAGTCATCCTTGGGAGAGCCGGATTACAGGAGGATTTGATGAAATGGCGGGGGCTCACAGGAGACATGTAGACTGAGATCCTCTAATATGTGGAAAAGAGAGTGAAGTGTTTGGTCTGGCTGGAGCAGTAATTCCATTATTACACTGAGGGTTAAAAACTGGTTTAAGTTTGGGTAACCATGGACTTCTGTTAAGCTTTTAAGGAAATCAACCCAAACCTGTCTGGTGGTGGTACAGTGTGACTCACAGTATCTTTTACTAAAAGCTCTGTCTTCCAGAAACGATCTCCAAGAAATCCACATAAAAATGCTGGTACCATAAAATGGAATAAAGTGTCATAAAACAGCATGTGTTGCGCTGAATAATGATGTGCTATTCTTACTGGCTGTATGCTTGCAGCTGCTTGGGGCAGAAATGAGTTCTAGAAACCAGCAGCTCGCACACTGGAACACTATCACGCTGGAGGTTTTTATACGTCAGGATTTTGTAAGTATTAATGATTGAAGGAAACACAAAGCGCCTCTTTAAGAGATTGGGTAACATATAACATTACCATTAAGAAACTGCTATACAAACCAACTGATGTAATCACGGTTGCTCGCTTTGATGGGTTGGTAATTCAGCCTTGTACAAAAAACTTCCTTACCACATCATCTTGGATCACACGTCAAGTAAACTGCAAACACTTTGCTACGGGAAAAATGTACTTAAAATGACTTAATTATAACGGGGGGGGGGGGATTGACGGTCTCAGTTGAAGCCACAAGACATTAACTGAACCAAACAAAAAAGAAACACCCCAGTATTAGATTTCTAAAGACTACAAGAGAGATGCTAGATATAACTAAATACAGCTATGGTGGTCAGCAAATGTAGGGAGACCTTTTATAGAAAAGGTCTCAGACTTCTGGGCTTCTGGGGTCTACAAGAGTTCACAGTGCAGTCTGGGGGTATTTGGACAATCATGTTATGGCCCTGTACACCAGCCTTAGGAAGGTACAATACTGAATAGGCATGAGACAATATGAAACTTTCACGTCACCATTATCCTTGCGATTCATGATATGATCCAGATAATCCTCAAAATATTTAAATTAAAATTAAAATTGCACTGAAACAGCTGTACATTTTGCTCACATTTTGTGTTTGTAAGTATTTATATTACATCACAGACAGGGCACACGTCTATTTTTAGAGAAGAACAATCAAAGAATCTAAAATAAATATCATAAGTCATGAATCATAACGTCTTCCTGCACAAATAAAGAATAAATACATGGTGGTGTCACGTGAAGATATTCACGATTATCTCAGTTCAAGATTATCCTGAGAATGAAAATTCACCACAGTCCACTTGGTGTGGGTGTTTTCTTATCGCGATCTGCAATAAAATCTTTGATTGTCTCAGCCCTCGTGTTGAAAGATGCATTCAAGGGCCATGATTCTACCCTTGACCGATGTAGATTTTAACCACTGCAACCACCTTTAATGCTTAAAGTTAGAACTTTAATATCAGTGTACTGGTGCATTGAGCCAAAAACAAACAAAAAAGGGTTGTGAACAAATACTTAGACTGCACCGTAACTGGACTGGGGTGGGGACAGATCACAGGGGTGCAATGTTACTCTTACTTTAAGTAAGGGTGAACCGTTGATATTCCATCGTCGGTTGCTGGGTTTCTTGAGTCGAGACTGTAAAACGTGTGGGACAACAGCATGAGACACGGGAGGACAGAGGACCGGGGGAGTGCCTGCCCTGCTCCAAATATTATGAGCCTTTCTCCGCTGACCATAAAATGTAGATTCACCTCTGACCGTCAAACAAACCTCACTATCATCGCATCCAGGTGCTTAAATGTTCTTCCCCAAAACTCCAACCAAACTGAATGCTGACACCTGTCTGATGTTTTGTTAGTGCTGTTAGTCTGGGATAAGGATCAAACCACAACACAAGAATGTGACTGGGATTCAGGAAGATGACAGTTTAGCATCAACAAACACATCTGCAGACATCCAAATTACTCCTCAGCTGCTGATATTGGGTCTAGTGTGAGACATTCCCAGTCACATCCATGCTCATGTAAGCCTCTCATGAACAGGCAACATGCATGTTGCCCAACATGCACAGTAAAGGCAGGGGACTAAGGAAGGCACAGCACTCTGTTCCCTGAGGAGTCAACCTGGAAAAGCTCGCTGCTGCTAGTCGGGACGGGCACATTAAGCCATGTTAGAGATTTCACAGGTAAGGGGGGCTGAGGAGGGCTGAGGATGTAGAGGTGCAGCCACCATGTTGATACGGCCATGAGTTCACAGTCACACTCAGAATGGTGTGTTTAGGGGAGAGGGGACAGGCAGGCTGGGACACACTCATGCACGCGCACACCTGCTTTACTGCAATCAGTCGCCTTTCCTCTCGCACACACACATTCGCACACACTCGCATACAGCAGGTGCAGAACTCAACGCAGTACCTGCAGGGTTACAGTGGAGAGGGAGGGGCACTGAGAGATGTTTTTGGCTACCTGCAGAGCCTCTATCCTCAGGGCAGCAAGCACCAGCTCCTCCTGGGCCGCACACATGGGGAGGGGGTTGGGGGATTTGGGGGTGGTGGGGGGTTTGCGGCCCAAGGATGAGAGAGCAAAGGGAAAACACAGAAACTTGAGTTGAGCGCACACACTTGCTGCATCTCACACTCCATCAATCTATCTCAGACAGTGAGCTAAGAAACTGCAACTGAGGTATGACAAGGAAAAAAACATGGGGAAAAAAACTGAAAAGGCAGCATGGTGTAAGGACACGATGGAGATAACGTTCACACGAAAACACACAAACACATATCAGGGAGGCCTGTCAGGTTTATCAAGAGGGGTCACGTGGGGTCTGTCAACACACCTGTAGTTTTTGGGCGAATGCGGTGGGGTTGGTCTCAGCCAGGTCGGGCTCCAGGTACTGCAGGGGGTCGTCACACTCAGACAGCCTGTCTAACAGGGGCATGGCCGGGGCTGGAGCGGGGGACTCCACTGGGCCCTGGTTAGGGGGCTACAGAGGCACCGGGAGGAGTAGGCAGAGGGCAGGGAGGAGGGCAGGGAGTCAGCATGGCAAAGCAAGCGCTGAGTGTTTGAGTGGCAGCACTGGGAGCTGAGTCACTGAGTTCAAGCTGGGAGCCTGGTGTGGCAGACTGGCTATGTGTTATCAGTGACGAGGCTTTAATGAGAACCACTTTGACTAATGGTGCTCATGTCGGACGGCCAAGTCATGGCTAACGGTAAAGCATGTGCAGTGTGGCGCTTACCCACCCCCCTTGACTAAACAATGACATGATGTAAATGTGATCAAATCAAATCTGACAAGATACTGCTTACAAAACGGTGATGACACAGAAATGATAACATATGTGAGAGCTGCTCCCTGGAACCGTAACAAAGGCATTGGGCTCACCTGCTCATCCCTCTCTGTGCTCTGTGTTCGGCTGAGTGCCTCGCTCTCTCTCTTCCTGCCCTTGTCCCCGGCAGAGCCCTCGGGACCGGGCCGGGAGCTCAGCACAGGTGTCTTCATACCTGCTGTTATCTGGGCCTCCATCTCCTCGAAACTCCTGCACAGAGTGACGGAAAAAGAGGGAGGGTCATGGCATGCAATGTGCTGTATACAACGGATGGGTGTTTAGGTCCAGGTCCAGTCAAAACTTGGATTTTCTTCTGAATCCTATAATTGCGTTATTTCACATTTCACAAAATGTGCATTTTCTCCATGCACACTGAATATTTGATTTTAAGAGGCGGACATACAAGCATCATTTGTGACATCACAAATAGTTTGGAAGCCAATCCTAGTCCAGTATTCAGTGTATGCAAGTGTGATGTGGAAACTTGCAGCCTCCAGGGCCAAACACTGACAACGGACTTTACAGCGAAGTATGAGAGATCTTGTGTCCAACAGTTTTCGTTGTGACATGCAAAAAAATTGCGGACAGTCAAGCCGACGTGTGTTTATTTCTATCGTGGAGCTGAGGATGCTTTTAAATCCAGCATGCTGGTGAAATTCGGTGGTAACGGGAGACAGATTCCCCAGCTGGGTGAAACAGTTGGAGGCTGCCACCAGAGCAACAGTGGGAAACAGCAGTGACTACAATGGTGAGCTAATGAGCAACTACTGCCTTACAGAAACACTGAGAGGACACATGCTTCATCGTCATATGCCAATTCGGCAGACGTCACCCGACCCAAAATTGCATATTTCTGGAGTTATCAATGAGGCAGAAACACCGGGTGCCATTTAAAAGATTTTAATTGGGTAATAATTATGTCAGACACGCCTTAGCATGTGTGCACAATACACACGTGGAGGGGAGCTTTAACGTAAAATGTTGCTTGAGCATTTAGTCTGCATGCATTATGCTCTCCAAGTCATTACGGTTGACATTCAGCAAGCTAAATCAGAATCAGAATACTTTATTGATCCCCGGGGGGGGAATTGTTTTTGTTACATGTAAATAAACCAGTAAAGACTGTAAATTGCTGTGCAAGACAACCTACACAGCAGTAAAACAATTCAGAAATGACTGCAAGTACCCTTTACAAAAGCTTAGAGCAGTGTAGTAGCAGAGTGTGTCGTACCCTGTGCAGGGGGAGCTGGGCTCGGATCCATGTGCACACGAATTCTTGGTGAGGCCGTCAGATACTGAGTCCAACTTCAGGTACAACGATGGCTTCTTTACAGACAGTGGCTACAAGACAGACGGGAGAATAAACATCAACCTGTATAAGTCTGAATTCTAACAAACAAACCAGTTTAAATAAAGAAAGCAACAAACAATCTATTGTATAACATCCAATACTTACGGGCGAAGCGGAGCCAATCTTCTCCATGTACTCAATTTCATAGTCTTGCACTGAGACGGAAAAGACAAAACAAAATGTTAGACGCAGAGGAACAAATGGAGAGACATTTCAGCCAGTGTCGAGCTCCGGACTGATGTGATCAGAAGCTGAGGCAGGACTGAGCGCTTGTCATTTCACGTCTGACCCAGATGAGTTGAGCCATACAGCCTCTGGGGAGAGGTGGTACTTCTGGAGGTCAGAGGGCAGTCGGGAACTGGGCCAGCAGTTTTATTTGGAAGCAGCATCAAAAATCAATAGCATCGCCGGATGAATGAAGAGTAAAGTTGCCGATCGTTGTGTATTATCCAGACATCAGCTTTGAATTTCCTTTGAGCACCGTCTGCCTGTGGTATGCTTTGATCTCTGTTAGCTTTTGTCTGGACGCAGGTGGCCGGAAGTACAAAGAGGGATCAGAGAGAGCCAGACAGCTAAGCCTCACCTGGAGCCTGATGAGGAAGACTGTTCTCGTTAACAAAGGACGTCAGGTCAGATGGCTGGGGGAAGTCTTGTTGGTCAGAGTTCAAGTCGGCCTCCATGTCGTGCAGGGCTGCCCACTTTTGACTGGTGGAGGAGGCCAGCTTCTCCTCGTCCGTGGCGTGGTCGTCCTGTTGGTGGAGGGAGGAAGGTTCATCTGCGGGCGTGGGATCCTGCAACACAACAGTGGTTAACAGTGACAGAAATACAGGCGGACAAATGTCGGAGAGATGCACAGATATGGAGAATTATGTACACACCTGGGATGAATCGGATATCGGGGATTTCTTTGGCGACCGCTTCACTCTGAAAGTATTACTGAGAAAAAAACATAAACAGTGACTCATCCGGATCTAGAATCACTCCACGCCTTCTGTGTGAAACTCTTTATTAGATCCAACACACGCCGTCTAACACCAAGTGGAGTGCTACAGTTTCACACGTATAAAAGGCTTAAATGTGAAACTGGTTGGTTCATCTTCTTTTGCATAACAGGACAACATTTTTTGCATAGAGCTGCATTAGCATACGTTTCACAGAACTACTTACTGTGGCCTACGTGTGGCTGGAACGAAACATTTAAATGTTTATGAGGAGGGTTCAATCTGTAGCATAGTTAGTTACTGCACAGTGAAGAGTAGTGTTTAATGAATGAATGCATGTTGTGAGTAGTTTACATTTCACACAGATTAAAAAATGACATACTGAATTCTTGACATGAGTGTATTTGATGATGTAGTAGGTTAGTTAGGACTGTAGATTAACTGTAATGGAAGGGTTTTGCTTTAGATACTCAGTTTTATTTTTATATATTCCATAGAAGAGGGCCTCTCAGTGGGGATGGGTCATAATTTTCGCTGTTCCAGTAGTCGTACAATTAGAAGAATTCATGTGACCATGGTTCTGTCTAAAAAAAATATATGTTTTCCTTTGTTTTTTCCCTTTTTTTTACTGGCACTGGAAAAAACATGTTGCAACTAAGCCTTCATAGAATCGATTGTCGTTTTCACTGAAAAAAAAAATGAAATCATGATGATGAGACATTTGTTGGGATTGTACCGAGAAACATGTTACATTTGGAGAAGAAGATTTTTTTTTTTTTATGCTGCTTTGTCACACATTTTACCCTTCTCAAAAAACTATATAAACAATTTTGAGAATGCACTATACAGTATATACTGCATATTTAATCATATTTCTGGCTTTAGCTTGTTCAACAATAGCCAACAATGAACACAAGAGGGAGCACAAGCACCTCCATTGTTACACACCTGCAGACTGGCCACAGTGTGTCAGTAAACACACATCTATCTGAAAGGAAGAATTTGTCATCAGTTGCAAAAGGTAATGGAGCCTTTTACCCTACAGCAGAATTTACTCTAATAATTTCAATAATCACTTTGTTTTGGACAAAGTTTAGATATAAATCAGTTTTCTGTTTTAATGTTTAAATGTTTTGAAGAGCAACAGCCAAAAGCATCAACACAACAAACTCAATAAATCATCTCCACGTGTAAAGTTTGTCTGTCATTCAACAGCACCTCGTTGAGCACTGTAGCACTGACTTCAACTGGTAGAGGGTTTCAAGCCCAGCCATGAGGTAACATGGCACCGTTGTGTGCTATGCTGTGTGGTACTACATGGGTCCACAAGTAGAATTTACAGCCTCTAACTCTTGGCTATTTGTAAAATGAATACATATTGGCCATACTTGAAATAATATACCAAGATGCCTGGAACAATAGTACAATAAAACTGGCACTTTCATATATGGGACTGGAGTGTACATAATACAGAATTTGAAACAAAACTGAAAACGTGTGTCCTCCAGTTAAAATGGGCATGATTGAAAAAGTTAAGTTATAGTTTGATATGAGGGATACAGGGGATTATGATGTTTCTGTTAATAGGAAGAGGGACCACAGGGCAACGTGCTGCTTTGAAAAAGGAGCCACGTGGAATTAAGGGTCAAAATGGGTGGAAAGTAGTTGCTTTGTCCCTGTACTTACAACAGACAACATAGAGAAGACACACCCCTGGACTTCCTGTGACATATGGGAATACACAGACACAGGTGACAGAGAGACAGACAGAGGACACCGGCATAATACACAAGAGGACCACAGACAAACACAGACTAACATAAAAAAAACTCTCACCAACAGAGACACAGACATTCCTACACATGAAAAAATAAATGTATGCTCCTGTAGTAACAGTAATAACACTGAACTTACGATTTGATAGGAGTTTTCTTCTTCTTGGCAGGTTTGTTTTGATTTTGGTCAGCCAGCTCCCCGATGTTGTCGTTGTCATTGTCATTTTCATTTTCATAGTCATTGGATGACAGTTCAAAGGAGGCAGAGGCCTTAGGAGGGGAGTTGGCCATCTTATTGCAAGATTGGAAAGGGTCTATGGCGTCATCGAAGTTATTTGGGTCAAAGCCGTAAGATGGCCTGGACAGTTTGGGGGAGTTGGGAATACCTGTCTTTGAAGAAAATGGATTGAAGTTCGGATCGTCCCACTTGCTAGGTTCGAAGTTGTAAGATACTTTAGGAACAGGGATTTCCTCCTCATTGCCATTGTGGGTTGCTGGAGGATCATTGTCCAGCTGTGCTGGAGGGGCCTTCTTCAGCCCCAGCTTTGGTTTCCTCAGAGGCATTTTGCCACCAGGCTTTTTGCCCAATTTCTTGGGTGGGGGAGAGGCTTGGTGTGGCGCCTCACCGCTCTCCTCTGAGTAGTCAAACTCCAGCCTTACTGGCTGACGTTTGGGGAGGATGGGTTGCTCCTCAGGGTTGGTGATTGGCTGTTCTAGAGGAGGCGGAGGACACGGCTCCACAGCAGAGAAACAGGGATCCTCTGGAGGTGTTGCAATGGCAGCACACACTGGACTTTTACGGCCCAAAACAGGGGAATTGGCAATTTTGCTACCTCCAGTATTGAAAGGGTCAATGTTGTCAAAATTATCTGGGTCCCATTTGTAGGCGCCACTTGGAGGGATGGGAGAGTCGTCTTTCACCGGTGGACTACCAGGGAGAGGCTTCTCCTCCTGGCACAAGGGTAGGGCCGGGGTTTCAAGGCTCTCCTCTTGACTGGTATGATTGGTCTCCTCCGGCAGGGGAGGTGGAGTCTCCACACGGCTCTTCCTGGTCCTTCGGAGGGTTCCTCCGGGGCTCGGGGTTGCAGGTCCTCCCTCTGCTTCCTCCTGGGTCTGGAGAGGGTTGGTAGTTCGTGGCTTCGCCCGCTTCTTGATCTCCGGGGTGCTGCTGGATGAGGCTGGCCTTGGACTCTCTGGGTTGGAGTTCTGTCTGAGAAGAGGCTTCTTCTTCAGTGAGCCAGTACGGACTTTCTTGGGTCTGTGGAGGGTCCCCGGGGCACTCTCAGTGCCAACGCTGAAGGATTCAGAATGTTGACGGAAACCTCCCCCAAGTGTTGATCCGTCCAACAGACCAGCACTTTCTAGCTCTCCTCCCTGGAGGCTGAGTGAACGGGTGAGAGTGTTATCTGACGCAAAAACCTCGATGTTGTAGGTGCCACTGGCTGCGATGGGCTTGTCCTCATCAAAAACAATGGACGGTGAGCGGCATGGTCGATCTTCTGAAGTCAAATCAGAGGTGGGATCCTGGACTGATGTGTCTGCTTCTGCAAAATGGAGAGAGAGGTTTTATTTCGCTGCTACAAAGGTGAAATCAAAAATGTGATTAAATTGTTATTAGTACATATTTCGGGGTTGAAATGCAGGTTTGATCAAAGAGAGCCAGCATGGAGACAAAAGAGGCAGCTGGGCGGTGACACATTCAATTATAGAGATGAATGTGCTATAAATAATTGAATATCAGTCTTCCTCAGTTGGATAGAAAGCCATGAAAAAATAACCACACAGGGAGAAAGACTGAACTGATTGGTCAGCTTTTCTTAGATATCCCAAAAGCCTTAGTTAGTGCAGCGGAGATGCTTGTCTCAGCAAACAAAGCCAGATGGGAGGTACAGCGTTATTCCACTAGATGGTGCAACAAGACTTTCTTTCACATGCTTTTTTATGACAGCATAACAGAGAATCATATTGTGTAGGAGCTGGGATAAAATAATAATTGATAACAATACCTTTGTCATTGGATGGTGGTTGCTGAGTTTGTGGCTCTATAGGAGAAACAGCCTTCACTGGAGTTGTCGATTCGGGGGTTTCAAACGCTCCATCGGAGTCTGAGCTCCTAGAGCAAAAGATAAGGACACATTAAGTCAAGGCTGCTGTGAAGAAGGCTCTGACTGTGGCTTACTTGAACTGTAACGACTCTGCCAACTGTATCAGGATCGTTGACGTCATGTGAGGCCGAGCTAAATATCTGTCCTTCATATCACAAAGCACACATTTATTTCCCACGTAAGCAGATGAGATATCATTCTTTAGAGCAATATTTGACAAAAATGTTGTCAAATAGGTTTACTAAAGGCAGTTAGTGGCACTTCCTGTGGTGTGTATGTATTTTAAAAACAGCCCAAGGCTAGTGTGTGTTTCTGTTTTCATTTCTTGTAAGCCTGTATGGATACAAATGAAAACACTGAATCTGCAGTGAGGTGACAGATAATGGCACGTCTGAGACACGGAATTACCCTCAGAGCACACGAGACCACCTCAAGATCTATAGATATCACAGCCATGAGATAGATGGATAAGGAATGACGCGAATGTTGAGCCAAAAACAGAAAAGGTCTGCCTGGCTAAAGGTTGTAATGAAAACCAAAATCTTATTATTCAAAGCATAAGCAATATTGATTGGTCTTCGATAGCCAGCCTCCACGCTCCGTCGATCAATGTACCATCTGACCATATGTGGCCCCATGCAGGCTCCCCGTCCTGTCTCACCTCTGTCTGACCGGCCCCCCGCCAGTCCTTATCATGTTGTCATGACGTGAGCCCCAGGAGAGACGCTTCATGAGCCCGAGAGCCGGATCGGAGTCCGGGCTATCCCCATCTCCTGCTCCTCCCAGCAGTGTGTCCCAGCCCCAGCGAGCCCACTGCAGTGGAGACAGAGCCTGCCACGCACTCACTGCCATGGCTGCCGGCAGGCTGCACCTCTCCGCACCACGATGCTACTGCCTGACACACAGGTAGACGCCCACCGCCTCGTCCTCAGATGATCAAGACCACCGGATCCTCTTCTGTCCCTCTTTTTCTCTATAGTGTAAAATCCAGCTCCCTTTGTGTCTAATCTACTATCTCAGTCCTTTCAGGTTGCTTCTCTGTCATCTGTAGCCATATCAGTCCGTCTCCAGTCCTCCCCAGTAGGAACTGATGCCTCCCAATCTAACTGAGACTGGCTGCAGGAGCCCACCTCCTGCATACTGTATATTCTAGCACACTCTCTCTCTCTCCCAGCTTTCACCCCTCTGCTTTCCTCCTTCCCTCTACCTCTCTCTCTCTCTCTCTCTCTCTGTCTGTCTCTCTCTCTCTCTCTCTC
>CAEMYA010000046.1:3534450-3583305 GCA_903131615.1 Diplodus sargus | reverse complement strand
CTCTCTCTCTCTCTCTTTCTCTCTCTCTCTCTCTCTCTCTCTCGAATCATTTTGCTGTATCCACACAGAAGAAAAGGCAGGCTATTGCCCACCAGCTGAAACTGTTCTGATAAAGCCTGCTGCTTTATTTTCACCACCACACCATCTGAAATAAATTCCCTATCCTCTTATCTCTGGCACAGTGTCTCTTTCTGCCTAAACAACAAGGAAAATTGACTTTCTGGTCAATGCAAAGAGACACACATAGATTTTGTTCTCCAAACCTCTGTCATTTTCAAAGACAGACTGAAGCCTGAACTACTGATTAGTGAAAAGATGTGTGCTGGCACATGAGATGGCTTCTTCAACGCATTCTCGAACATTATAAACTGTCACAATGAACAAAAAGGTCTAAACCCTTAACATGGTGATGAAAAATACAATGCCCGAAGAAAAAATTTGACTCCCATTCTTCTTCAACATACACAAATGCAAGATCATTGACGGTAGAAGGGACGAGGATGACCCACAGTTAAACGACACCTCCAAGTACACTATATTGATCTATAGCCAATCTATAAGGATTCACCTCGAGGCATCCTGTTGGGGGGTTTCTATCACAGACCAGCTCAAACATGGATCAAATAAAAGCCTGCAGTATGAAAGACATTGTGGTCCTGAGACATCATCTACCCATCAAGATCACCCATGCAACATAAATTTAGAGCTTGGACTTTAGTGTTTATATAGGAGGCTGGTAATAAACGTATTTTGCTGTCACAGCCAATATGTTCACTATCCCTGGGGTCATATCACAGCAGTGATGGAGACTCCTCTCAGCCACCAATATGGCAGGACTAACATATTGTACTGACACTGAAATTCAGGCTGGACAAATAATTGAAATAGTATTGGAACTGCAATCAATAGACGCAGTTTCCAGACCCCCAAAAAATGCAACGTAACATACCATTATAAATGACGCTTTTATTTGCTACAGAGATGCCTCATCCTATTTTCTGAACGTAAGGGAACAGACCCCTGCGAAAATGACATCCTAATAATGTTTGTACTTTTTTTCAGTGAAAACGAAAAGCAGAAATGACTGAAATGATTTTCTGACTCAAAACATTCGCAATATCTGTCAAAATAATCAAAATATTGTTGTTGGTTTTTTTGCATATCGTTCGGCCCTAATTTTAATGCGCTCCCCTGACTGATTCATCAAGGTACATAAAAGCACTGCACAATATGTTAAAGCAAAACAGAAGCGATATCTATTTATTACATTTCTGGTACTTCTTCAGATAAAAAGCCTTAAAAAACACATCCATCATGTTCAGGGTGGTGTGAGACAGCACATGGCAGAGAAGCGAGCCAGAGCTGTAATCTCTGTGAGGGCTCAGTGTGTACCAGCAGGATAAGACGGGTCTGCCTGGAGATCCATCTGGATCAGTCACCGGGAACCTGGATCATAGTGTCAGTTGGTCAGACAGGCAGTGGCACAGGCATTGCCAAGGATGGGACCCACATACAGGGAGTAATAAGGCTATACCACACCGAGAGACCTGCAAGAGTTTTAGCTTCCTGCAGCCTTTTTATGTGAGGAATCAAAATTATCACATAAAAGCTGATTCTTTGCGAATAGATGGAAATAAAACTGAAAACAGTTAAACAAAAAGGCAATTAGGGCTAATCTCAGCGTGCTGATCACGTCCTTGCAGAGGACATTTCTCATGTGATGGCAAACACTGTGTTGCTATGGCAACTGGAGGGTTGAACGCGCCATATGTTCCACGTTGGCGGAAGTAGCTGGATGCACACAGTCCAACACGAAAGCGGAAGTGGCTGGATGCACGCGGTCTGACACAGATACACAACCGACGCTCTGCTGAGGTGTTTAGAGCGATACAGAAGACGAGCGAAGGCACGTTGCAGATTTATGAGGCGAGCCGCTGCTGCATCAGCATCATCCGCTCACAGCCCATGAATTGGTTGAAATGGGAAAAGGAAAAACGGCATCATTTTTCTTTTTTTATTCTACACACTTTCATTCGAGTTAATATTGATTTGAGTGTGGCATCTTATAGAGATAACATCCTTTGCTGAAAGGAGTGCTGTAATTACACAAATCAATAAGGTAAATATAAATCCGTGCCCTTATGTTACCTAGCTGCAGACAAAACATAAGAAGAGGCAGAGCAGCGTGTGGGTGAGCAGTCAGGGTGTAGTGGGCGAAAGAGAAACAAAGAGAGCAGCAGTTAATAGCAGCCTCTCAAAGGCTGAGACGACTGCCCGGAGACAGGAACTCTGCAGCGCGGGGCGGGCAGACGCTGCGTTTCAGACAGCCAGACGTGTCTCTCTCTCTGCTTCCAGCCCAATCCAACTCAGCCTGTCTAAACAGCTTTCACAGTGCCGGAGGGAGAGCCGTCGCCAGCTCCGGGGAAAGAGGTCGAAACTGGGCTGCACTGACACGTAAATCTAACACCACCTGTCTGTCCTACATAATACATATTCATGCAAAAACAAAGGAGAATTTTTTTTTTTTAAGATGTTGGCTTTCCAAATGAAGCCTGTTCTGCGCCACTATTAAATGTGGTAAGTGATGAGGAGGGAAGTGTGATTAGATAAAAGCCAGAGGGAATAGAAGATGGAGGGGAGGGATGAATGGAGGCAGTTCTGGCTGCATGCCTCCAAGCAGCTGTGTGATTAGCCTCGACGGATTTTGCTGCCTCATACTCCCTCCATCGTCTTTCACCTGTCAAACACCTCTGAACCCTCTCTGTCGGGGGAACCACATGTCATCTATCTGTCCTGCTCCATGTCTATACAATTCATCATCCCTTCTTCATTTAACAATCCCTTCCCTCTTGGCTGTCGATATGAGGTTGGTTGCGATCTGCATTTGGGCAGCAAAGGAAAGCTTCGTTGGGAATCCTGAGCATAAAGTGGTGTTACTTCTGAGCACTATAAACCTGTCACATTCATTGCATTACCAAATGTCAGTGGCAAAACACTGATTAATGCTGCTGCAATGTTTAGTTGAGTCATTGATCGGTCGACCAACAAAAAATGTGTTGATAACGGATTAATTTGTCGATTTCCAGAAAAATATTAAATAACTGTTTGTCTCGTTCCAGCTTCTTAAATGAGGATTTGCTGCTTTTCTTTGTCATTTATGATGGTGAACAAAGAGTTTTAGGGTTTTGGAATGTTGATTGGAAAAAAGAAGCAATTCTAAGACATCCCTTTGGGCTCTCAGGTGAACACTTTTCACAATTCTTTTACATTTTATAGAGAATTTACAGATCATTTAGTCTATAGAATATCAAAAAATTGTGAAAAATGCTCCTCACAAATAGACAAATCGTCACATTCATTGATGATGAAAATAATCACAAATTGCTGTCCTATATGATTAATCTGGTTTTCATTCAATTAGATTTTATCATTGTGAATACGTCATTAGGGAGTAAATGGCATGTACTTTGACAGTATGATAACAGTGAATGTCCGAGTCATTCTGCATTGTGATTGTGAGACATAAATGATATACTAACTTGTAGAGAGCATACCTCCGCCAAGGCCCAACAGACCAATTTTTAACTCATTGATAGCATAGCATACCAGCCACCTCAACATGCCCGATGTTTTTTTTTCTTCATCTTCATATTCTGCACTGAGACCGATCCTTCATCCAAGGTTCAGTTTCAGTGGTTGTTGTGTAATCCTGCTGACAAACCAGCAACCAACAGAAAAAGACATGGTTGAAAGCATAACATCCTTGGCGGAGGTAATAAAATGGAATTATACTATAAGTCTCTCCTTCATGATACTGTATACAGTCTCTCCTTTGAGGTTGAAATGAAGAGACCAACAGAGGGAGCTCCAGTCCTTTCATTCCCCCAATGAATGAGCCTCTGGATATGCATTGAATTACATCATACACACTGTACACCCTGTGAACCACCACAACAACCTATTTTCATTTTACAAGAGCCTCTCCAGTTTCTGTGGTGAGGAGCGGGCAGCTTTACGCAGGTTTCTTAAAAGAAAAATTGCACAAAGCGGCTCTGTCCCCTGCAAATGATTCCTCGAACTCAGGAAATGAAGTCTTATGGAGAATCACTCTGCACCTTCTGCAGGTCAAATAACCAGAACAGAGAGAAAAAGAGCAGATTCTGTCTCTCTCTCTCTCTCTCTCTCTCCAATCAGCAAAAGCACCCCCCCTCCCCCTCTGAAGTCTAATGTCCCTTTGTCCGAGAAATCACCTCAAAAACAAAGAAGCCCCTGAGAAGGAAAAAGAGTGTCAGACTGAGATAATCTCCACCTCATCCAGCCTAATCTGAGACTTTGAGTGCAAGCAGATGGCACACTAAACGACAACAAGCCAGGCCCGGTCAGTGAGTCAGCGAGGAGGGGGTTAAAAAGCATCTCTCCATTTTGATGATGAGATCAGACGCCAGGTTCATTCAGATTATTGCAGGAGACACAGGAGAGACGGGCAGAGTATCCCATCCCCCCCCCATGAATACTGACAACAACACAGCCCGGACTCCCATTGTGAGACTTCATAATGACATGGGAATAAATGAAAAGCGTAAACATGATGTGGTACATAAGATAACACTTAACACTTCCAGATTTCAGCCCCGCAGTGCTTTGACGCGCGAGTGCTTTTGACGGGGAGTGAACTCAGTAAAAGCCCTACGCATGAGCAATAGTTGGGACGGGGGCACACCTGTAGGTGAAACCACCTCAACCTCCCTGCAGTAACAGCGTGTACCTAAATCCTCCGAGGTCTGAGCAAAGACTGCGCTGTGCCATTAATCTTTCATTTTCTACATCGCAGACGTCACACATGCATCCACTCCATCCACCACCCCCCCCCGCCACCACCATCCCTCTCCTCTCCCCTGGTCCCCGTTCCCCCGTGCAGTAGTGTGTCTGCGATATAAATAAAACACATCAAAGTGGAGCACTCTCGCTCCGTCTCCTAACTCCTGACTTATCCTCCTCCACCCCCCACAGCAGCGTGTGCTATTTCCACGCCGTCACCAGCTCCCAGCGCGCCAGTCGCGTCCTCCTTCACACGGAACAAAAACATCACCCCACCAGCCTCCCAGCGGCACCTACTGCACTCATTGCCTAATTCCGGCTCCCAGCAGGCTCTCCTGGAAGAAGCACTGTTGTGTTTTTAACCCAAACGTACTGTAACTGCAGCTGAGGAGGCACACCGGAGCACATGTGCCCGTGCACGTGCAGCGCTTCTCTCATCCTTTATTTACATCACGAAGGCAAACAACAACAACAACGACGACGAGGATGATGACGTGGTGGGGTGGTCATATTGGATGAAAAGGTTTTATAGCGGCATGCGTGGAAGGATAGGATAAAGGGAAAAATGCACCAGGAACTCAGGGAGGTAGCAAAACAATGTCTCAGAGATTTTTTGTCAAGGCACGCATACCCTTGATTTTTCTCACCGATGATCAGATTCTGCAAAATAGACCACCCTGAACCCACAGTGAATATGAATGTTGCACAGGTGGCCAATTTAAAACCATGAATTAATAAATGACTCCATATAATGAAAGAGCAGAGGCAGTTGGAGCTGCTGCTCTCCAGCGTCTAATCAAAGTGATTTCCCTGATTTACGTCTGCTTTTCAGTTCCCTCCATCACACCTCTGAACATTCCCGGACCACCAGCCCGCACTCACATGTGTTCCTGAGAGGGACAGGGGGTCTGTCCTTGCTCCATGGACTCGTTGGCTCCCATCCTCGACTAGCTCTGCCCCCCCTGCCCCCCCCTGCCTGCTCCTGCTCTCCAGCCACCCTCCACATCCACCTGCTCCCCGACACAAAAACACCTCCCCCCTCTCCCTCGCCGTGATCCTCGCAAGAGGAGGCTGGCAGTCGGTGCAGGTGAGCGCCGGAGCTGAGCTTTCTGTGCTGCAGTGCAGAGGATGAGCGAGTGCTGCTCGCATCAGGAGCAGAGCAGCGGATGATTCAGGTCTCCTGACTTTCTGCACGGCATCCCTCAGCCTCTGCACCTCTACAGACTGTGGATATTCCTGCTCCTCCTCATCTGGTGGTTAAGTGATGCAGCACCAGGAGGGAATCAAATCTCCAAGAGCAAAAATGTCAAGAAGGGAATAATCCAAAACAAACGGAGGGGGGTGGAAAAATAGTAATCCTGCTTTCTCGCTGTCTTGCACGAGTGTCTGGAGCCTCCTCTCTGATATCGCTGAGCTGTGTTGCTGCTCTCGCTGCCTCCTCCCCCCTCCCCCCTCTCTCCTCCACTCTCTCCCCTGACTCCAGCCTCCTGCGCCTTTAAAAAGACAAGCAGCTTTTTTCTCATCCGCCACCGCGACTATGCAGGGGAGCCAAACAATAGCACACCCCCAAAATCACACCGACTAACAGGCGTTTTTCCCTTTCACCCCGTCAGTCCCCTTCCTCTTCCTCCCTCCCGAAGTAACCGTCCCTCTCTGCTTTCTTTGCCTTTCTCCTGCCAGGATCCCCCTCTCTCAGCCAGTGAGGTGCACAGTGAAAATGTCAAATTTTGTGCCTCCTTTTCACACAATGGAAGCTTCCAGCGCTCAGCGTGGCCAACCAGAGCGATGGCTGAGGTAAACAATAGACTCTGAGAAACTAGCATGTTATTCAACTCTGATTCATTTAGATATTTGCGTCCATTCAAGCCAGTCCACCAGTAAGTCTATACCATCACGCATGAACAAGACCGGCACGAAGAGACCAAAAAACAGGACAAAAATAGAACTTTTAAAGGCGCACTATGTTAACAAACTGACGTTAAAGGACAACACAGTTTCACACTTTGTTTATATGTGGCGGACCCTGCCACCTTTCTAGCTTCAAACAGTATCCTGGGGACCTGAGAACCGCTTGTTTAATCAGTTATGGAAATAATAAATGTTTCTGAGTTTATATCATTACCTAATTAAAACCTCAGTTTCTGAGTTTAAATCTATTCTCCAAAACTACATAATGCCTCTTTAAATGTTAAAAACATTTTTTCAGCATCAATAAACAATAAACCCATCTTCAGATTCGAATTGTTAAAAGGTGCAATACGTAAGAATTGGCCACCTTGAATTCACACTCCCATCAAACATCAAGGGGTAGCATATCATCAGAGTAACTGCCAACTGCAGCTAACTGTATTCTATGTATGCATCCATGACTGTAGCTACTGTTAGCTTGCTAACTCAGTTAGCCTTGAACCAAGCCAGACTGCCCAAGGAAGTGTTGGTGACCCCGGGCTAGCTGGTTAGCATGCTAACTTCAGTAGCTATCACTTCAACACAATACATAGTCACTTTGATATAATGTCGTAACTTTTATTTCCTCACATTAATTAAAAGTCTTACATGTTGCACCTTTAAAGATAAACACATTGCTATTACAGAATCTTTATCTGGATATGTGACTTTTTGCTGAATAGGCACGGACATATGCTTCCATCCCCGGGCAGCAGGCTGATCTAATTTACTGGCACTCTCATCAAACCATGAATTGCATCAAAGACCAGAAGAGCATTAATGATATTCCGCCTGATCGAGTCTTCCAGCTCCTCTTTATCTTTTAGACATCGGTGCGTGACAGACACAAGCCAAGTGTCCTTCGGGATGGAAATAAGATCAGGCATAGGTTCTGTAAATTTTCCCAGTGATTGTCAAGGAGCGATGGGAAAGAGAAGCATTTGGAAATATGAGAAGAAGAAATCTATTGTGCGCTCATGGGAAAGTGTGGAAACGAGGACTCAGTACAATAGAAGCTCCAGGCTGCAGCGCTTGCAGTGGCTGAAACTCGCTGTATGCCGGGTTTCAGGTGTCGTAGAACACAAAAACCTAGTGTTCAAGCCCAACCTTACGCCACAGTTGAAAAGGGGGAGTGTTTGCATGTAAACATGAAGTCCATTAACTGATGATCACAAACAATATCGATGCAGTTCCAGTCCCGGGTGATTCTGCTGGTCGATGTTTCACAGCCTGAGGGGACAAGTGAAAATGCCGCCCACTCCCAAACACAGACCCCTCGCTAAAGCAAAAGTATTGATTGCTACCCTCATACCAGTTTAAAGTATCTAGGGCAGCAAAGCATGTACTGTATGTGCACAGTCCTGCTCCCTATTCTATTAAGTGCCCGACATAAACATCCTCTCTGTGATGCTATTGCAAAACAGTCTGGCCTTTCAATGCCGTTTCAACTGTAGGCTGAAGAAAATGGAGGAATGAAAAATTCAACAAACTCAGGCACCAGAAGACATGGCTGAGGCAGTTTTTTCTGAAAGATTCATAATGGAGATCAAGAGGAATCAGGGTCACTACGATTCACGAGCACATAGCCTGGAAGAGGGTTTGAATGTAGTAATGTGTGCTTCTGCTGTGATGGTGCAGAGCGATTTGCTGTTTCAAGGGTGTGGGTTGACGCTGGGAAGGTTGCCAACCCGTTTTTTTACTTAAGAACGTGGCAGTAAAAAAAAATAAAAAAATCTTTTGACCAATGAAATGATTAGCTGTATTTTAAAGAATCCCCCCAAAAAAACAGTCAAGTAAGGACTTCAGTTTATATGAAAAGTGTGACTAGTGAAGGCTGGTAATATGTAGTAGCATGGTGTTGATGCTAGCCACAGACAATAACAACCTGTCACCATAACATGATGACAACCTTTCAGAGTGTTGAAAGGAAATTTGAACAACTTCAAAGATTTGGCGACAAAGAAAGAGTACTCACACTAGACACCGCTTCCGTGAACACTTATTTCCGTTGCATGGGACATTTTGCAAGCCTCTTTCTTCTTCTTGCACCCAAAACGTCACACATGGAGGAAATAAGTGTTCACAGTAGCATTATCTAGAGTGCAGACTCCATTTTTGTAGCCTATTTATCACTTATCGTGTTATTGTACTTTGATGTGCACGCTAAAACTCAAAGACCCAAGATATCTCCAACAACTCATGAATGACTCGTGAAATATACGGCATAAATCCAAAGAGTTTCTGATGAACACCACAGTTAGTAATGTGTTGGAAAGTCCTGAAGCTAAACTGAAAATGTGTTTCTCTTTCTGCGGGTCAAAAGTGGTTGTAAATAGAATACTTTTTACAGGAAGAAGTGAGATCACTGCCACGGTGTAAGTCGGGCATCATCACCAGTGACACAGTTAGGACAAAGTGGGCCAATGACTCCAACTAACACAGCAGCTGTGCTCTGTGATGAGCAGTTTGGAGATGTGTTTTTCCTGCTTTCAGATTTTTGTGACAGGGCGCTGGTTACTGACCTGCCGCACTGATCCTCCTGCTGAGCAGCTGCTGATCAGGCAGGGTACGAGCCTCTGTCTCTGACATGCCAATAAAAGGCTGCATTGCTCCCATAAACACTCATGGGATCAATTCTCCTCAGGCTGTTTCTACAAACCATCCAGTCTCTGACTTCATCCGACTGCAGTTACAGTATATCTTCTGACAACTTCGCTTCGGACTCAGTAGCATTCCTTCTCTTTGCGCCATCAGATCAAATGACAAAAGCAATCAGCGGTGTAATCAGAGCTCTTTGATGGGAAACCTCAAAATGAAAAAACCAGGAATCAATCCATTGCCTCAATGGCAGACATGTGTTGTGGTCGCATATGACGTGGCTTGTAAAAAGCAGCGTTTTCCATTCCCCCCTGGTCTTAGACAGAGTCAGAAATCTGAAAGAGTTATTAGAAAAATCTCAAATGAATGAGACTGGGGGTGAGCTGGACGGTGGTTTTCAGGGGAATCCAGTAAAAACAAAAGAACCGCAGCTCCCTCTCACTTTTTGGCTATCAGGGATTTTCCTGGTGGCAGAGAGCATTGTGTATCAAATGTGTGGGAGACGCTGACAAATGAATCATTTTGAATAATTATTCTTAAAAATAAAGGAAGCCTGTCTTGTTTCGTTTCAACAGGAGGATTTAATAAAAACCCATCTACACTCAGTGAATCATTCAGGAAAAAAGCGCATGACATATGTTTGGTTGGGGGTGACTAACATTTTGACACGCTGGCGGAGGCCGATAGTTTAAATGTCTGGCAGCTCAGTGGGAGTTGATACATCACCACTAAATTACCAGTAAATTAAAGACTTCATATTTCAGTCCTCTTGGCATTGCATATGACCGTCACACTCAAACTAATTTGCTACGGATTAAAAGTATAGCTTATACCTGCACATACAAATGTTGGCACAGTCGTGCCTCGTCTGTCTCCGGGCAAAGAGGACAGTCTGTGATATCCAATCAGAATATGCAGTCTGTGTTACTGCTGTCTAACACTCCTCTCAGAGGTCATAAATAATAGAACAACACTCCCCTAGCCCAGCCTTCTCAAAATTCTGCTGTTCTCTCGACGAAAAGAGCAGCTCAGAAAGTTAAATACTCTCAAGTCATGAGAAAATATGCATGATTCCACACAGAAAAACAATGCAGAGTCCTTTTTTTTCCTTCAATTCGGCAATGATGCTTCGTGAGACACATGAGAGCTGGTGTGCCCCTCAATGTGCCACCTTCATATACCTTCAGCATTCAGACAGCAGAGTGCAGGCGCAGGCCAGAAGCGCTACATGAACACGGCGCTCCTGAAGGCAACACACCCTCTGCTGGTCGTAATCAACAGTGCACCGAGAAAGTGGCTGAGTCATTCCCTCTTAGAGGAGTCTAAGAAATAAATCTTAAAGCCAAGTGGCTGCAGAGGAATGTGAAGCATCATCAGACAGCGGGGAAGCTGTGCTCGATAGCGAAATAATGAGGAGTGTTTAAACGCGATCGGCATCAGGGTTATGAATGAAAATCGTTGTGTTCGTGCCACGAAAAGAGGGGCGCACACAGCTCAGATGGGGAGAAATGAGCCGTGATTCTTCCAGCGGCTATGATGAAGCAGATAGAGCTAAGTGTGACAAAGCATGGTGTGTACAGAAAGTGCTCTGCTTCACACTGTAATGGTGAAAAGATCCACATATAAACGTTTCACCCTGATGCTTTTGCTAAAACCCAACATTAACAAGCCACAATCATGCAGCATACACTTGAGTTTCCATATATTAACAAACCCTGTTTCCTATGAGTTGAGGTGCATAGTACTGCTGATTTTATAATGTCATGAGGTGGTAAAACAGGTTGCTGAAATGGTAGATGAGACTCTTGTCAGTTACTGTTTGCAGTGGGCTGTATGGCTCTGTCAACTCTTCATCGGAATAGTTACACATTTACACGAATAAGCTACTGTCATGTCAGTACGCTAAATAAATAACGGGCACGAGGCAGCAGCTGGTTAGCTTAGCTTAGCACTTAGCACTGAAATCAGGTCACAAAGCTCACCTGGTTCTGACAAAACCACACATGTAAGCACCCTAAAGCTCGCTAATGAAAAATAACAACTCAGAAAGTCAGAGAAAATGTGTGGCGCACGAGTTGCAGAGTTGACATCACATTACGCTGAAACATGTAGATGAAAGTAAACTAAATGAATGAAGTAAAGTTCATGATAAGAAACTTTTACCAAAGTCATCTATTGTATTGTCACTGTCTCATTTGTATTTTCCTTTCTCTTCCTTGTCACTTAAGGAAATCTGTAAACACCAGCAGCATGTTGTTGCGATTAAAACGCAAAAAAACTTTAGCATCCATGTTGCTCCCACATTCTGACATGACCGTCGGAGGCGCAGGTGAATGCAGCATTTTTATAACTTTTTGATAGCCCCGCGAGCTGTTTCAGGTCTTTTGCCATGAGCTAAGCTAACCACGTGCCTGCCCCAGCAACATGTCTACCTCTTATTTGCATATTTGCCCAGAAATCTATTTCTTTAAAGACACCGTGTGCAGGATTTGTTGGTTGCCACTTGCAAACACATCATTAAAGCGATTTAGATAATCAGTTGGTGCCAAACTAAAGTATCTAGTTTTGACAACGTGGACATGAGACTATAAAATAGGCTATCTTTCTTGAGAATCACTTTAATTCGAATTTGCCTAAATGACACAGTGTTGCTTAAATTGTCTACCTTAATTGCCTTGCCTTTCTGTTTCTCTCTCCTTCCTCATTTCTCTCTTCTGCTTTCTGTGTCAGCAGTACGTTTTATAAATATATCGTAGTATAAAATGCTAAAATAGGTCGCAAAATATGCTAGGAAACACCACATTATTTTGAGGAAAATCCTGCATAATATTCCTTTTAAACTTGAATGAAAAAACAGCATGGGTGACTATGTTTCCAGTAGTTCCTCTCCCTGTTCAGGAGCTCTAAGAATCAGCATTTAATTGAGTGTGTCACAATGTCGATTTGACCTGAACTCGGGATGAAAGGATAAAGACCTGGCTGCTTTTCGTCAAGCAGGCTAAAGGGACTGATGCCAGCACTTGACAAATCTTGTAAGGTCGTACAGCAGAGGCACGGAATAAAACTGGCACGCATTCACATCAGATTCAAAACAAATTCAACGAATGATGGCCCTCGCAGTGAAATGACCTCATGAACAGGTGACAGTCAGGCAGAGTTCGTACCTCACAGGGGGGTGGCTGGGTGCAGAGGCAGGGTCCTCACGCTGGTAAGCAGATGGTAGAGGAGGGGAGGCAGGGGCTGGAGGAGGAGGAGGAGGAGGAGGAGGAGGAGGAAATTGGGGCGATGCAGGCGGGGTCGGTAGAGCTTCAGGTGTGTGCCGCCCCGGGGGAGTGGGAGGAGGAGTGGGGAACTCGGCGGTGTCGTGGAGGTGAGGAGGGAGGAAGTGGTAGTCGGAGGTGGGAGGTGGGGGAGATGCAGGGGCACGGTCACCTCTCTCTGCCTGCTCAGCGTGGGAGGGCCTGCAGGGGAGGGAAGACAAAACATCAACAGACGGACCAGCACAAGAGGGCCAAGTACGGCGATTTTTCCGAAAGGACACACTCCACTTTTTTCCTCTACACGAACGAACCATGACGGACACTTACCTCGAAGCAGAGAAAGACGGAGCACTCTGCTCTGTGGCGTCACCCAAACCTAGAAGTGACTTGAAAAACAGGAAACTCACTCCCACCATCCTAAGAACGCCTTGTCATCTAAATCACATGAAACGTGTCTCATCAGTACATGACAGTCCATGTTTCCCTCGCTTGCTCTACTTGTGCAGTAAAGTGTCTGCGGATGTCTGGCTCTGTCATCATTGGCCACCTGGTGGAGTGGATTTGGCCCTGGTCCAGGCCCATCTTATCAGGAGTGGTAGGCTCTCTAATCTGACAAGCAACGCGATGGACGCCCATGCAGCTGTTCCCCACTTGGGGCATGCCTCCTGTTTAGCTCTAAAAATATCCCCTGTAGCCTCCTCTGCTTTACAATACCTCCATCGGGCTGCAGCACATCTACAGTCCTCGAGCATCAGGTCGACCCGCCTGCTGAGCTGCACTTTCCGAACATCTCTTCCAGCTCATTTCGGGCTGGAACTGCGCTCTGGTATTCTCCATCCTCTCTCTCTCCAGTAAAGTCTTAATAACATTTAATGAGGGCGTGTGCTTTTCTTAAGGGCGTAGCAACTCGCTACAGTTTACATGTAGCACCGGTCTAGTTCTTTTCATGCCATTGTAAAAGTGCAGGATTTTTTTTCTTTTAACAGATTCAGGACGGCTGCATCCTAAGGTTTCCATATCTGAATTTTTATTGGGTCCCACTCCTCTCATTACAAATCCACATTCAGTGACTCACACCGGCAGGCCACAGCTATACATATGTCAGCATCTGTGGCCGACTTTGGCACATGCAGCCTGGAAATAGAACCGACCAAGTCACAACATACATAGTGTGAGCAAACTGTCATAAGACTCCAAGGACGGAGTTCTGACTATTTGTCCCAGAAATCTGACTTTAAACTCGGAAAACTCGACACAAAACAGATTCACAGAAAACGAAATGACCCTGAAATAACCTATTGAGAGTTTGCTGGTTCAGTGGCTCTTATGTGGAGATAATGTCAGCTGTTTCACGCAGGTAAACAGCTGGAGCTTCCCCCCAACTTGGCTCTCCTTCGAGACACGATATGTATGAACAAGCATAGTTGGGGAGAGCACGTGTGTTCTTTTTCAGCCGCACACGTCTTCACATCGCTGTTGGCACGAACACCTGGAGGCCGTCCAACGCAGTCTTTATTGTTGGTGTTTCAGCCGCGTGCAGGGCGTTACTGACTCAGCGGCACCTCGTAGGCAGTTCTGGCAAAATCCACATTTTACGAGGCCAGGACGGAGATACATAGGGGTGATTTCTCTTTCTGGGTACAGAGAACGAAATCTGATTCCCGAACTTCCACTTTCATGATCCATGCTCACACGTTTAGCGTAATCTACAGGAAACAGCTGGACATTGAAGACAGCACGTCCAAGGCAGAGCGTTTAATGATGAACAGGGAGACGTAAACAAAACCAGCTGAAGGTACCGAGAAAAGGCGTAATGACTGGAGGACCATTTCTGTCCTGCAGCCAGCGGCTAGCTCATACTGTCCTGAGACACACACACACACACACACACACACACACATAGAGAACACGTTGTATACATTACGAGAACATACTTCATAAATAATCCACCGATTCTATTCTGCCACTACCGAGATTAAACGATTATTCAAAGGCAGTCTAGTGTGGCTGACTGAAATGACAGACAGGAGATTATCCACTTCACACGTGCCAGCAAAGTCATATGAACCTACAATCACCATGGCAACTAGTCTATTTACAGTACAATGCGGGCTATAGCACAGATCAGACTTCCCTTTTTACACCTAAAACATGGATGAGAAATATCCAACATGCCGAGCTGGGGACTCACTGGCATGTCTCATGGCTTTACAAAAGATTTTCACTGGCTTTTTTTTTTTTTGCCAGATGTCACAGTCAGGGGACAATTCTGGACTTTTGGGGTGTTATTAAAAGCCTGCCATGCCAGAGACTGTCCCGTAGTTAACCATTAATATAAGTACTACTGAGAAGTCTTGCCAACCCTCAATCAGGCAGCTGGTAGGGGAGGGGAGCACAACATGCTCTAACCTGTAACATTTTTTCCAAGCACAACATTTCGCAACTTTGTTCTTTTCTTTTTCCGCTCTCTCCGTCCCCTTTCGTCTTTCCATTTGTCCCTCCCCACCGCCCATCTGGTGAGGTCAGCAGAGGCTGACACAATTAGCACTGGTTACCTACTGACCATCTGCCGCATCCACCTGGAGGGACTTAAACACCTACCGCGGACAGACACACACACGCATGCACGCAGGAGAATATAGGGCAGCTACTTGCTGTCAACTCACCCAGACGGTTTTGGCCACAGACAAGTCCACACACCATCACACAACTCCAGATCTGGCTACAGTGAGTGATGGGAGCGCTTGTGCTCCTAAACACCAGAGGGCAAGAAGTGTGCGTCTCAGTCCTCTTCTCTCCCCGGTCTGCCGTCATACACGCTCGCGCCGCAGCACATGCTCAAGTGTTTCCCTGAACTCTCTGGCTTTTGTTCCACTGTGTCTGGTCTGTGCAAATGACTTCAGCGGGGCCGGAGCGCCTGCCCAAATTCCTCCCACTACAGGCTTCAGTTCACAAAGCCGCACAGACTGAGCGGGACTGACAGCTAGGACAGCCTCTGAGGGGGGCGGGGAAAGAAACACATGTACACACACACACACACACACACACATCAGGGACCATGCAGTCATATTTCTGTCTATGCCGCATGTATGCAAGTGTAACTTTATCTTATGATGAAACCTATAGTGGAAATAGCACTGTCACTCCTCCTCCTCCTCCTCCTCCTCCCTGCTACTCTGAACAAACCTTTATGTCTCCAACAGCAGTGACGGGACAAGTGTCGTGAGTGACAAGCAGCAAGTGCTACTCTGGCATGTGGGATGGCTCCTAGGCATGCGGCAAACAGCAGCAGGAGAGAGTGACAAATAAGAGTGATAACTGAGGACGCCGAGAAAAGCTGGAGCTGAGGGGAAACAGAGCCGCGGCAGTGATTTGATTTAAAGGGGACATATGATGTTTGTTTTTTTTCTCCTTTCCTCCAGCGTTTTAAAGGTTCTCCTGCATGTAAAAGTCTTGAAAGTTGAAAAGCCCAAGGTCAGCGGCAACAGATGCTCCCGTGTCCTACAGAAAACACTGCTCCTCGAATGCCTCGTCGGTAGTCTCAACTTTATCTCTGTCGCTTTGTGACATCACAGTATATCACCATGTCACACATCTGCAAAACTTTTGCCTATAGTCACAGTAGGAGTGAAGCTAACTGGAAGCTAAAAACACAACAGAGCGGATCAGAGACAGGGTGAGCGGTGGTGGCTCAGGAGTGTTTGAGCTGACCAATCAAAGCAGACTGGGTATATGGGAGGGGGACCTTAAAGAGACAGGAGCTAAAAACTGAGCGTTTCACAAGTGAACTGATGTGTTTTTTAAGCACTAAAGCATGTAAACCTATTCTACTGGTAAGCCCAGAATCTGAGAATGAGCATAATATGTCTCCTTTAATTAAAATGTTCACTTTACTGTTGAAGTTTTACAGTGAAAGAATGACATACATGGAAAGTGAGTCTAGCTAGAGCCCTTAAAATGCTTCAATAAATACCGAATGCCCGCATGCACTTCAAATTCAACGACACACAGCTTTACTGTGTGTGTTTAACTTAGTCAGGAGTTTTAACAACATTAAGGTTCACTGCCATTCATCAACCAGCGCAAATCGCATTCTCATTCGTCCAATCAGACACCGTAGAACCGCTGCAGACAGCAACGGCCGACCAGACGCCCTCGAGGTGTCTGAAAGCCAAACAAAGCCACCGAGGGGACCATCAGAGCGCATGGAAATCCATTTCAAGTGTGTGACAGGCAGAGCTGCTGAGCTATAAAGCACATGTCCCCCCGAGATTCTCCCTCTTTTACAAATAGGTTAGCTGCAGTAAAACGTCTTGGACACATCATTGTAATGGAAATGTTATGATAAGTTTTAGGCAAACTATCAGGTCTGAAAGGTCACATACAAATCATTCTGATGCCCAGTTTCCTGTCGGGAGACCAGTCAACCACAAGATTGCCAGTCTCCCCTCAAACCTGTTGCTCTTAATGGTAAAAGGCTATAATCCAAAGGTTTTAGTTGATTGAGGATTACAAGGACGTGTTTTTTTTAATCCAGACACTGAAAGAAGGACAGTGCCTTGGCATCAGCCTCACAGGGAAACATTTCTCCAATATTTATTCAAACTAGTGAAGAAGGCTGTCACTGGAAAACGTTGACTTCAATTCATGAGACAGACATGAAGGGGAAGACATGTTAATCAAAGGAAAAAGATCTTCATTGACTGATTTTTTATGCCTAAAAACACTAAATCAAGAAACAATTCTGACTTTGAATTTCTTCCCCCAAACTACTCACTAACTGATTTCAACCCCAAAACTCTTAATTTAGTTTTGTATTAAACTTGTGATTTTAAAGAAACACTCACCAGCTCTCCTGTAGCTCCTCAGCAGGATCCTGGACTGTTTCTGTCCCCGCAGATTCCGCAGCTGGCACTTGAAATGGCTCCTCAGGAGGGATCTCGACAGGTTTCTCCTCTGGCAGCTCACTGATCGGCGTCTTCTCTGCTTCTACTGGCTCTCTTGTCGTCTTTGCTGGCTCCGGTTCTTCATTTTTTGGTGGTTCTGGGAGCTTTTCTGTGCTTCGTGCTGGCTCCTGTGCTATTTCTGGAGAAGGTACCAGCTCCCTTTTTGGTTCTGGATGCTCTTCTGGAGGCTCTTCTTCTTCTTTGGTGGGTTCTGAGAGCTCTACCTTCTTAGCTTCCTCCAGGAGCTCTACTTTTGTGCTCTGTGTTGGTTCGGTGTGCTCTAATCTCTGCTGTGCTGGTTCAGGGAGGTCTGCTGTCGTCTTTAAAGGTTCAGGGAGATCAACCGGCTTCTTCAGAAGATTTAGAGGTGGGATCTCTTTTGTCTTCTCTGCCTCCTGCTCCGGTGGCGGGATCTCCTCCTGCCTCAGAGGAGCAGCTAACTCCTCGGTCGGGGTAAGAAACTCTAGTTGAGGAGACTCCAGGGAGGGGAGGGGTCTGGAAAAACAATGCAAGAGAAGAGGGGGTTGGGGGATTTGTTGTTTAGTTTACAGCACATGCACAAGGAATGACTGACACATGACAAATGTGTGTGTTTATGTGGGGGCTTGTGAGGGTGAAAGGGTGTGTGCCTGTCTATATGTGTTTGCACAATAAGTACTCAAGGTACGTGTGTGTTTGTGTTTTTGTTGTTGTTGTTGTTGCATTGTGCTGATCATTGTGTGAGAAAAGCCTCTTTCTTGCCCTGGAGAGCAGGGACGATGTCACAGCTGATGTCATCCTTTGAATATAAAGGCCCACATTAGTCCCATTAAACAGGCGCAGTCATCTGACCGGCGCTCGAGTCAATACAAAGTGCAGCTCTGTGTTTACCTCCTCATTCATATTCATTGTCACACTGCTCTCTCTAATATCGCTCCAAACTAGTCCTGAACATGGCGTTACTGGAATGCTGTGATGAATAAAAAACTGCAGAGACTTATGAATATTAAACAACTGAGAGCACAGACTTATAACTCTAGGGAATATTAGTAAAAATGAAGATATTGTGGTTCTGATTCTTGTGGCTGGTGACACAAACTCAAAACAGACTACACATGTTTTCTCTTTCTCGCCGTGATGTACTTGGGCAGATGGTATGTGACAGCACGCTAACATGCTACTTTGTGTCACCCATTCAGGGGGAGCCCATGATGACCTCCACTGACCTTTGAAACACATGTACAAGTGTTTTTATCAACATCTAAACTTGTATTTTTTAAAGCACGAGTTCACCTAAAAGTGAAAATTCCGTCATCATCCACGTACCCCCATGCCGATGGAAAGCTGGGTGAAATTTCATAGTAAACGGAACATTTGTGGAGCTTTGCAGCAAAACAGTGCAACAGCATTCTCCTAAACAACTCAAGTAGATAGGGACTTGATTCAATCAAACTTGAATCCTTGTCTCCGGACGACCCGAGACCCCAAACTGGTTTTAAAAGACGCTGTTTAAACCTTTGCAGTGAGATCAAACTCGTGAAACCATTGTAGATAGGGTGCGTGTTATCGCTTTTAGCTTAGCGGCTACAATGAAGAGTTTGGCTTTAAAAACCTTGTCAATAATATCTTTTTTAATAACAAGCTGTAGAGAGCAACGTTATGTTTTTCTTTCGGGGTTTTTTTCTTTGACGTTTTATCCTTTTTAAGGTAAAGTCACTCCTCACTGTAGCTGCTAAGCTAAAAGCGTTAGTGTGCACCCCGTTAACAGTGGGTTCACAAGCTTGATCCCACGTCAACGGTGTAAATAACCATTTTAAATCAGTTTGAGGTCTCAGGGCTTCTGGAGACTTAGATTATGTTTTTTTGTTGTTCTTTGGGGGAATGTCATAAAACTGTTTGGCTGTGCACTGCAAAAAAGGGGGGTCTAAAAAAAAGATAAAAACACTAAATCTGAGGGAAAATGTACTCAAAACAAGTGAAATTATCTGTCCATGCAGCAAGATAATTTCACTTGACAAGATTTCTTAAATTAAGATTGTTAAATCTAGAAATAAGAATGTCTACAGAGGTATTTGGAAGGCTTAAAATAAGCCAAACATGCTGGTTTTAAGATGAGATTACTTAAAATTTAACTTTTTACAGCCTCAAAATAAGTTAAATATACTAAATATAAGCATAAAATGCTGGTTTTAAGATGGGATTCATTTAGTCATTTTAGCGTACTCGGCATCTCCATATGTATTTAGAAAATGTATTTCTACATGGCGGACCGTCACCTGCTCTCCCCGATATTTTGCCAATGAGTGCTCTGAAGGAGTCTGAGTCAACTGTTGATAATGGGAGCATGTTCTCAACAACATACCTGCCTATCATTGCATTGCAAGTTTTTGTGAAGCTGTTAGTGGAGCTCATGTTAGCTACACCTGGCCTGCTATCATTATCAACAGCGTCAGCAACAGAGTTTTTGGCCAGTGTTAGTTTGGTGTATCATGTATTGGGTGACCCAGTTTGCCTGTTTCCTGTTTTGTGTTTCCTGTGCCAGTTTTGTGAACAAACATTGGTCATCATCTGCTTGAAGTCAGAGCAATAAACTCTGTTTTTTCAGATGCTTTTTGTGTGACTCTTGAATCAAGCAAGTTGAGTTTGTTACTGAATCTTAAAACAAGATTTATTTTGATGAGACTTTGGGGGAGAGATGTAATATATCTTATTTTAACAGTTATTTACCTCATTTTAAGTTTTCCTGCCTATTTGAGACAAAAAAGATAAGGTTTGCTTGATATAAAATTATAGTGTAAAGTTGAACACTTAAAATAAGAAATTAACTCTTAAAACAAGACAAATTATCTAACACTTCTAAATCTAAGTTTTTTTTTCTTGGTAAGAACCAAATAGTGTGTAGCTCTAGAAATGTATAGTGGACTACGAAACTTTACCCGACATTTCATCGGCATAGATAATGATTGAATTTTCATTTTTGGGTGAACTTGTCCTTTAAGAGTCTATTTTCTAAGGCATAATATACATTCAAACACACGCTCCTGTGTTTACCTGGAGGTCTCCACTCGGTTCTCCTGTTTACTCTGAGAATGGGAGGATGCAGCTTCCTTCAGAGCTTTTATCCAGTTTGTATCTGGTTCTTGGGCTGTTGGTCCAGTTGCAGGACACTCTGACACTTGTTGAACAGGAGAGTTTTCTCGTGATCTTTCCTCACACTGGGAAGCAGCGACAGCGGGCTTTACTGCAATACCGTCTTGGGAATTAGACGCCTGATCATGTGGTGCTGCTGGCTGGGGAGTCGAAGCAAAATCTTCCTTGCACTCTGACGAAGCAACAGATGGGACTGTGATAACATCACGAGTGATTTTATCTGTTATGTCATTTTCTGCTGCCTTAGAGGGACCAATCTTCCCGTCAGAATGACAAACAGTAGTCTTAGTGTCTCTTTCACAGAGGTCTGAAACTATAATTGATCCCAGGCAACCGTCTTTAGCAGACCCTGTTAGATTTACAACCTCTTGTTTTTCCCTCGCCTCATTGTTTACCCCTTTCATCTCGTTTTGTCCCTTCCCCTGGCTGCTAGCTTTCTCTCTGTCTATAGCTGCTTTATCTTCCTTTGTGATCTCCTCTACATCAGGGCCTTTTATGGGTCTTTGTGCTACTGAGCTGCTTTGTGAGGCAGAGGTTATACTGGAGCTTCGTGGCTCAAGAGGCTCGCACACTGTATCCTGAATTTCACACTCCTCAGTTTCACTACTGTTGCATTTAAGGGTCATGGCAGCGCTGAAATCCTTTTCCACAGTTTCTGGTTGCCCAGCAGGACCTGGCAGAGTGTCGTATACTTTTGTATGAATCTCTTCAGCCTGGTTTGCTCTTGGAAAAACTGTATGAAAGTCATGATTATCTGTGTTGACCTTTGATGGAGTCTCACGTTCTTGTGATGCAGACTCAACAGAGAGAGCACTGTTCTCAGGTTTGTCTTGACAGGCAGCTGACAGATCGCTTTTTTGCTGACCTTTACCGCCCAGATCACTCACAAACTTGATGTCTGGCATTAAATCTGTAGCCGACCCAACTGGCCCTAACCCGGGGCTTTCTTTCTCATCCGTCCCCTGTCTAGTCTCACCTACGTGAGAGCGACGTGTTACTATCCCCGTGTCAGCAGAGGCATTTCTCTCAGCAGCCCTTCCACTCTCATTTAAATCACCGGCAAGGTCAGACGGCACATAAACCCTGTCATGCCCCGGCGCATCTCGCGCTCCCTCGCCTTTCTCTAGACCCATCACTCGTTCATTGCCACTGCTGTCATCACCGGTCATGTCATCCCTGCTTCCTGGCTGACGCAAACTCCCAGCCGAGCCGTCTCCTCCCTCTGCTACCCCTTTTATCACTGGAACCGGCGCTTGGGCCCGCCTGACCTGACTGTCAGGCTTTCCTCCTCCCTCTAGACAGCCACCTGACATCTCCTCAGTGGGATGTCTGGATTCCAGACGCTGCTGCTGTTGCTCCTGTTGCTGAGCAAAACACTTTGGATCTGGTGTGGACTCCGATTGGCTGAGAGCCACACTCAAATGTGGTGCCGTGTCCCTGTCAGAGCTGGGTTCCAGTGTTGCTGTTGGAGTTTGGCACAAACTCTGGTCATAAACAGTCTGAGGTTCACTACCAGACTCTACCTCAGCACTTATCCTGTCCTCTGGTGACCCTGTGGGTCTGTCAGGAGATAAGGAAGACATCTCTCTTTGACTTCCCCCTTCCTCCTTTATATCCTTCATTGTTGATTCAGATTTGTGTGCTTTATATTTATGTGGTGGCTGCACGTCTCTAATTTCCTCTGCAGTCACTTTATCAGGCCCATGACTCTCTTGTGATGTTGTCTTTCCTGTCTGCTGCGTGCTGCCGTCTGCTGTCTCCTTTTGATTATCATTTCTCAATTCACCAAACAACACGGAGGTCTGATCTCCCATTCTGTGTTTCTCTTTGACATTGTCCTGCTCAGCCTCATCATGAGCCTCGTTGGTAGGCAGGTCAGGGCTGAGTGGGCAGCTGACATTAATGAGGTCATCCTTAATGGATCCTTCACAAATAACAGGTTTAATGGCAGTGGGGTCTGGATCAGTGTGAGATAGCGAAAATACGTCATCAGATCCAGCCTTTGTATCCGGAGGCTGAGACGGAAGGGACAGATTTTCCTCCTGTGAAAGTGGAATATTTACACTGTTGATCCCCAAATTTCTATCCTCAAGTTTAAGACGAGTCTTATCTGCCTCAACGTGGACCTCTTCCTGCTTTAGGTCCTGTGCAAAAGACACGCCCCTGCTTTTGTTGGCATCCACATCCCCAGAGACTTTGGTGATATCGCCATCAGCACCGCGGTTTTCTGCCTGCTCAGGGAGAGAGACATCACAGTCAGTAATGAACTCCAAGTGACTCAACATTGGGCCAGGAGGCATCAGCACAAGAGTGGGATTACTGGCACTTTGCTCAGTAACAGGAATCGACTGGTCGGGGGCTGTTCCTTCCTTTGGCAAATCGGCGGAGTGAGCTGTGGACCCCTCACCGGCTGTCATGGGATCTGCAGCAACTCGTCCACAGGGTGGTGTTTGATCTAATTGGCTGGGAGACAGATAATCAGGGTCACTAGGATTTGTCTGACAAGAGGCTGGGCAGGTCAGACTGGGGTCAAGGTCAGTAGAGAGCTGCCCAACAGCTGACTCATCATTTGAAGGCTTGCAGGTAACATCTTTAGCTGGAAGCACCGAATGTGAGGAGAGAAGTTGGTTATCTTCTTTTCCTTCAAGAATGACTGTAGCATCCCCTATTAAAGGTAACTTATCTATCTCTTTTTCCTTTGACAGACATAGATTTACAATGCCTTTCTCTGTTTCCACCTCTTCAACTGATAGATGATCCGCCTCAGAGATAGCACTCCCTGCTGTTTGTGAAAGGACAAAGCCTCCTTTATTATCAGTCTGATCCGTCTCGTTAGGACATGGAAGTTGATTTGAGGAGTCCTTGTTGTCCACAGTGTTTGTCTCCAAGTTTTTGTTACCTGACTGATCTTTCTCGATGTTTTCCTTGGTATCTTTAGTCCCTTTATCTCCTTCAATCACTTGGACATCTTTCTCGGGATCTGTTAAGACAGCTGGGCTCCGTATTGCTGCTTCGCTTTTCGCGGGAGCTGCATCTGAGGGGATTTCTGGCTTCTTCAAGCCGAGGAAGTCCGGGAAGGTGTAGAAGGCCTCGACAACAGGGTGATGCAAACTCTCGTGGACAGTCAGCGGCGGCAAAGAGGCGCAGTCCATCGCCGTCATGTTCCTGAGATCCAAGGGGGAACTGCCCTCTTGTTCGTCCGCAAAGTGAACTCTGTTGTTGCGTCTGCTGCCGTCACATCCACCCACTCCAGACATAGCAGGGCAACCTCTACTGCTCCGGGTCTGGGTTTGGACTTTGAGTTCAGGCGCACTCTCGGCTGTCCTGGCTTCTTTTTTGCTACTTTCAGGATGAACCTGTTGATAGTTGCTTGCTTGCTGCTCGACTGGGATTTGCTGTAAGGAGGTCTGAGGTGACACCGACGACAGGAAGACTTGGCTGGAGTTCGGCTCTGTGATGGATGACTCCTCACGAGTGTGTCCCGAAGATTCTTCCCCTGAAATCAAATTCGGATTGAGATCAGCCCTTACCCCTCTGTTTGCACTGCTGGAGCTCTGTTCAGGGTAAGTGGGGAGAGGCGAAATTGCTGCGCCATGCTGCTCCTGGCAGGGGTGAGAGAGACGGTCCTTTTCTGTGCAGATGCTCTCAGTGACGGCAGCTATCGGCTCACTCCAGCTCCGTGGCTTCAACTGTGACTCGGCAACATCGGTGGGCGGACACGTCTCAGTCTCAGCTGATGACACCCCACTAGCAGAGCCTTCTGGCTGGCTGAATGAACTGTGGTCGTTAGCCAGCCCTCCTTTCTTTTCCACCTCCTCTCCTCCTCCTCCCCCCTCCGATCCCGCAGCACTGTGATCCTGACAATAAGGACCAGTGAGTAGCCCAAAGGGAGAAGTATTGATACAGGCTTCTAACCGCAGTGGCTCCTTTTCTCTGGCTCCCTCTTCCGCTGGTGAGATCTCTGCGTCGGCACTGCAAACGGTCGTCTCTCCCGGCCCCTTCGTGTCGGTCTCGGCCGAGTTGTGTGGCATTTTGCTGCTGCAGCTCTCCTCAGATGCAGCCTGTCCCTCTTTGGCTGGGAAAGCAAGTGAGCCTTTTGCCTGTGAACAGATTAATGAGAGCCGAGGAAGGCTGTCCAGGAGCCCCTCTTTCTCTCCGACTGCAGAGCTGAGGCACTTTTCTATTCCTCCCAAACCTTCCTCTCCTACGGCTTCTGCGATTGCTACAGTAGCCACTCTCTCCAGTGAATCACTCCTCACGCTTTCTCCCTCTCCCTCGCTTTCTATCACTTCTGGCAACGTGGGTGTTGTCAGTGGCAACGCGGCAACTACCAGTAAAGCCTCTTCAAGGGCACTCTCCACGCCACTCTCTCCCACACAAGTTCGGCTGCTGGAGAGTGGGCTGCGATGCTCCTGTGCGAGCATCGCTGCCTCTGAGGTAACTATAGCCTCCCGTGTTTGTGCATCCGACCTCTTATCAGCGGCAGCATCTTGATTGATAACTGTGGTTTGGACATGTGTCACGGGTGTATTTTGGTCGTTGATGACACCTCCGGTTGCATGATGCTCCCGCTGCGGGGTCTCATCTGAACACTGATTCATGCCACATGGGGCCTCTGTATGGTTGCGGTTTTCTGACTGATGAGGCCTCTGAGGAAGAGCCTGGACGGACGCAGGTGAACAGGCCGCGTCGGTAAGATGATCCTGCCCGCTCTGAGAGGACGATAGCGGGGCGCTGGAGCCGGGCTTTCCCTCAGGAGTCAGCTGTTGCTGGTAGTCGAGCCCATTATCAGACTGTTCCCTACAAATCACAGCCTGCGCGTCTGCCTGTGACATTGATTTGTCATCATTTGCATTTGAATCGGTCTGATTTCCTGCTTTTATGGGAGACGCAGCCTGTGAATCACTTTCAGGTCGCACTACTGTCGTCTCTCTCAGTTTAGTCTCTGCATTCTTCTCCATCTTTCTCTTTTTTCTCTGTCTCTTTTTTTCTTTCTTCTTTGCCTTTTTGTCCTGCTCAGCCTCTTTGTCACTCTGCGGATTCATCCATTTGTCTGTTTTTGACTCCTGGTGGTCCTCAGTGTCATTGTTTGCTCCCGTCTCTGTCTCTGATAATGCATCCTTATCCTTTAAATGAGGATGAATGCTCTCCGGTGTTTCATGAGTTTCAGCTTTGCAAACATTAATACTGGACTCATGACTATAATTTTCGGTCTTTATGTCTACAGTCTCTGTTATTGCCTCTGTGCTTTCCTCCCTAATCACTGTATTACAGTCTAGAGAGCCATTTCCCTCAGTAGCTGCATCAGAACCAACATGATCTCTCTGCTCAGTCGATGCGGCATCCTTTTGTGCTTCTTTCAATGAATCTGTCGTTGTTTCTAATTGTGTACGCGTGGGTGTCTCCTGCAGCTTATCCCTCTCTGACTCTTTTTCTGGCCTCGTCTCTGGACGCTTATCTAGGCTCCGTGTTGCCTTTATTTCACTCTCTGCTAACCCAGCACTATTCCCAGTGCCCAGTATGTAATTCCTAAAACTAAACACAACTGTATCCTTCTGAGTGTTTGCTGCCTCACTGTTTCCGTGTGTATTCTTGTTTCCATGGCCCCCGTTGCTATGTCCTGGCTGGGCTACGATTGGAGGCAGTGACGATGACTCACTGGACTTATTAACCATCCCCTCTCCAGTTTTCTCTCCTACATTATTAAACGTCTCAGGCGTGGTGGAATTAAGTATGCCCAGTGAGGCCATTTGCTCTTCACATTCCTGGAAGGCCTCTTGGAGTTCTCGGTCGAGGAGCACAGACGGAGGAGGGGTCTGGGGTCGGACGTCCGGGGAAGGTGTGGCAGCGGGCCACGGTGAGGGCTGGGCGTCTGTGAGAACTGGGTCGCTGTCATGAGGCCTGAGATGAGGGTAGGGTGACAGAGTTAGGAGTCTGGACTGGCAGGCAGACAGCTGGTCATTCCACGATGCCACAGAGCGAGCGACGCTATTGGCAGAACAGAAGCCCATGCTCTACGATATGCACACACAACACCCAACTGTGCTCAAGAGGGATATTCTGAAACCCCCTACAAGGTAAAATACCAGTTGTTTATAAGCATATGCTGTTAATTACCATGCAGGTCTGTTCATACACACCAAAACACGTGGTTTATTCAGGCATTACAGCAGCCCAGCAACAAGCATTCAAACAAAAGTTCCTTATTTTTATGTGAAAAGTTTAATAATACAAACAAGTTTCATTCCAATAATTTGACAATAATTAGTTGTTGACATTTTTGCAGTACGATGACCATCTGAGAAATATCAGTATAGTCGGAAACCAGCATATCACTGTAATCGTAGTTTGACTATCATTCAGATGTACAGCATTATTTATATTGATGTCTTTATTTTCATACGTTCACAACTGCTAAACCGCTCGGAGCGTCGACTGCCAAAAGACTTCCCACACTGTTTCATTCTGCTCTTTGTTCCACTGCATGTATTCATCCTGCTACACTGGTTACTATGTGAACCGGGAAATAGTTAGCCATTATCTTTATTTATATCTATATGCTCATGTAACTGTCACACTGCTCTGTGCTGTCGGCCCAAAACTCCTCATCGGAAGATAATCTCACTGCTCTTTTCATCCATAATCCTTCTTTTTTTCGGCATGAGTGATGTTTGTGACTACGTTGCATTTGGTAACACTTTAAGATACCTATCATTAATAAATTGTACATTTCAAAGTTACTTAAACTTTAGTTTGTAGTTAAGTTCACTATCAACAAACAAAATAAATGCTTTATGAACCATTCATTAATTTGTAAATGGTTTATAAGCATTATTAGGATGGCCATCATAGAGTTGCTGACTTTAAAATAGCTTAAAATGGCTTATAAAGCATTTCATTGTTTGTAGCTAAAGTTTAATTAACTATAAATCTACCATTTATTAATGGTGGGTATTATAAAGTGCTAGCTTACTGGTATTTTTGCATGTGTTTGTGTTTTGGCTGTGCAAAGAAACATTTGTGCATGTGTGTCATGATAAATAAACAAACTGGAACTTGAATTATGTCCTGTATTTCTCACGCTTACATTTAAAGACTGAAGCTACAACAGCATGAAAGTGACAATGCTACTAGTAGCCACTACTAAGAATTGTGTAGCAGCATCCGTGTACTGCAGTGTACGCCTACCACAAGGCTGATGTGTACTGTTGAAAAGTGTTCTAAAAGTTTTTTTTTTAAAAGCTTATATGTAACGGATAATGATTATAAGCTTAAGCCCTATCTGTAAATGCAACATGAGCCACGTTACGTAATACGTAATAAAAGCCTTTATATGTTTCCTTAATAGAAAAGGGAAGTTAATCAATCATGTCATCACATAAATGTGCTCATACAACAAATACTGCCTCATGAATCAGATATCAAAGCGGTGACTCTGCCTTCCAAACACTCCCTGAACTACAGAGCACGCATTAAAATCATTCCGTTTAACAAGTCGGCTCGCTTTGTGCCAGTCACTTGTAACTGCTGAGTCACTGTTTAGCCTTTAGCCGGCAGCAGTGTATGAAGATGCTGTGAACCCATCTTAATCGTTAATCCCCTCTGAGTGTATGGATCCTCCATGCCCTCCGAAATGCCCTGCTGAACTCCCACTGGCCTTATACGACGACAAGAAGGAGCCGTGATGACAAAAGTCTTTGCTCCAGTCCAGATGTGAATAAACGAAGTGAGACATGTTGTGATTGGTTAATACAGTCTTGCACGATTGCTCCGTAAAGACTCTGTCATTTCCTTGTACACAACCTCTGCCCACGTTACTTACTCACCTCGCGGACCTACCACTCAAGCCTGTGTCTTATTCACTCGGCACTCCCTTTTTAAAGGCTGGGCAGAAAAACAGACTAAACTGTTTGCAGCCGGCAGAGTTTTTATATGCGACAAGCTGCGGCCTGCCTTATCTACCGGAGGCTGAATAGACCAGGTGCTTCTTGAGGGGGTTGCCTTCAAACACTGTGTATGACCAAAAGTAAAGCATCATTATATAACATTAGAAAAGTAAGATGTAGCACTTCAACTGAGTAATTAACAATTAGTTTCGCTAATTTTACATTCATACTTTTACAAATCAGCGTCAAGCAATTGAAATGATACCACTGCAATGAGGCAGGTTGTCAGAGTTCTCAGACAAATAAGTGCGATTTTATGCCAGAACGTCAGGCAACACAGAAGGCAGCACATGAAGTCAGTCAAAAGTCTGCAGATAATTCAACCAAGCATGAAAAAAAAACTGTGACCACACCTCAAAACAAGTCTGCTTAGACAGGCAACACCCACACAGATATCATCACACATCACGGGGGCAAGTTAGAAACATTTAGCCATCCTGTTGACTTTCTGTTCCACTCCATGCTCCCCCGGTTTTTACTCTGCATCATCAGCAGACCCTCCCACTATCCAGCCCCCCCGCCCCATCATGCTGAGTCCTTCATGTGGTACCTTGTATCTAGAACCACTGATGGTCGGCTGACCTCTGTGCGATGCTGCAGGCCCTCCAGCAGGGGGTTCACCTGCTCACATTTCCTCTCACCTGAGCTAGTCTGAGTTCTGCTGACACAAACCCACACAGCCCACACGCACACAGGCGTGCACACGCACAACCAATCCACACCAGATTAACTTTCACCTTGACTGAATTCATTCATACAAACTCATTCAGATATGTTACCTTACAGAAAACAACTCAAGCAAAATGAACATCCAATACATTATTATACTGGAATTCAATAATATGCAATTTTTAATGATGAACCTGCATCTTCTAGTGAATGCTTATGCATTCAAATTAGCCTAGGTAATATTACTATTATGTGTGACAGACTGCTTATTGTAAACATACCTAAGTGAGTGAGAAAGAGCCAGAAACTAGAGCTACTCACACCATCTAAAGCCAGGCAAAGTGTTATTGTCTGTATATTTGTTAACTCTGCCTTTTCCTTTCTTTGCCTCTCGCCCAATGCATGCTGGGATAGCCTCCGGGTCCTCCATTACCCTCAGCGGGAATGAACAGGTGTAGAAACTAGATGAGCTAGAGGTAGATCAGGTACTGTGTCTGTCTACTACAACTCAAAGCCCCTTGTTGGTTTCAAATCTTCAGTGTTTCTCTATAACTGACTCACTTTCCTAATAGACAGCACTGAACTATGCAGGATTTTGCTAAAGAAACAAAGTATAGACTTTACTTACTGTCTGACCCACCAGAAGAGTGTGTCTGCAGGGACCCTGCCCTCTGTCTGTATTTTCATATCTCCTTAGTATTTTGCTGTGTTTAGGGTTAAACTCAGTGATTATGGAGCAAGATAATTGACTGTTGAGTCTCATTCCCAGGCTCTCCAAAACAGACGACAAATCCGGCCTTTTAAGGCGGCTAGTCTCTATTGGTTAGTAGAAAAAAGGGGACTGTTGGGCCTTGACGGAGGCACGCGCTCTACCAAGTGCCATTCTAGTTTATCAAGAATTTGGCGCTCAAAGGAAAAAAAGCTCATTCTCTTCATGCAGACTGTGTGGCTGTGGTTTGACAGAGCTGCGTCACATTTTGATCCAACTATTGCTGAACTCTGGTGTCTAGAAGTATGTGACGTCACCTTTTCTCTACTGAGCCCTGCCAGCTTTAAATCAAAAACTCAAATGTAGACATCTCTCATGTGAAATAGTCAAAACTGTTCCAACTGTGTGAGAAAACTGTGGGCTCATGCCTGACCCGGTGGCTCCTAATAAGAAGCTGGTTGAGAAAAATTGGTTGTCCGAGGCCTTTAACACTGGTTACGCTAGTACAGAGTGTATATTTGGCATTTTGTGTGGTCAGGTTATTCTCTATGTAATGAAGAGAAGCTAGAATAACTACAGCTTCGATTTTCCATGCTGTATTTCCTTTTCAGGAAGTAGAAGAAGAATGCAAACTGGGGTTATCAACATGATTCACACTTCCTCGGAACTGTAAGAGCCACCACGAGCCAAGTCCGCGACGTGTTTTTCTACTGTCTGAAGTATCAAGCTTCATCTTGACACTCAGAGTGAAACTGTGAAAACTGGGTTTATGTGTAAATGTGCGTGTAACCACCCGACTTACCCCAGCGAAGACTCCCAGATGTTGAGCTCACTGCTGAAGTCTAGGCTGGGCAGCAGGTCATGAGGAAACTCCAAGTCATCCTCCTTGTCCTCCTCCTCGCCAGCTGCACTCCTGCTCTCCTCCACCCCGGTGATGACTGGGACGTCTGGGAGAACTGGTTGGGACAGCAGACTCTGCTGGCTGGTGGAGGCCTCTGTCAGCAGCGTCTTCTCGTCTCTCCGGGTTGAACTCTCAGCTTCAGCCTGCGGGACAGTAAAGTATTATTGTCTCTGATAGATGAGTGTTTACTTAAACAAGTGTGAGCACGCTGCGGGCAAACATGGGGACGACTGGGGATTTAAAGCTCAAAGCCAAACATCACGAACAAATAACTCCACCCATGTGTTAAACTATTAGGTGGAGGTTGTGTAGTAATGCACAGGTCACTTTGGTCTTCCTCTCAAACATCTTATTTTTGTCTGTCATCTTGCTATTCTATTACTATCAGTGAGATTCAAGGGTTATTTTCAGCATTATAGCCTCAAGTATATGCCAGACTATGTGCATCAGCCTAATCTCTGAAGAAACGTGTTAAATCAAATGTATGATCATTGCAGTCTGGTGTTTTCTACCTCACGAGGAAGTTTTCCCAGGCTGTCAAAAAGAATTGTACCCAGCAACTAATCATTTAATGCTAACCAGTTCTACAGGACTGTGACAATCACAATCATGCATGTGGTTTAATCATTGTCTAGAGTAGATAACTCAGATTTCCAATCTTTAACTCTCTCCTTCATCTCAAGTAAATAATTAAGATGTCCCTTTGATCCAAGCCAGTCACTTTCTGAATCAACCTGAGGAGATTTGCATTTAAAATGCGACTTAATCCGGCTTGAAACCTCATGCGCGGACACAACATGGAGCACTTGGCCTCGGCTGTTTTCCCTTTTCTGTTTGACAGATGGCCAGAGTCCAACCACAGCCACACACCACAACACTTGGCTGTGGCATCGCGTTGCAGCAACACTGCCCTCACAACACACAACATTCAAACTGTGTGATGGAATTTCTCCCACATAGTCTGCCCTTAGTTTACAGAAGGAAAGGTTTCCCTTATTTTTCCACCGCTCAGACATAAACCGAGGTGAATGCAGGTGCAGGTGGACAAATGTGCACTTGAAACAGACAGATATAAACATGTGCAGCTGTATAACCTCCAACACTCAGCGTGTCCGGGACATGTGCACATGAGCTGTGTCTTACAGAGAGATCCTGTTTTCAGCGAGTTAGGATGTGAGTACAGAAGGATACAACACCACTGTGGCGGAGCTCTGCACTGCTGAGATTTAGAATTGAATCTGTTCATTCATTATTTATGAAGCACGAGTAGACAGCACGGCTGCACACAAGCAAGGGTGACTATCATGACAAGCTGAAATGACGAGCAAATCAACTCTTTACACAGTTTTGGAGACAAACGTATTTACATTTATTCTTTCCCTATCAAACACTTGCATTGCTGTTTATGGCCGAATCTATTTTGCTCATTTAAAGGTAAAGTATGTGGGATTTTCACCCAAAAACCCTCTAAACTAACAAATCTCAGTGCTAACTCATGACCCAGTGGATGTGTGTGGCAGTGTCTGAGCCCCTGCCTTCTAACTGTATTTTCTCTTTTTCTCAGCATTTTGATTTGTGAGTGTCATTTCTAGGGCGACAAAAAATACTGATGCTATGGGTCGTCGCGTGGCAACTATATCACTCTAGAACTGTTTATTACGTCTGGTTTGTTTACAAGCAAACAACCAACAAATCCTGCACAGTCTGCCTTTAAGTTTTTAATATGCATACTAAATTAACATGCTATCTCTATTTTCATGCGTGAATGAACGAACTGACAACACAGTTTCTTGCGGTTTCACTTTGTTTATATTTGGCGTACCCTGCCACCTTTCCAGCTTAAAAACAGCCTGTTTAAAAAGTTAAGGAAATTGTAAATATTTCTAACTTTGTAACACGACCTTTCTGAGTTTCTGAATTGATTTCCCAGTACTACACACTGCCCCTTTAACTGGATGTGGATGCTGGAGACAGATGAACAAGTGAAGCAGTGTGTGAGTCACTGCCCTCACCTGTGTGACCACTACAAAAGGCCTCCGGTGCGTGACACAATCGAGGACCAACGGAGGATCTCTTGTGTTACTCACACGCGAAAACAAACAAGCAGCTCAAAATCCCGACTGTGCCTTTAAAACTGTCAAAACTGCAAACCGAGCACCCTCTCTCTCTCTCTCTCCTCGCATCAGCCTATGCAGAGCTGAAAGCCACATTAGGTTATTTTTAAACTTACTAATTTAGACTTTTCTTGCAGACAAAAAAACAACACATCAGAAAGTGTCACTCTGAACGCCAGTGATCTCACTACTGCTGAGAAAGAAATCTTCCACGCCTTAACTGGTCATACAAGCAGAGATGAACTGTCTGTTCTCATGACGTAGCTGCATGCTGACGTGATCTTGGGGTTTCCTGTTTCCTGCCTGAGCTCTCACCTTGAACACCTCCACCGACATCAACTCAGAAAACAGCGTGCCTGTCCAAGTGCCCCTACATTCTTGTGAAGATGCTGGCGGAAAGAGCAATGCCCACGCTTCAGTGTAGACTGAGCCCGGCACATGCGGCTCTGCCTGTTATTAATTAACCCACAGGAACAAAACAGAAACAGCAAGCTGTGGTTGCCTGGCTACTTGTCCAGCAGTCAGTCAAAGTGATCCCCACTGTTAATTCAATGTGTCAGAGCCCGTGTGCTAACACAACTGTGATGCTTCACACATGACTGTGGCGAACAAGAACAGGACATCCACACACACACACACACACAAACATTAAACAAGCCCATCCACTCTTTCTACCCCTCCAAGTTTCACCCCACCATCCCTGTGTTGCACTTACCCAGCAGCCCGCTGTGCTCCTCCACTGTGCTGAAGGTGACTCTACAGTGCAGTGCAGCTCCTCTGCTACCCTGCTACCTTGCTCGCTGCACAGGCGGCCTCTGCAGGGCTCAGTGTTTTGAAGGGGCCAGAGGACGACACAAACATGCTGCAACACATGCTGCTGCTGACGCTCCCTCTCTGTACTGACTCAGCTAACTTCCTCCTCCTCCTCCTCCTCCTCCTCCTCCTCCTCCTCCACAGCCCTGTCCTGTCCTCTCCTGCTGCTGCCGCTCCCCTGTTAAATTTCCATGAGCCTCCTCAAACTCCTGCAGTGTGTGTGTGTGGGGGTGTATGTGTGTGGAGTCTAGAAACACTACACTACCACGCACTGATAAACACAAAGCTTGCTGCTGGTGGGACTGACTGACTTGGCTGGGCTGGCCACAGGGAAGTGCTGAGACTGAGACACTCCTCCCCCTCTAATGTACACTCTTTCCACTCAGCTCTCTTTCTATTCCCTCCTCCTCCTCCTCCTCCTCTGTCTCCCTTCCCTCTTTTTTTTTCTTTCTTCCCTTCTTCCCTATCCACTCCTGCCCTCCCTCCTCCGTCTCCCACGCCGGTTGCACAGGCTGACAGTGCCTCTGCAGGTGAACACTGGGAATTAGGCCAAGGGTCGGGCCTGCAGTGACCCCCTGAGTGGGGATCAGGTTACACTCCAAGAAGCTTTGGTTACATTCAGACACACAACATCCTCCTGCATTACAGAAGCTCCCACTTCACTCAACTTTGACCTCTCAGTGTTGCTAAGGTCTGGCATCACCAGGACACGGCAGTGTATTACTAACATGCCAGGAAAAGAAAAATAAATAATTTTATATTGTTAAAGGTTTATTGTTAAAACAAGATATTCTCACATTACTATGTCATACAAACGTATCACATTATAACAACAATCCTTTCTTGTTGCAACAACGTACTATTTATATTTTTATAAGATGAAACATTTCAAATTATAACATGATAAGATAATGTGAAAATAACTTAGAATTAGAGTTCCACTGTTGCTCAATCTTATGGGCTGATGCCGATACTGTGTTAGCAAGTGAATTAAACTTGATGCAAAGATATATATCAGAGGCAGGACGTTTAAAAGCATCTTTTTCTGCATTATAAGTTTCATATTAGCGCACGTCAGGCAACACGTAAACCACTGCCGATATATCTGTGAGAGGCCAACATCAGTCAGCCAATAAAGTATAACCACAGGGCTCTGCTTATTATAGCGTGGGAGGCTCTGTGTTATAACAATATGTTACCACATTATGAGTTTAAAGGTTTTATGTTATAACGAGATTTTTAAAAAGTACAACAAGAAAAGTTTATGACATAAAACATTTGTATTTCACAATAATGTGAAAACATCTTGTTATAACAAAGAAGTTACTGAAGAACACGATACTGATCAAGTTTTCTTTTATTGAAATGTTTCATGTTATAACAAGGTAAAAACATAGAACAATTGCTTGATACGTTTTTTATTTCATATAAATATGAGAATATCTTAAATGTTCTCAATATAATGCAACACTGATGTATTTTTCTTCTCCTGGTATGGCAGCAATAGACTCCCACAACAGTACAACTGGACATGACAGCACCTTTTCCTTGACACTGAACTTAACAAACACTCCCGGAATGATCACATGTGATCCTTTAGTTTAGACCAACAGCTGTCAGTGCGCTGAGGCAGTGAATGCCAAACCTTGACTGATTCTCTCTGGATAAAACACCAACCACGATATAAGCATTATCTCATGTGGATTTTTTTTTACCTCTCTGATGTGTGTCCTCTCCTGACAAACCATGAGACATGGTACGAATACACCAAATATATTACCAAGCTACAAAACCAGATATGGGTAGCAAAAGGCGTTGCATTTACGAGGAAACACAAGCCTCCAAAGGATGCATTTCCAAGTGTTGAACACGAGTGATTGCATTAACAAAAAGGACTCACAAAAGAACCACAGCTAACAAGATCAACAAAGCATCAAAAACACACACTGACACAAATGTAGAAGGTATAAAAAGGTTTGAATGTTCATATTCACCATATTCCTCTTTGGAAGTCAGAGCTAAAAGTATGATTGCTTTGCTTTTTATGATAGCAGTTGGGATGACTGGTACATACTGGTTTGACATCATATTGCACTTTGAACTTTGACTCTTTTGCTCAGACATCAGTCCAGTTTGCTTGCAAAAATTCAACCAGATGCAGTTGGCCGTCCTGGTATTTTTGTGGCATACTGACCTTGACAAAGATTAATAACTCATGTTTCTGATCTACTAAATAGAGTAGTAGTATGGTTATTGGAACACAGCATAAGACACTCACATGCTCTCACACACGCACAAACATTTGTACCTGTGGGTAGTCATTTTGATTTTCCTGAGGTGGAAACAGAACAACATTTTCTGGAGCGCCCTCTTCTGGCTGTAATGGGGAATGAAAGAGTTCAACAAGAGATCTTAAAGAGGAAAAAAAGCCCTCCTGTGCAGCATGTAGCAGTGCTGGTGTGCACTGAGAACAAATCACAGTTGTTTTAAAGGCTAAGGTAAGAATGTTAAACCCACACTGCAATCACTGTTAGTGAGGGTCCAGTGCACATTTTTTCAGTCTATAGCTCAGAGACAAATGTTTATGTTAATCCTATTAAGATAATCCAGAATTCCACTGCTGAAGTCCTCCAGTCACATGTGGAAATGGCTGATTTTCTTCTTAGCTGTCTTTTTTTTTTTTTTTTGTAACTGCTGTGACATAGTACACAATTACAGCAAAAAAAATGATGCTCGACACAGGTTCATTGCAACAATAATTCCTGCATGCAATCTGGAGGCATACATAAAGTAATGGCCCTCCAACCATTACAGGAATGATGGATTTTATAAGATGCATTAAAGCAAAAGCTTGGAAGTATCAGGGTGTGCAGCAGTAATGGCATCTATCTCTGTTCTTCCCCCGTTAACCACGAACTAGAACAAGAGATGTTATCTAAGTGCTTATTAGACGAGCCTCAATTAAACATGGGAATGTACACAAAGTCCAGAGCTCCGTGCACATCCCATGTGTTTTACTGAAGCCAGCAGTTAGTAATTAAGCGGGTAAGTGTTAGTTTTGTTAGTCCTCCGTGCACCAAAATAGTTCAAGGCATGTATGGCAGCACGGAGGGTGGCGAGAAGCAAAAGCCCGGCGAGCTTGCCCTTACCGCCGCCTCAGTGGTGCTGTTCTCGTTCCCCATGGCTCAGCCAGCTGCAGGGCCACGACTGCCCAAACCAACAGCCTCTCACATCAGCTGGCTGAAAGACACCAGCACAGAAGGACCATCAGCACACGACTGTACGCCGACACACACAGGGCGAACGGGGGATCTGTGGTCCCCTCGGCGGTCACACACTCATGCCCTGCAGGATTAGAGGTCTGTGGTATGGGGTTGAACAAGCAGGGAGGGAGAATGGTAAGTGTGTGTTGTTCTTAAGATTAGGAGACATGTGAGGCAAAGACCTCCCTCCAGGAGCAAAGGGCAGGCTTCGACTCGGCCGATGTGGGCTTAAAAGCAGGAGCAACATCCTCGTTGATACTGTGGAACAAATATCTATCAGTCATAAGAAGTTGATTCCAGAGATCACTGTAACGAAACATCAGACACATTTAACTCCCGCTGCAGCGAGGAACTGTGACGAACAGGCCCCATCTGGTCTTAATTACGACAAACAAATGGCATCGCTTTGCCTCCCAGGATAAAAACATCTTCGCATGCAGCCTGTCATTTCGTGCCATGTGATCTGACTGTGGCCCAGGTCAGACCCGGCATTAACATTCGCCCTGAGTGATTCACTCACAAGTGGACAGCTCACCAATGCCAGTGTCAGTTCACACCTGGCATTGGCATGCGTGTCAACTCTACATGCAAATGAACACACACATCACCGGGACACACTGAGGTGATGTTTTTTAAACAAAGAAATCAGGATTTCATGTATTTCATTTGTCAAATGTGCAAGAAATTTGACATAGAAAGTGTTTCACAAAGTTTAGAAAGCTTCTCCTAACTCAAAAACGTACAAAATTGTGCAATTTCTTAAGGGAGTAGACGGGGACAAACTAAAGCCTGCATTTCTCAAATTTGTTTGACATGTTTGCCAACAATAAACTGTTGTCTTTGCTTATAAATCTAGTGTCAATGGTGAAATCAATTGAACAATCAATTGTTCAAACACCCGCTAAATGTTGGCAGGTGGCATTTTGGGCATTCGCACCTGTACTTCAAGCTGTTCCTCTCCTGATTGGATCACTCAGAGCGGATCTTAACACCAGGTCTGAACAGGGCCTGAGCGACTGTAGCACACTGACACAGTGACTGAGGCTGTAAAATAATCCTCACGTTGTAAACAACAGATTGTGGTGTCTCTTGGCTTCCAGCAGTGTTCAGTCTGTCAATCCACAGGAGCATCTTCAATCAGCTTTTTCGTTTTATTTTGAAAGGTTTAAGGAAATGGACAGCAGCTCTTAACCACGCACTAACTGTAGATCAAATAATGGGGAGAATCACTTATGTAATGACACGTTGCCGGTCGACCATCTTTCTGTCCGTCACACGAGCGTTCCTCTGCTGCATGCGCCGCAGCTGAGCAGTAAACACGGCTCACACAGGAAGGTTGTTTGTGCATTCCTCATATGACTGCAGGGACTGTACGTCGCTCCGTGTGCAGTCAGAAAGCACTGACCTGAATATGCACGACTTTATAAATAGAGTTGTGTCCTGTCCACTGCTGTTAGTCTTTATTCCGGTCTTGTGCACAATTAGTCATGCACACTTTATTTCCACGCAGATGTAAAGGCTGTATACTTGAATTGTGTGTGTGTTTGTGTGTGTGTGTGTGTGTGTGTGTGTGTGTGTGTGTGTGTGTACTTTAATTTCTTTTTGTCATATGTCCTATCATTGTTCCAATATCTGTCCCATACATCTTAATTCTCACTTATTCCGTGATGTGGCAAGTCTCCTCCCAATGCCCGCCTGCTTTCTATTTGTGTGAATGGGGTGTAATTTCACCCCCCCCACACACACATACACACACACACACACACACACACACTGTGGAAGCGTGTGCACTTTAACCGACAGGCAGTGTTTCAGGGCTTTTTGGCAGCGAGGAAAGCACCGGGGCAAATCATATGATTAGACTGCTGCCAGGTCCCCTCTTGCCTCGTCCCCGGCCCGTCAGTCACTCAACATGGGCCATCTTCTGAGCTCTTGCGGGTTTGGACGAGCGCCGTATGTCAGTGCTTAGACACCTGCAGCGTGAGGTCACTGATTCCTGACCTGAATCTGACCCCTCTGACACAAAGACCCAGCAGGAACACAACTTCTAAACTAAACAGAATCCTGCATTTCTGACATATCTTTTTTATAATAGATTCTTTCTCATGAGGAAACAGACCAAGAACACATTCGCACCACAGATTTAAAAGCATAGTGGCCAAGGCGACTGGAGCAAATACATTGAAATGACCATACCACATTAAATGAGATGTTAATAAACATCGCAGTCGCACACATTTCATTACAAGCTGTAACGCGCCCCACCTTCTCCCCTTTTGTCCCCTCATTTCCATTTCACCCTCCTCCATCTGAAGGACCAACATAAAGCAAACAATCCAAGATGTGCACCAGTTCTGTGCTACTCACCACTGCAAACAGGAGACTTGTCCCCACACAGTGTCTGCCTCAAGCTTTCAATAAAGCCCTCTGCTCTGTGTTTACTGTCAGACTCGAGGCTGGTGTTTGTTTCTGGAGCCTCGGTCCCTCTGTTGCTATTTTTGCATTGGAGGCTCAGTGGGAGGAGAGGACGAGGGGTGGAGGGTGGACACAGGTCGGGGGCCAGGAGGAAGGGAGGGGATTGAACTGGAGCTAGAGGAGCCATGATGTGGGGGGGGGGGGGTCACCTGCTCTGACTGAGGCTCAGGAGGCCGGTCGGTCAGCTGGAGGAGGGGGGAATAGTTCTAAGGCGACGCTGTAAACAAACAGGAGGTGTCAGACCTCCTCCTGGACTGATTACGTCCCTCCAGCTTCTTTCGCATGTATTCATCCTCTTAACTTGTGCGCTGATGCTCTTTGGATGCCTCCCTTCACCGTCCACAGGGTGCAGCAGTTCAAAACACACTCGCACAACTACAAACCTGCAAAAAAGCTACAAATGGCAGAAATAACAAAGCAAACTAGAGACAGAATCGCAGATTTAGACTACAGAGGGGTTGGAATGTATTTTGGGAGCTTTTGTATCATCATCATCACAGAGGCCATCTTGAGCCGAGTGCCCGAGTCTGTGGCCATTTTTATCATCCCTATAAATACCACTGATTTGATCAGCTCTGCTTGTGACAGTCACCACAACATCCTCGAAAGAACACTTGCTCCCTCCTGTCCTGTCCTGCAGGGCTCTCTCCATTGTCGGCTGCCTGTCTTCAATCCGTGCATCAACCTGCCTCCCGTCCTCCTCCACCACATCAGCATCACCCTCTCACTTTTTATACTCCCCCTCCCTTCCTCACCCCCTGCTGCTCGCCTCCACCGCTCCTTTTCCTCCCCTGACGTCGCCCCTCCTCCAATACTAGAGTACACCTTCTCTCAGCTCCTCACCAGTGCAAATTATCCCAGCTCCCCTTCCACGCTCTCTCTCTCTCTTTGCTCGGTCACACAGACATGGATGCTACGCTGCAGTCAGCCTCTCCCGTGTTTACCTGGCGGCGTGACATTCCGATGCAGCTCCCCATCTTGTATTCCATGTCCTCCTCCGGTGAAGTGACTCTGGCACTACACGGCTGGCAGAGCACCTTCCTGCAGAACTGCATCCTTATCGGTCAGAGCCAGCATCTCCAGAGCAGGCAGAATCTGTGCTGGAGCTACAGAGTGAGTGTGTGTGCACGCCTCTGTGTCTGCAAGTGACTAACAAATGCTCTTCACTGCATCGCCCATGGTGCGCCTGTCACATGTATTTTCAAGCCATTGTTATATAAAAAAAAAAATCTACGTGACGTAAAGGAGTCCAGCCTGATCAAGTGAGTGTGGGAAAAAAAAAAGAAAAAAGAGGGAGCTCCTCTTTTCCAGCCTCATGTGCAGCTTTGCCTCACATCACGGCACGGGTGAGCAGACTGACGCTCTGCTTTGGAGGGAAAAAACGCTCAGAGAGGGAGAGAGGAAGAGATGGGAGGCAGCATAAAGGGTGCCTGTCGCTTTAAAAGACCCTGGAGATGGCAGGGATGATGGTGGTACAGCACTCGCGATGAGGATGCACGATAGTCCAGTGAAATGTGATCGTGGTGAAAGTCCACTCAGCCAAAATAGAGCAGGAGGGACAATATCAGCCCAGACAGACTGAAGGATTGTGTGTTTTGTTAGCTCCAGTCTGTCTGTTGGTACCTACACATGTGTGCAATGAGAGCAGCAACATGGATCCTGATCATATATTTTACCAACAGACCTCAGTTTAACTGCCTACAGTGTGTTTTCTTTCAAATGGAAATCACACATTTAAGACCACACAAACAAAGACCTTTTTTTTGGACTTGTAATCATCATTATAATTAAAGTGCCGGCAAATGTTCTCAACACTCCACCTCACAGGAATGAAGAGCCTAACCTAGGGGTGCGTGATACAGATTTTTATTTCAGGAATTATTGAGAACTACCTGCTTCTCTTTGTTGATACCAATAAGTTAGATAAACATTTCCCATTCTTGTATTTTAAAAAGCCCATTAAATGTAGTTTATGGACATTAGCAGATACCAGAGGCTAAGATGTGGTCAGTAAAGACAGATGATTATATTCCCATATCTCTAATCAGATTTGTTGTCTGGTCTACAGTGCATGGCCCCACCCAGCAGCAACGACAGCATGCTGCGCTTGTTCTTCTCCTTTTGTTTATTGGTGGATTGCAAACCACCACCGACCGTTTCTGTGTGCACCGCTCAGAACATTATTGTCTTCTTATATCAAGTGTTTTAATAGCTCTATATTCCGTCAGTAATCACTGTTATAGAGTCTTTAGTCAGTAACCCACATCTCCCCTTCCCCTGCTCATGTAGTAAAAGAGGAAAGACATGTTCCGGTATCCCTGCCTGCCCAATCAGGACAGAAAAGTCCATAAAGAGACGGTCCTGTCTGCCCAGGCAGACAGAGAGAGCAGGATCTTCCTGTATTAGTATCTTTGGAACAGGGAAAGCTACCAATTCCAGCGCTCCCTGTGACACTTTTACTACCAAACAGGCCAAGTGATGAAAAACGCTTGAAGAAAAAAATAAAGAGGCAAAGAGAACTGCCTCAAAAAAAATAAAGTCATGCAAGTTTGGTGACGGAGAGGAGAGGAAGGGGGGAATCGCTGACTCCAAAACGGACAGCGAGTCAGCTAAAATGAGAACAGCTATTAGCCAATTAAAGAAAAAATTCAACCGATAAACAGCCAGTAATATAAATTGTAATAACATCAATTTTCATATAAAATATTCATTAGCTGTTTTGAAATGCAGTCTATAATGCTGAGACCTTCTGCAGAATAAAATTAGCAGTTTTCAACACCGGCGTTTTCCACATATATAAATCACAACAGGATCCGCTTTCTCTTCTTTTTCTTTTATTATTCAAACAATTAAAAACAGTAAAAATTAAAACTCACAGTTTACAAGTGTAACCTACACAGGGACATTGCAAAAATGTGTCAAACAGATTGACTTTTTTTATTTAGAAATAAAATTAAAAAAAAGAAGAAAGAAACACGACACCTAAAAACAATGCTCATTTCCAGCAAACCAAACATGGCAGGGTCCATCACTCAGTCTGCGTGTTCGGAGGATGAATCATTGTGTCTGTGATGTCGAAGGCATCTATGAGCTCCTGGGAAAGAAACAGTGCTTACATTGATATCACGTACGGAGGCAGAACAGCCGTGCTTGCACTTTTTTGAGTTTGAGATGACAGCGTAAAAAAATAATAATACAAGCATGGCTGCTTTTGTCTTCTGTAATTACGATCAATGACACAAATAACACCACAGAGGATAATATTTCTCCGTGTTCGGGCCAGTGTTTGCTAACCTTCCATGTCTTCGGGCTGAAAGAGACGATGCACTGTTTACGACTTTGGGATCCTCCAGCTTCGACTTCCCCCTCCTCTACAGGCGCTGAGACACAAAAATACAACACTGGTAAAATAATTCACCAAAAGACGTTTCATTATTAAGAATAGTACGACAAAATGCTACATCTTCTCACCTATACAAGGCAATTTGGCATTATCCAGATACATCCGTGCCAAACCATCCTGAAACACAAAAACAACACTGTCACGCCTGCTGACCGTCACTAGAGGGCAAAGAAGCTCAGCTGAAACACACTGTGGAGCACTGAGGGCTCACCCTGATCAGAAAGGACGTGTGGAAAATGTTCTCGACTGTCCGCGAGAAGGAGCTGGGGTCGATGACGAACTCGTAATACGATATTGGGGATGTTGCTGTTGTACAAACAAACACACATGAGCACATTAAAAAAAAAAACACACACAATGGTGAAATGTTAACGTCTGTGAAGTGGACTTTGAACTCACGATCATCTTGGTAATAACTCTTTAGGTATCCCAGGATCCTTTCAACTTCTTTCTCTGTCGCTTCTTGTTGGGAGTCTTCCATTTTCTTCAGCTGACAGACAAAATCAACAAGATGCAGTAAGTAGCTGGGAAAACAAACCCCTCTCAATCTAACACGTTAACATTATCTTCAACTATAAAATGAAGGAAAAAAAGCATTCAGAGAAATCTTGTGTTACTAATTACATAATCATGAATTCAAAAAGCTCCGGTCAGAGAAGGTTTCCTCAAACACAGGTCCAGAACATCATCATTTCTGTTTTGCACTTTGATCCAGTGCCTTAAATTCAGATTTGGGTTGGTGTGTTTGGGCGTCACATTTCGGCTTTTAATTTTCACCACAGTCTCAGATATGATTCATACTGCTTTTGAACTGTCTGTGGGAAGAACGAACATGTAACAGGCCGTTACTGATTAAAAGCTCTGTTTTCATTGTCTGTCGTCTCGTCTCTATTTTGCGTGTGCAACCGTTTTACTGGAATCACAAAGCTTAACGCAACACTCAGATTTGATTGGCTGAGTAGCATCATGTGGGTGAAATTGAACAGCACTCCGCCTGCTAGCAACTTTAGGAGGGAGGTTGCAGGTTAACAAGGGGGATTGTGTCCCCCACTCGAAATCCTTACTGACTGGAGCCATGGAAGTGTGAGTTTAGCTACCTGGGTGGGCATTATCCTTTTAGCTTCCTTGCTTGGTGCCTTCCGTTGCCGTTCTACTCTTTGCTTTGGAGGAGGCGGCTCTGCATGAAATGAACCCATCCTGATCGAAAGAACCACAGGGATGAGAAAGTCAGCGACAGAAATGACTGCTGTGGGACGATAACAGACCAGCAACAATGCAATATGAACCTATAATTAGTAATAAAAGTAGGCTTAATGTGCACTCCAACTGCATTTTTCCCGGGACATCACAACGGAATGATGGTGCTTTTCCCGTCATAAGAGGTTGTTGTAATAGGTTGTTGTAGGCCCTGGCACTGAAGTCTCAGCTGGCACATAACATGCTGAGGTACTCACATATAGTGGAAGGACGGGGCCGTCCTGAAGCAGCACTCGGCTCTCCTGGCCAGTCTGTGCCAAGCATCCTTGGGCAGGTAACCATCGACCACGTCCCCGTTCTGCTGCTCATCCTCCCCGTCTTCAAGTCGGTTGAGACCCATGAAGGACAGCTGTGGGAGGAGCAGAGAGATCTCGATATGACCACCCCACTGTGTGCTGCTATTGAACTCGCATTCCAAAACAGACATTTTTCGTTTTCTACAGTGCATATCGATACATGATTATCTTGTTCGGGGTGTGAATAATGAAACTAAAAGGTACAAATACATGTTGCGGTAACGTCAACTGTTTCAACAAATAAACTGCTTCATTTCAGGAGAGGTCTGTGAACGCTCAACTCTCCCAAACCCAACTATTTGTGTACACAGTCGTAACGTGTATACACAACAAACTCACTCACAAGGTGCTCGGCGAAAGCGGTGGGATCAAACGTGTTGCCCTCAGCGAACAGCTGGGTGGCTTTCTCCTTCCCCAGGTCTGTGGCCACAACGAGGAGCTGGGCGTCCAGAGCTGCTTCTCTCGCCTGTCGGACTGCGAAGGAACACAAATCAAACTGAATGATGATGACGATGATGATGATGATGATGATGATGATGATGATGATGGACTGCAGCCCAAAAAAAAAAAATGCGTTCAGTTGTATGACACTTACCATCTTTAAAAAGTTTGTTTGCTTCTTCTAAAACTTCTGTGAGTTTGTTGTTGGAGGGACTCAGCATATCTTCCCTGTTCTCTGAAAAAACACAAGGAGGAAACACATCAAGAGATTTGTCAACAAATAAACAACAACAACAACAACAACAACAACATTAACATGTCTGCCTGTGCGTCTCACTCACGTTGCACTGAGTTGATGAGGTCTCTGTACTTGCTCCGTATCTCCCTCCTGAGTCCGGGGTCATTGTCGTCGTCTTGCAAGTCAGCTGGGCCGAAGTCGCAGCCGCCGTTGTCCCCGTCAGCCTGCTGCTGTTGCTCTGCTCTCCTCCCGCCAGCGGTGCCATTCTGCCGGGGAGCTTCCTCATCGCCGCCGCTCCTGGTTCTCTTCATCGTCAGTTAGTCAGCGGACGAGCTGTTTGAAGTTGAGAGGGGAAGCGCGTTAATGCAACACTTTCCGAGAAACAACATGTATGTTTCTGTCTGCTGAAGTAGCTTACAGAGGATTCGCCTGCTTCTGGCGGAAGAATGAGAGCATGTGTTTATGTAGATCGATGTCAAACTGTTAACGTTAAACCGTGCTAAACCTAACATAGCCAAAGACGTTTGAAAAGTCAAGATAGAAATCCGCTAATTTGTCAATGTAGGCTAGGTGGGAACTGTTGCAGGTGTTAAATTAAATATAACTCGATTAACGCATGTGGTTAAGATAAAGTATTCGGCTAAGCTATAATATGGTACTAAATTTGTGCTAAATGACAACTAACCACAGCTAACGTTACTGACAGCTACTGAGGGACAATATTTGTAAATTACTTAAGGCTAACATAAACTGTTCACTAAATTCCAATGACGTACAGCCTTGATTCTACTGCGAGTAGGCTAACACGCAGTTCACAAACACCCTTAAAGCAGACAAACATGTTTTATCAATATAAAACTTGGCGAATACCAACTGAAATAGGTACTATATTAAGGCGGGCCAGCGGTTGACGCAAACACGGAAGTACAATACAGTGAACCATCTCGTTCCACTCGTCTGTATCTTTGGTGCTAACGTTTGTCGATGTTGGCTAGCAAAAGCAGTTGTGTTAGCGATTTAGCTGAACGTTTATGATTCTTGTCTCTCCACCCCAGCAAAGGCCGAAACATCGGTAAAGTCGCAGCATGCTCTAGTTGCTGGTGGACTGCGTCTGTTTAGTTTTCTTGAGATAACTTCCACCCACCTGTGTAGCAGACTGAAGGCGCGCTAGGACGATTTCATCAGTGTTGACGAAGATGAAGTTGGTTTTGTATTGGTGGCCAAACTGAAACTGAGAAAGAGAACCTCTTATTTTTGAACATTTTTTTCTACCCCCAAAAACACACAGAACAAAGACAATTTAACCAAACAGCTATATTTCTTTTACTTACTTTAAAAGTTGGCAATATTATACTACAGATAAACCTATTGATAAAATAACAGTTTCAATGCCACATTTCAAGACAAATAAAAAATAGTAACAACTTATTGATTAGTAAATGTAAACTAGAAACCCATCAAACCCTAGTGGTTTGGTGGGTTTGACTACCAAACCACTGACTACTTCATTTTGAGACTATTACCATCTTATATTCATCTTATATATATCTTATACATTCTTATCATAAAGTTAAGTACATTTCTAAATGTTTTAAAATATATTTTATATCTCGAAGATGAAGAAGAAACGTTTCTAAGTCAATAAATAACATGAAACATGATGTGCCAGAGAGAGAAAATCAATCAATAACATAAATATCATCAATTCAGTAACTAGAGCTGATCGCGATAGCCAACTAATATTGGCGACATTATTCTTACTTACAAATCATTCTATATCTAAGTATATAAGTAAGTTCTGTTTAAGTCAGAGAGAATGTGTTTATTAATATAACCTTTTTTACACACACACACGATCAAGAATTATCACAAACCGATTCTTTACTTCTTTTTTATTATTTCAAATTCCCCCCTCTGACGTGAAGTCCTCGTGTTACACACGTCTCACGATTATGAAACCAACTTCAGTGGCCGTTGACACCAGCAGGTAGGCGGGCAGCAGGAAAGTACGTAGGCGTCGTGTCGTGCTCGTGTTCCGTCGGCAGATGGCGCTCATGATGAATATCTCACGCGGTGGGTATTTAAAGTCGTTGTTCTGTTGTCACGGTAACCACAAGCGTCCCTCCGTCACTTCCAGCTGTCCGACACGAGCATGTCGACAGCATACTATGGTCGACAGTGTCTTCTCTTCAGAGTTTAAATTAGTGTTGTTTTTTGACACTTTTGTTTAAATATATTTTATTAAACATGACCAGTTGAAAACTTACATTACAAGGCTCGTTAGGCGAATAAAATTTGCAGAACGTTCCCTCTCATTTGGGTCTGTCGTACCACTGAAGCTTTTGTGAAAGGCATTGTATTCATCATTGCATTCATCATATCACACACAGAGAGATGCAGGGATTACAGAAACGAGGCCATAAAGAATGCCGAATTTACAAGAAGGCCCAAATAAATAAGGATTTGTCACTGGTAGCGTTTTACAACGTCAATAAAGTTTTTCTTCACTCAACAGCTCACAAAAGTGAGCGATTTTTAAGGAAGGGTGGGGAACAACTCTCCCTCCTCCTCTGATGGCTGTTGTTGACTGTCGTTGACGTGGCTGCTTTGACCTGTGGTGCCTGGAGTGCAAAACCTTCTGAAAGTGTTGTAAACTTGTGTTGATGAGGATCAGGCCTACATGTTATCCAGCAAATTCAAATTAATACACAGGAAACGTGGAATACTGGGGACTATTTGGATATTGATTTACAATTCAATAGTATCCAAACAATTCTACATGTAAATAGGTAAAAAAAAGTGTAGCCCTGATTATGAGTCAGGTGGGTGAATAGCCTACATTTGACTTGCTCAGTCACATCTGCAGCCTGTAAACAAAGCTGACACTGAACGGTGAGAGGAAACTTCTCGAGCCTCTGTCTGTCATCCGCAGCTGAGGGCGCAGCCTGTCCTGAAAGCCTCGGATAATCCCTCCGTGACCTCCCTGCGGTGCCGGAGAGGCTGCGGAGGACCGAGAGCAGTAGCGGGGTTGTTGTTGTTTTTTGGAGCACCTGAACAATCTTCGTCCGGGTTGTTTACCCGTTGTTCCATCATGGGGGAGCTCAAGTCCACCTCTCCGGGGTCTCGCCTGGACCTGAACAACTTCGACTCGGCCGCTGCTCGGGGCAGTCGCTTCGTCCTGACGAGCCCCCGCTCCCTGCGCTCCTGCGCGCGGCTCGGCGTCAAACCTGTCGAGCTCCTCATCAAATCGCTGAACGAGCGGATCGCCGAGCGGGGCGACGCGCCCTTCGAGGCCGTGAGAGTCATGCACGAATCCTACGAAAAGGAGAGAATGAGGCGCTTGCGTATGTGCCGGGAGGAGAGGGAGCGGATTATCCGCGCCGCCGAGGGGGACAGGTGGTCGGGCGGTAAAGTCTCGGGCCTGGAGGTGGTTCCTGAGAACAAACCGAGAGATCACCCGACGGGCCCCGTCGCGTACGCAGATCTGTGCCTCAGAGGGAGATCTGTGACCTCCACTCACCACGACAGGAGCACCGTGAGCACCCTCAGCCTGGGAGACCTCAGGCACTCCCCGGCGACCGAGACGCAGCTGCGGAGGCTCGCCAAGGACATCAGGAAGCAGATGTGCGTCA